>OZ004707.1:9363702-9828676 GCA_963924515.1 Vespertilio murinus
TCAGACTGAAGAGTCTCAGGTTCGATTCTGACCAAGGGCATATGCCTGGGTTGTAGGTTCAATCCCCAGTGTGGGGCATACAGGAAGCAGCTGATAGATGATTCTCTCTCATCATTGATGTTTCTCTCTCTCTCCCTCATTCTTCCTCCCTGAAATCAATAAAGAAATGTATTAAAAACTAGAAGTCCAATGCACAAAGATTCGTGCCAGAATGGGCCTTCTTTTCCCTGGCTGCCAACACTACCTTCGCCCTGGCCAGCTTCCTTTTCACCTTCCCATGCTGTCCAGAGGCCTGGAGTGGCTGGGGGTGGTATGGAATGCTTCCGTTGTCGCCCTGGTGATGACATAAGCATCCTGCCCCCAGCTGCAGCGGCCTGCATATGCAAATTAACCCATCATCTTTGTTGGGTTAGTTTGCATACTCACTCCCGATTGGCTGGTGGACATTGCAATTAGCATGCTACTCTTTTATTAGGTATATATTAACATATTGGGAATGTTTTGAGACTTGTAAGTTATACCCAGGTCACTAGAATACCTTATTTTCATAAAGGGTCCTACTTTATTTTGTTTTCAAGGCTAAAGGATGTTTCAATTTTCAAAAGTACAGCTCAGCTCAGTAGGGATAAGAAAGCGATGCATCTAACTCTTGATAAACAGGATGGAGTGTTAAAGGAACAGGCACTTGAGCCAGGGCTTCTGTTAAGGTGTGTTGTAGATTGATTGCAGCCATGGCTCTAGTTGTTCATGCCTCCCTGTACCCACAAGCTTGGTAGTGCCCATGCACGCACATTAGAGGTCTGGGTATCTGACTGCTTAGAAAAATGTGACCTTAGCAAATATGATTCATGCACAGACTTAAGTGCTTGTGCATTCAGATTTGTTTATTGCTGCGCTCAGAGCCCGGAGACCACTCAGCAAATAAGCCAGACAGTCCTCTGGAGGATGACAGACATTTACCCCCCACCCCCTGGATAACACTGATCATCCACTAGATATCTGAGAGGCCAGAGTTTTTCAGCTGACCCACAAGCTAACCACAGTTACCACAGATGCTCAGCTGAGTCTACCTGAGACAAGAATGCCCAGCACAGCCCAGCCCAAATTGTCTACTTGGAGAATACTGAACTAAATAAATGGCAGCTGTATTGTATGAAGCCAGTCAGGCTGAGGTAGTTTGTAACACAGCGTATTGAACCTTTTTAAGGCTGACTGCCCATCATATGATATTTTATCCAAGATATTTAATCTTACTCATAGGATTTTATCTTTTGCTCTATAGAAATGGCCTTAAAGGCCAATTAGTTGTTGTGTAAGTAATATACATCATTATGAGTACATTACTTTGTTACATATGTAGTCAGTGGGCAAATACAATTGTTTTGAAGGCTTAGGAATATTTGTAAGGTCTAAGTAGACATTTACCACGTTTTCATTATTGTGTCTAGGCACATTCGTCCCACCACCTCCAAAACAGTCATCTGCTAAGTTCACTTCTATGGGATGCATTTGTCAACTGTAAAGGAACAAGGCCAGCAGTTACGCTTGGTTATCCAGAAGAAACACATAGTATGAACATTGAAATTAGACATGCTTATTACAGAACGTGATGATTATGTCTGTTCCAGGAGCAAATTGAATAAAATGCCTTACTGGTCCGAATTGACTTTCAATTTGCTAAGGTTGGTGCGAGCCAACTCCTGCCCCGCAACATTTGAATAGAAAGGCGCGCAAGGCCAACAGCCTATTCATTGCAGGTGATTAAAAAAATGCCGATAAATTACTTTTTACGACAGGAGACATTTCTGCTTTATATGCCAACAAAGAGCTGAAATGCCAGAAGCAGTTGCGGTCTAAATTACTAAATACTTATTTTATCACATCCGAACGTTAATACCAGCGCTTGATTACAGCAAGCAATCCAATTGCATGATTTTGGACCGCAAGGCACCCAGGCTTTTATAGTCATTAGAGAATGTTATTGATTCTGGAAAGTTACCACTAATAAAAATACACTCTTTTTTCAGTCCTTTTATATGGACTCAGGCAGATTATTTCATCAATGATACTGAGCAAAGGAAAAGCACTCATTGCCACTAATTTCTTTTTCTTTCCTTCTGAAGTGCACACTGGTCCCGGCTACAGCGAGTATGTGTGGACCCCAGATCAGCCCCGAGTGGACTCCTCTGTGTACAACAGAAATTTCACACACACACACACACACACACACACACACACACACACACATATATACTTTTTAATAAAATTGCATGTTATTGATAAAATATCAAGCAGAATATAAAGTAAAAAAGTGACAATGAAAGTAAGTTAAATTTTTTAAAAGTCAGACAAAGGTATAATTTCTTTTTTTTTAAGTTTTTAAAAAAATATATTTTATTGATATTTTACAGAGAGGAAGGGAGAGAGATAGAGAGCTAGAAACGTCGATGAGAGAGAAACATCGACCAGCTGCCTCTTGCACACCTTCTACCAGGGATGTGCCTGCAACCAATGAATCTGGGACCCTTCAGTCCACAGACCAATGCTCTACCACTGAGCCAAACCAGTTTTGGCAAAGGTATAATTTCTTGTGATGTGGCATTAGCAAAATCGTTCATAAGTTATGCAATTGTCAGTTATCAGCTGCTAGAACTTGCATGGAAGTTAGTATTTCATCTGTAAAAGAACATAGCTCCATAGTTTCCATAAAACAGTTTCAATAATATTAAATTTTAATCAAAGAATATTGTTCCATAGGTTTACTGAATAAAATTTTCATAAAAATTAATTAATGAGGAAATATTAGTTACTTTTTGTATTTTTTTTAGAAAATTGATGTTAGCTATTCTATGGTATTTCATTTAAATATTAGAATCCCCTTGGTAATTTCCACAAAAATACTCCTGGCATTTTTATTGAAATTGCCTTAAATATATAGATCAATTAGAGGGAAATTAGAACTTTAATTTCATTCAGCAAAGTTTGTAGTTTCCAATGTGAGCATTTTTCACAGCCTTTGTTGAATTTATCTATAAATGTTATAATTTTTTTGTCTTATCCAAGGTATAGTTAAAATCACATTATTTGTTGCTAGTATTTATAAACATAATTGATATTTTGTATATTGCTATTGTAACTTGTTAAATGAATCTTGTTACGGTAAATTATCCCATTAGTTATAGTATGCTTTTTCTAGATTCTATAGAAACATTTAAAATATATACTCTTCAGAAAACTAGTTAAGAAAATGAAAAGTCAAACCACCAACTGAAAGACAATATTTGCAATACATATATCTTACAAAGGACTCATATCTCAAAGGCACAGAGCACTTTAAAACTAAATAATACTAGTGATAGTAATAATAATTAGAAAAAGAACAATTTCAACTAGGCAAAAGATTGAGACACTTCACAATGTAAGATACACAAGCCACAAGCAGATGAAAAGCTCTTGACATTACTTATCAAATAAATAAAAATTAAAATCACAATGAGGCATCAATACATACACTAAGTTGACTAAAACTGAAAATGCTGAGATAGCCCTAGCCAATTTGGCTCAGTGGTAGAGCATCGGCCTGCAGACTGAAAGGTCCCGGGTTTGAATCCGAGCAAGGGAATGTGCCTGGGTTGTGGGCTCGGTCCCCAGTAGGGGGTGTGCAGGAGGCAGCTGATCAATGATTCTCTCTCAGCATTGATGTTTCTATTTCTCTCTCCCTCTCCCTTCCTCCCTGAAATCAATACAAATATATTTAAAAGCAGTACTTAGAAACAATCATGTCCAAGACATGAAAAAAGTTCACTAGTTAAAAAAAAACACACAAAGGCAAGGACATGCAGCAACCAGAGTTCTTACAAGTTGCTGATGGATTTGTAAAATGGTACAGGCACTTGGTAGATCTGTTCAGCAGTCGTTTACTCTAAGTATATACCCAAACAATATGAGAACATAGGTCTAAAAGTACTTATAGAGACAGTCCCTAACTTACAATGGTTTGACTTACAATTTCTCAGTTTTCCTCTGGTGCAAAAGGGATCTGCATTCAGTAGAAACTGGACTTTGAATTTTCACTTTTGATTTTTTTCCCAGGCTAGCAATACGGGGTACCGTATTCTCTTGTCATTCTAGGCAGTGAGCCCAGGTCCCAGTCGCACCAGATCACCAGGGTAAGCATCACTATTCTACAGTGTAGTATTAAATGCAGTTTTGACTTATAATATTTTCAACTTATGATGGTTTTATCAGGAAATGATCCCACCATAAGTCTAGGAGCACCTGCATAGAAATGTTCACAGCAGCATTATTTATAAAAGCCTCCAATGGGAGACGCCCTGATGTCCATCAAATCATGGACCTGACAAAAAAGAAATCAAGGTACATGCATACAATGAACACAGTAGTCCCTCCTTATCCGCGGGGAATACTTTGTAAGAACCCCTCCCTACCATGGGTGCCTAAGACCACGGCTAGTACCAAACCCTCATATGCTGTACATTTGTCCTATAAATGTACATCTTTTCACTTAAACGCAGCAGTTTCCTGCTTCTCTTTGGCATACGTGGGTTGCCAGCATCACTACTGTTGTGTTCAGGAGCTATTCTTAAGTAAAGTGAGGGCTCTTGAGCACAAGCACTGTGATTCCATGACAGTGGATCTCTTTACCTACATGGCTGTTAAGTGACGCATGAGTGGGAGGCAGCTAGAATGTGCAGATGCTGGAAAAGGGAGTGAGTCGTGTCCTGGATGGGATGGCAGGGATTTCATCCCACCACTTAGCACAGCCCATAGTTAAAACATTAAGAATTTTTTTCCCTGGAATTTTTTTTTTAGCTGTTGTTTTTTTCCAAATTGTTGATGAAGTGGCAGCTTAGGAGACTACCTAGGCCGCCATCTTGTTTTGGTCTCCTGGAATTTTTTAATTAATGATTTTGGACTGTGGTTGCCTATAGGTAACTGAAACTGGATAAGGGGTTAACTACCTTATTTAGCAATAAAAAGGAACCGACTATTGATAGTTGCAACAACATGGATCTTATGTGGTTTTAGATAAGTCTATTCTAAGTAGATGGGCGTTTTTATGTGAGTGTTCTTAAAAAAAATAATTTTCTATTCAGTAAGACAATCTTTGCTAGTATACTGGAAAATAGTCAGTATGCTTATTTAAGGTTTTGATCCAATAATATTTATTTTTAAATCACATGGTGGTGGTATGTAAAAGTAATGACCCTTGAGAAAGACTGTCTGGGTTTAAGTTTTGCCTCCTCTCTGTGAAAACCATTTAGACTCTTTCTGCGTAAGATTTGTATTTATAAAATGGGGTGACAGTTTCTTATTAGTATTCAATGAATTGGTATCTATATTTTTAAAAGCTCCGGTACTAGCCGTGGTTTTAGGCATCCACGGTGGGAAGGGGGTCTTACAAAGTATTCCCTGCGGTTAAGGAGGGACTACTGTGTTCATTGTATGCATGTACCATGATTTCTCTTTTGTCAGGTCCATGATTTGATGGACATCAGGGCGCCTCCCATTGGGGACTTTTATAAATAATGCTGCTGTGAACATTTCTATGCAGGTGCTCCTAGACTTATGGTGGGATCATTTCCTGATAAACCCATCATAAGTTGAAAATACTGTAAGTCAAAACTGCATTTAATACTACACTGTAGAGTAGTGGTGCTTACCCTGGTGCTCTGGTGCTGACTGGGACGTGGGCTCACTGCTTAGAATGACAAGAGAATATGGTACCCCGTATTGCTAGCCTGGGAAAAAAATCAAAATTGAGAATTCCAAGTCCAGTTTCTGCTGAATGCAGATCCCTTTTGCACCATAGAAAAACTGAGAAATTGTAAGTCAATGGCAGAATGACCAGATCTACCAGAATGACTGGTGGCTATGATGCGCACTGTGGTAGCCAAGTGGCCTGATCTGGGCCCCAATAGCCCTCTCCCCTCCCCCCCACAGCTGGCTTGGCCCCCAATTGGCCCTCAACACCCCGATAGGGGGGTGGGGTCGATCAGCCAACCTCCTGCAGCTCCTTCCCCACGGCAGGCCCAGCCCAATGGGGCCCCATAGAGGCATGCTGGCTGGATCCCACCTGTGCACAAATTCATGCACCAGGCCTCTACAATTAAATATATTTCAAACATTGAAAAGTACAAAATGCTATATAAGGCATGGCTACTAATATTATTGACCCTTCTGTATATCTCTTGCTTTTCCTATATTTCTTGTCTCCCTACCCCCATCCCTTCTGGCTTCACAGGAAGTGATTAAAGTTTTTAATTTTCTTCTCCTTTACTGTTTGGAAGTTATGTCTAATATTATTTTAATAGTTGCCCTTACAATTTGAGCACGCATACATAACTCCTAAAGTTAATAAAACCTCTGCTTTCTTCCCCCCAAATGCAAGGACCTTAAAATGCTTTATTTCTCAGATCCTCTCCCAGGGCACATTACAATGGCTCTGTTTTTCAAACTTCTAGCTCATTCTCATAACCTGGAAATTAAACATTACATGTTATATAGAGTCAAAGTATATTGAGGTGTATTCCTTCTTCTCCCTTCCTTCATAGCTTTCAGACCTTTTTTTCTGGGATCATTTCCCATCCTGTAGAAACAGAAGCCATTTTATTGAGGGTTATTTAAAGGTAAACTCTTCCAGGTTCTCTTCATTTGTCTTTATTGTGTTCTCAGTCTTGAAAAATACATTAGCTGTGCAAAAATAAATAAATAAATAAATAAATAAATAAATAAATAAATAGCCTTGCTGAAACCGGTTTGGCTCAGTGGATAGAGCATCGGCCTGCGGACTGAAAGGTGCCGGGTCCGATTCCGGTCAAGGGCATGTACATTGGTTGCGGGCACATCCCTGGTAGGGGGTGTGCAAGAGGCAGCTGGTCGATGTTCCTCTCTCATCGATGTTTCTAGCTCTCTATTTCTCTCCCTCTCTGTAAAATTTCAAGAAAAATATATTTAAAAAAATAGCCTTGCCATTAGTTTGTGTCATTTGTGTCAAGTGTCTCTACTGTCACCCTCAGCTTTGTCCTGTTTTGCTTCCTTTCTCCAACTTGCATCTCTTTTCTTCAGTGCTCTCACAGTTCTATGGTTTCTTCCCAATTCAATGACATAATTGCATGCACAACTAGTTAACCAACACGTGTATGTGTGTGTGTGTATTTTTTTTCCAGGTAGTCAAGGAACTCACATTGCACTAGGTGAGGCATTTACTTTTTTCCATTTCCATTCCTTCTTACTACACAGTGGCACAGGGTGCTTCTGTCATGTTGGAAAGCTCAATAGAAAAATCCCCAGGGATACTACTGCCTGATGCTTGAGAATGAAGGAAATTTGTATCATATTTGGAACGTAGAACTAGATTTAATTTAGATTTGATATAGTTGGGGTATTTTACTAACATCAAAAGAGAGATCACATTAAAACCAACATTTGTAATTTAACTGCTTTGTTAAAACACAGAAAAAGTAGAATGTGTCACTGTATATTCATGTAAAGTTGACAATTATAACCATTCTTTATTTTCCATTTAGCTTGCTCTGCCTCATGTTTACAAATAGAAGCATATGTCTGGGAATCACCCCGGATTCCAATTTCCCCTTCACATACAATGACTAGCTAGCCCCTGAGGCAGTCGACTTTGATGATTGACCCTAAGGACGAGAAATGGATTTGATTATTGGGAACTATATGACTGGTAGCTACAGAAAAATCTTTTAGCCATCTACACTTTACAAAGGCTTAATTTCTCTTTGGGAGAAAAATTGTTTGTTTGTTTTCACTAGCAGATGCTAAGCAGGAAAACAGTGGGAACAGCAGAGAGAGTGTGCTGACCTCAAATGGTTGGCTGAAGCACACCTCCCAAACACGGGCACGCCTCGGTCCTCAGTCAGCACCTTTCATAGGTGCCTTGAGCACTTGTAGGACTCTCTTTCAAGGCCCGCATAGAGAGAGTTCCAATTCAGGGTTTGGGGTCTGGAGAAGGGTCGCACACAAATGAAGAGACTTGAAGAAATTCAGCTTGGCGATATGGGGGCCAGGCGGCAGTCCAACTCTAGCGGGAGAACTACTCCTGCTCTGGCCCTGCCATCCCTTTTCTTGAGGGTTTGGGAAAACATCTTAGGCAACATAAACAGAGATTTACATGTAGCCCTTAGGCAGGAACTAACAGAAACTTACAAGGGACAAACAAGGTGGAGGCTGCTTCAGCTAACAATATCTCAACTAAAGGTTAGAGCAATTAAGGTTGTTGACCAGCCTTCCTGGCTTCCTGTCAACATCTCTTTTTTAAGTGAAACTGATTTGTTTTCCAGCAAGCACTCCCATGGCAAGTTCTGTACCTTGTTCACCTTTGAATCCTCAAGCTGGCACAGTCATTCAGGAGGAGAAGGTACCCAGAACAATATGCTTGAAAACACTGAATACATTTAAATATATATATTTCTTTATTGGTTTCAGAGAGGAAGGAAGAGGGAGAGAGAGAGAGAGAAACATCAATGATGAGCGAGAATCATTGATTGGCTGCCTCCTGCATGCCCTCTAGTGGGGATCGAGCCTGTAACCCAGGCATGTGCCCTTGGCCAGAATCAAACCTGGGACCCTTCATTCGCAGGCTGACTCTCTATCCATTGAGTCAAGCTGGCTAGAATAGGATTTTAATACATTTTTAGGCATTTTTATTCACTTGTTGATTAGAGGAAATGTCAAATCCATTGACTTATTTTGACAAAATGTGACAAATAGTAATGTTTTCACTGCTTTTTAACAGAATCTGATTTGCAGATTAATGTACCCCCTGAGAAATGATGCTCATTTTACTTTTCTAAGGAGGAAAACCTTTATTTTCAGAAATGAGACCTTCAGTTTGTAGTGCAGTTCGTATATGATTGAAGCTTATGTATTTTTAAAACAAAGATTTAATTGAAATTTATCTTAATTTTGCTACAGTTTGTAACTGGGACAATCATCAACGAATATAGTGTAAATGACCTTATAAAATGTAATTCCATGAAATAAAAGTACTTTTATTAAAATTAATGAGGTAACAGATATTTGATATTCTTATTTTAAAAAGGAAAATAAAACACCTATTGAAATCCATGAACCTAAAATGTAGTTTCTTAAATCATTTTTAAAAGCCTATTTTAATATACTTTTGAAATATTTATCTACTTACTATTTATTATTTTATGAGGATGACTTTGGAGAGAGTTTTCTTTTATGAAAATAACTCTGCAAAGAGTCATCTTTTTTTCTTCCTGTCAACATTTAAAAGATTAGAAGCCACATCTTTATTGTGTTACATTCATCAGGTTGTGCATATGAAATTAATCTATGAATAATATATGAATAGTATTTGAAGGCTATTACTAACAAAAATTGATAGATTTTTAGAGAATATTGACATATAACAATGCTAATTATTTTTTTGTACTCTATATATTATCAGTTTGTAATTAGTTATGTAGGAAATCTGTTAATAGCTTTCCCAGAAATTCATTATTGCATGAGCATAGTTTAGATGTATTAAGATGTTTGACATGACAATTCTCAGTAGCTATTTGATTTATATTAATTAATAATTACCTATATTCTTTAAAAAATATATTTTATTGATTTTTTACAGAGAGAAAGGGACAGGGGTAGAGAGTTAGAAACATCGATGAGAGAGAAACATAGATCAGTTGCCTCCTGCACACCTCCCAGTGGGGATGTCCCAGCAACCCAGGTACATGCCCTTGACCAGAATCGAACCTGGGACCTTTCAGTCGGCAGGCCAATGCTTTATCCACTGAGCCAAACCGGTTAGGGCAATTACCTATATTCTAAGTGTGTTAAATTATTAGGGCTCCCAAGTCTATAATTTAGTTATATCATTCAACAAGTATTTATTGAATATTTATTATATGTCAGGCTCTGTTCTGAATATGGGGGGGAAAAACAATGAAAAATATTTAAATCCATATCCTCAAGAAGCTTATATTGTAAGGAAGGATATATATATATATATATATATATATATATATATATATATATATACACACACACACACATATATATATATATACACACACATGTATATTACAATGTTAGATTGTGATCTCTTTTAAAAGAACAATAAAATGATATATGGGGATAGACAGTGACAGTATAAAAATATGAAAGTGTCGAGGGAAAACCTTTCTAGGAAGATGTATTTGGGTAGACAATGAAAGTGAAGGCAAGAGCACCACAGATACCTGGAGACAGGTCAGGCAGCGTGTCATAAGCAAGTTGCGGTGGTTGGAGATGAGGGAAAAGCCAGAAAAGTTGCAGGGAGATGAGGCCAAAGAGGAGGCGAGGCAGAAAGACACATGAGTAAGGCTTTCCTGGTGGTGGTCAGCTTGTTGGGTCTTATTTTAAGCTAGAGGCCCACTGCACAAAGATTCATCCAATAGGCCTTCCTTCTCCTGGCTGCCGGCACCAGTTTTCCTCCAGTACCTGGGACCCAGGCCTTCACTCTGGCTTCCTTCCGTCTTCGCTCTAGCTGAAGCCTTCAGTCTTCTCTGCTCCAACTGGAGCGCCGCTCCTTTAGCTCCCTCTTTTAGCCCCCCCGCCCTACCCTCTCCCTCATAGCAGGCGTCCTGCCCCACCTGCCTGCTCCACACCTACATATGCAAATTAACCCTCCATCTTTGTTGAACTCATTTGCATACTCACTCCTGATTGGCTGGTGGACATCACAGACGTATGGTCAATGTGCATATTTCTCTTTTATTAGTGTAGATGTCATGAGAAGATATTGGAGGATTTTGAGCAGGATAGCAACACAATCTGATTTACATTAAAAAAAAAACTTTATTGTTATAAGTATTATATATGTTCCCTTCCATTGACCTCTTCTAAACCCCTTGCCCCCCAACCTAGGACTTTACTACCCTATTGTTTGTGTCCACGGGTCATGCATATACGCATACAAGTTCTTTGGTTGATCTCTTCCCTCCCTTCCACCCTCCCCCACCATCCCTCTGAGATTCCATAGTTTGTTCCATGCTCCTATGTCTCTGGATCTGTTTTGTTCGTCAGTTTATTTTGTTCATTAGATTCCACATATGAGTGAGATTTACATTTTAAAAGGATCATTTTGGCTGCTTTATGGGGCAAAGAGTGGAAGCATGAAACCCAGATAAGAAGCTATTAGAGTAGCCAGGCAAGAAATGGTGGTGTTATGGGAGGTGAAAAGTGCAGAGGGAAGATGTACTTTGTGGAATAAAATATGCGAGAGAAGCACAGGCTATTCTAGAGACTGCAGAAACTCAATGTGATTGTATGTAGTGAGCGGTCCCGGCAGAGCAGCATGAGAGGAGGTTACAGAAGTGTGCAAGGTCAGACTACAGGAGACCTTTTTTGGACGTGTGGGGCAGAGTTTTGTTTTATTTTAACTACTTCTCCTTAGAAGTCTTTGAAGGATTTTAACTGCAGAATAACATAATCTGACTCACATTGCATGACGCTTATTCTGCCTGGCCTGGGGGAGTAGGTCACCCTGGGGGGGGGGGTGCGGACACCTGGGATCAATTTAGGAAGCTAGCACCAGAGGCTAGACAAGAGCCGATGGCAGCGAGGGCCAGGATGGGGAGGAGACAGCGGAGATGGGAAGAGTGAGTCAGACAAGGTGTGCTTCTGAGTCAGCGCAGACAGGATAATTGGGTATGAGAGGAGAGGAAATGGAAGAGGAAAGGAGTTCTGCTTCAGGTAACTGGTTGCGGTAGTTCCGTCAGTAATGAAACTATGGATATAAACTAGTATGTACATATATGCACTTTTAATTCTCCTTCCTGTTTTGATTTGGGGCTTGGATTTAGGGGATTGTATAATACACATTACCCTAGGCATGATTTTATCACTTAATCTTTTAAGGCCTTGATGCAAAGCAGGCTTACATAACATTTTATTGAACCGAACTGGAGTGTTTCTTAGATACTGCTCTTACTTCAAGGATGTCCCTGTTTCTAATCCACTCTTTGGCTAGCACTTCCACAACTTGTAAAGGAAGTAAATCGTGCTTTTATTCAAAATCCAAAAGTAGATCTTCACCGCTCTTAGCCTAAGACCCCAAGACCACAGCACAGCGCACAAGGCCCTTCATCTCAGGTGCTTTGCTTTATTTTATAGCTTTCGGACTCAAACTCTCCCTTTTCCATTACTCAGTGTTGATGTGCTGAGCTAATCATAGCTCCTCAACGTGGTGCTTTTCTGGTTCGGAATGCCCTACTGCCCCTCATTGCTACCTTCACATACTGAAGATTATGATAAGCTTCCTCTGAGAAGTTTCTCTAATTTCCCAAGTCTACGTTCCATACCCTCTTCTGTGGGCCCTACACCATGAGCGCTCCCGTCACAGCAGATCTCATTGTCCTGTAATTGCATATTAACTTTTATACTTCCCCTATAAGAGAATGCATTTCTTAAAGCTACAGATTTTGTTTTCCATAATTTTATTGTCAGGACATAGTTGGGTACATGATGCTTACACTAGGAGCTAGATAAGTACAATATTAAATGAAAGTTTTTGCACAGCAGAAAATAAAGTTCCTGTAGAAAGTATGCAGGATAAAAGGAGCACAAGGTCTGGGGAAGACCACTATTTTAAGGGATGGGTAGGAATAAAAACCATGAAGAAGAAAAAAAAGACAAAAAGAATGCTCCTAGAGACCCAAGAAGAATTTGCAGAATATTGCATTACAGCGGTCCAGGAAAAATAGAATTTCAAGAAAAGCATGATCAATAATATCAAGCCACATGAAAGTCAAGAATAATGACTCTGACACATTCAGCAGACATAGTGATTGGAAAGACACTGATGGCTTTCTGAGGGCAGTTTCACTGCAGTGGCAGATACAGAAACCAGATGACAGAGTGCTGCCTACAAAATAAAGCAGAAGGGTTGACGACAGCACAGCTCCGCTGTGACGTGGCAGGAAACGCTGTGTTCTGCACTGTCTTCTTACTCACTACTCAGTGGATGCCGAGTCCTGGGAACTAGTGCAGGTTCAGCTTCCTGAGTGCAAACAATGCCGTGTCTTTTAATACACCGGAAATTAGTGATGGATGATGCAAATTTGGATAAGCCTGTAGAAGACATAAGAGAAGGGAAGAGAGGTGGAAAAGCTCTGAAGCTGGACATTTTTCAAGAGAGGAAGTTTGAAAGACTAGATCAAAGTGAGGTGGGACATGGGAGGGATGTTGCAGCAGAACTCACAGAAAAGAGAATGGGAAGAGATACCACAGGGTCCATGAGATGATGCCTCACAGATCTCCAACTACAAGAGAGGGTTATGGCCTAGAACAGTGGTTGCAAACTGTGGCTTGCGAGCCACATGCGGCTCTTTGGGCCCTTGAGTGTGGCTCTTCCACAAAATACAGTGCGATTGAAACTTTGTGGCCCATGCGCAGAAGTCAGTTTTCGTCTCTCAAAAGAAATTTCAGTCGTTGTACTGTTGATATTTGGCTCTGTTGACTAATGAGCTTGCTGACCACTGGCCTAGAGCCTGGCCGGTGAGCTCTGAATTCTGTCTCAGATTGTGCTGTAGCCTCACTTCTCATGGGCTGCTCCCCACCAATGATTGCGGGGAGCAGGGATACTAAGGATACTTCCTGGTAGGGATACTGCGGGGAGCAGGGATACTAAGGATACTAAGGGATACTAAGGATACTTCCTGGTAGATATGAGCTCCGCAGGCCCACTTTGACCCAGGGACTTCTTGGTGGCTTTGCTGAACCTTTCTGAGATGAGACAACAGTCTAGGATGATTCCTCTCAGCCTTTTTTTTTGTTGTTGCTTGTGACATACCTGCCTCCCACATAGGTTTCTACAAGAGATATTCAGTAAAATATCAATTTCTCACTAATGCTCATGGAAGTAGGTTCTATTTGTGGGGAGGGATAAAGTGAAAGGATGGGATCGTCTCAAGTTAAGAATGGAAGCTGCCCATAACACAGATATGTATGTACTGGTAGGTCATGCAGCGATACTAAGTTCCTCACATGAATGAAACCATGAATATCAATTCATTAATACTGAAGCTGTGATTATGTTAGTCAGGAGTCTTACTTCATACCTCAAAAGAAATGAGTTTTTCCTGATGGCAAACCATCTGAAAGGTAGAAGGCAGATGATAATTACATAGAAGTAAAACAAAACAACAGTGTCTGAGATTCAGCTCAAAAATTCGCAGGATATTAAAGCGATAAGTCTCCTCTGTGACTACTTACTGCCACCTCTTAATTATAAATGTGAGAAAGGAACTATTCTGACTTGCACAAGGGGACGCAAACTATAGGAATGGGGCTGGTGGTGACCCCATATATGGCAGGCATCCGATGTTTAGTGCTCTTTTGAATATCCCAGTGAGAGAAACTGCATCACACCGAGATTCCATAAGATGAAATGTGCAAAAAGAAGAAAGAGATATGGATACAGGTGCATAGAACTACACTCATGCATGTTTCCTTCTCTGATAACACCTGTTATTCACTGAGGGATAGCTGGGCCTTGTCCTCACTTTACATGGGCTTGGAAATTTCTCACAAGATTCATAAGAGGTAGATAATACAATTCTATTTTTATAGATGATGAAAATGAAGCAAATAGAGAGTTAAATATTCAAGATTACATAGCTGCACCCATTTCTTCCAAACTTCAGCCCAGGGACTGACTATTGAATCGTAGGTCTCTTGAATCTTCATTTTATATCTGAAGGCCCATTCTACACTGGCTTGAGATGCTTACTTGCATCTGCTTATTTTGTATATAATTTGTGTGTCATGGATAAAAAAGTAACAGATGCATCGAATGGCTTTGAAAACATTTAAACAGGTGGGCCTTGAAATATGTGAAAGGAGCATATTGCTGTTGTTTATGATAGTTTCCGTCTTTCTATTTTTGCTAAAAATATCCAAGGCCTTTGGACACTCAAAACTGGAGCATTTGTTTTATTATGTTTCACAGTATAGTTTTGTTTAAGTGTTGTTTTCTGCAGTAACCAAAATACCAATTCTAAACAATGAAGGCAGATGTTGTAAATCCTTGGGAAAGCCTGGAATCTTGTTAGACTGTCTTGCAAATAAGCTTTTATTTGTTCAAAACAAATATGAAAAAATCGTGTTAAAACTTTATTTTAACATACACCTTTGATTACAGGGTTATCAATGAATATTGGTACCCTTTTCTGACAGTCTTAATTTTCTTTCCTCTTCTGCCTTTGCTGATATATTTTATTGAAGGATTCACTGTTATTAAGAGAAAAAAAGAGTGCAATTATCCATGTGTGCCGAAATGGAGGGCCCTAGGCCACGACGCTAAGTTAACAAAACCTATTTGTCTTTCTTCCTTCTTTGTTCCATGGACTTCTTTAGATTTTAAATTCTTTTTTTTTCTTATTTTTCCATTTTATGGTGTAGTTAACTCTATGTACATTCTGTAGCATGGTAGGTGAGAATTTTCTTATTCCACCCCTCCTCTTCTACCAGGGTGTGTGTGTGTGTGTGTGTGTGTGTGTGTGTGTGTGTGTGTCCTCAGCCATAGATACCAAATGTAATAAATACAGTGTTTAAAAAATGAGGAAAAAACCAGAGAGATAATAATGGCTTGAGATTGTGTTTTACATTATGGTCCTTATGAACAAAAGGAAGATCATTTGCTTGATAGGTCAGTTCTTAAATGTTTTGAAAGAAAGGGCAAATGGCTGTCATATTCTCATGACATTATGAAACTGAAAGACAGGTCTTCTGAGATGGAGAAAAAGAGAAACAAGTGAAACACTGTGATGAGAGCAAAGGGGCAAAAGATACAGAGGGACAGTGAGGTCTGAGAGGAAGGGCGTGGGAGCCAATCCAGTTGACTCGCTGTGGAATGACTGACAGCGGACTGCAGTAAGGTGCCTTAGCCAGGTCAGGATACTCCGACAGAATGCCACAGCCTAGGTGGCTTATAAACACCAGACTTATTTCTCGCAGTTCTGGAGGCTGGAACAGCCAAGGTCAATGTGCCAGCCGATTTGGTATCTGGGGAGAACGGGCCTCCTGGTTCAATGTGACCTTACCCGGTGGAAGGGGTGAAGGAGCTCATCAGGCCCCCTTTTCTGAGACACTGATGCCACTCACGAGTGCTGCACCCTCATGACCTCATCAGCTGCCAAGAGCCCCCCCTCCCTCCTGATTACTGCCATCCTGGAGGAGGACACAAACATTCTATCTCTAGCATAAGGTGGATCCTTTTGTGAGAAACCCAGGTTAAAGGAAGAATATAATTTACAATTTTTAAGGTGATTCACTTACTTCTTGGGTGATAGAGTAAGGGAAGATATGGCAAAGAGCCATGGGGCCCTTCAGTTGCTGTAGAGTGCTTGACATAGTCGGTGAACAGGAGTGGGGATCCAGGTGGCATGTGAGCATTCAGGGATAGAGAACGACAACACAGGGAGAGAGAATGGGAGAGAGAGAGAAGTAATAATGACCACAAAAAATCGGGACAGTTTCTAGCAGGTGGTATGAGGAGGAATCTTTGGGGAAGGGATACATGTGCCAACAGGCTTTTTCTAGAGCTTTCTACTTATAGAACTCTCACCTGGACAGTTGTTTGTCTGCTAATGCTCTGCCTCAGCCCTTCCTTTCTAAGCTCTTGTCTGTATCATGGGGGCTAGATATCTGCAAACTACATTCTCAGGACTCTCCTTGCAGTGAATTGCTAGTAAGTTGCTCACAATGGGAGGCATTGGGAAGGGATGGGAAGTGGGAGGGAGGGCAGGCAATATTTGTAGCCCGAGTTTTAACCTGGCAGTGACTTTGACCAGTGCAAACCTGGACTCCTACTGACGGCTCCCACAGCACCAGCAGCAGGGGCTGCCCCATCAGCGTCATCGGCCTTGCGGGCCACCCCCTTCCGTGTCAGGAGTGTAGGCTCCTGGCTTCCTGCAGCATCAGACCTGGGAGGAACTCCAGCATCCGTAGGACAGCCATTTGGGACCTAGGTCACACCATTTTCCTTTTGTTTCTTTGGCCCCATGAATGGCCCTCTTATCCTGAAATTGCTGACAGAGTTTGACAGTTACCAACCTCTGGATGCCTCATCTCTTTCTGTTGTTGTTGGTATCCCTCCTCTATGATATTTTTTGGGTTACTTTTATATCTATTTTTTTTTCTAATCCAATCTGTTGGAAACAGCTAGAATAGCTTTTGTTTCCCTAATGGACATGAATAGACATAGCAACACGTGGTACCCCTATGTTCTGCTCTCAAAAATAATGCAGGAAAGTTGTATGTTATTCATTAAATGTACAGCTGTTTCTAGGAAAGTGGCAGTATACAAACACTAGTGTATGTGGGGTCCTAGAATCTGACAGCTTATATTTTTATGTTGCCAGTTTCTTTAGAGTCCATGAATAGTGAACATAAATATTAATCTTTGATTAAGCAGCGATGTATTTTTTTTTATCTTGGATAAAAAAATGGAACTCATTGTGTTGCTTTCTTAGCGCAGGTTGCTTCTGTGTAGAATTTACACATATAGAAAAGGAAGGCTGCTCTCAATGCCATATGATTTAAAGGTGAGACACTATCTGCTCCAAGACATAGCTTATATTTAATATCTGTATATTCTGCAGTGAATGGAATATCTATACTAAGAATAGAGGAATATGTAAATTGTCCGGGATGCCATCACAGTAACAGTAACGACTGAGCAGAAGGCTGTGTGGAGCAACCAGGCCAGCAAGGGGGGTAGTGAGGGGTGACCAAACAACTGAACAACAGGCTGGATGGGGTAACCAGGTCAGCAGAAGGGGGGCAGTTAATGGCAACCAGGCCAGTGGGGGGAGTAGTTGGGATGACCAGACCAGCAGAGGGGAAGTTGGAGGAAACCAAGCCAGCAGCAGGGGTCAGTTAGGGGTGTCCAGGCCAGCAGGGGGGAAGATGGGGACAATCAGACCAACAGGGGAGTATTTGGGGGTGACCAGATTGACGGGGGCGAGGAGGGGAGTTAGGGATGATCAGGCCCACAGGCAGAAGTGGTTAGTGGTGATCAGGCTGGCAAGGGGGCAGTTAGGGGCAATCCAGCAAGGAGGCAGGTGAGCAGTTAGGAGCCAGAGGTCCTGGATTGTGAGAGGGATGTACAACTGCCAGATTAGGATTTATCCCCAGGATCAGACCTAAAGTGGCAGTTGGACATCCTCTGAAGGGTCCTGAACTGGAGAAGGTGCAGGCTGACCTGAGGGGACAGTCTCTATGCACAAATTTTCTGCACCGTGCCTCTAGTATATAAACTACTACTATATTAAATTACTATATAGTAGTAATTTATAGTAATATATAGTAGTAATATATATCTATATGTTACTAGTTTAAAGAGCTATTATAAAATTTTTATTAAACCGTACAACCAAAACAATTATGTGCCATCATATAGCATTATTCTTTTTTAAATTTATTAATGCTCACCAAAGGATATTTTCCCATTGATTTTTTTTTAAAGAGAGTGGAAGAGAGAGGGAAAGACAAAGAGAAACATTGATGTGAGGGAAACACACTGATGGGTTGCCTCCTGCAAGTGCCCCGACCAGGGCCCAGGCCAGGGAGGAAACTGTAACCAAAGTACGTGCCCTTTACCAGAATCAAACTCTGAACCCTTTAGTCTGCAGGGTGACACTCTATCCACTGCACAAACCAGCTGGGGCACATAGCATTATATTTTTTATAGCATTATTTTTAATAGATATTATGGTGATGAGAGAAGGAGAGACAAGTCTCATCCATGAAGAAAAGAGCAAAGAAAGTCCCAGTGAAGGGAAACTCTGTAGGAAAAGCTCCATGGAGTAACTGTCTGATGGGGCAGGGGAGGATCAGACCCCCAGCCTCCCTGGAGAGGGGAGTGATGCCAGCTAAAGTGATGCTTAACATAGAAATGTGGAACAGACTGTGGAATCTCAGAGGGAAGGCTGGAGTGGGTGGATGGGAAGAGAACAACCAAAGAACTTATATGCATATATGCATTACCCATGAACACATGCAACAGGGTGATGAAGGCCTGGGGCGAGGGGTGCATATTGGCTAGAAGAAGTCAGTAGGGGAGGGAGGGGGACATATGTAACACTTTCAACAATAAAGATTTAATTAAAAAATAAATAAAATGATACCCAAGATGCCCATTAACAACATTTCTTCATGTTTAAAGTTTTTTATTTTATTTTTTATTTTATTTCAAGAAAGTTCATGGCTCAGTGGTTGAGCATCAACCTATGAACCAGGAGGTCGCGGTTCGATTCCCGTTCAGGGCACGTGCTCGGGTTGCGGGCTCAGCCCCCAGTGTGAAATGTGCAGGAGGCAGCCGATCAATGCCTCTCTCATCATTGATGCTTCTATCTCTCTCTCCCTTTCCCTTCTTCTCTGAAATCAATAAAAATATATTTTTTTAAAAAATTCATGTTAAAATAACAGTATTTTATTTGGAGGAATAACATTTTTTAAATCAATTTATACATAAGAACTTTTCAGGTAAAATAGCATCCAGCAGATTGCAGCTAGAAGCAGGGCCAGGTGAGTGTTGCACAGGGAACTCAGAAAAGAAAAGAGGAGGGAAGAGAGGCAAGGGGAAAGCAGGGGAGGGAAACTGAGGGGGTCTGTCACTGGGTTATCAGGGAGGCTGCTAGATCACAAAATTGTGACTTGATTTACGGAGTGTAATGTTCATATGTAATCGATCTGTCCAATCTTCCCAATGGGTGTGTTACCACTAATTAAAAATTTCCCTAGAGACTAGAATTAAGTGTGACTGTAAGGTGTGTGAGCATGTGCACACATGGGGAGGGTGCGATATATATGTATCCAGCTAGCAGATCACTTCCAGGTGGTCTGGCAGCAGCATACCCTGTGAACATAAGGAGGATCCTGGAACCATTTGCTCGGGCCATATGTGGGCTGCGATTGAACAAGGTTGTACATTTATTACAATGCAGGGCGCACAGAGTGGTTGAGCTTTATCGGTTCAGGGGTGCAGAGAGATGGTAAGGGGCACATAGAAGTCATTCAGGGAGCCAGGAGACAGCATTGGGGAGAGTGGAGACCTGGAAAGGGTGAGGGGAGGCTTTTGCAAGATAGGACACCCTGAAAATCAGGGGAGATGATGGGGAAAACCAGGTCCCCATCAGTTCACCTGTGTGACTTAGCACAGATGGTGTATGCATGGGAAAGCAGGAGAAGAGTCATTTTTCGATGTTGATTCTGATGATGTTAATGATGATTTTGAATACAAACATACCATGATTATAATGGCCTATTCTAAGATTATGTGTGTGTGTGGGGGGGGGAATGTCTCTGATGCTCTTCATCAATAGGAAGTTAAGGAAACTCAGTATACCCTCAGCCTATCTTTTTGTTGATTGAATGATTGGAAGGAAATCAGTATAAAATCTATTTTTTTAAATATTTCACAGTCTTGATAATATTTTAAATCTTACTTGGAGAAAATTTATTTTATTTTGCTTTTTAAAATTTTTTTTCATTGAGGTATTATATGTGTATAATACCAATTCTCCTCCCCCCACCCCCACTCCCATACATGCACTCCCTCCCCAGAGTACCTGGATAAATTTTCATTCCAAATTGTGTTCTATTCTTCATAGTAATGTACTCAAAGGGTTTCAAATATTCATGAAAATAAGGAAAGATGCACAACTTGAAACATATACGTGACATATTATTGTCTTATTTCTGAAAACACACAAAAGGCCCTGGAAGAAAAGTGAACTTGAGAATACATTTTGAGCTGCTCCATTGCTCCAGAGCCCTGTAGGAGGCCAGGCAGGGGGAAAGTAGAGGGAAGTGCCATGGCATGGGAAAGGGAGGAACATTCCAGAAGCCCAGAGAACCTTGACTGTCCACACATGCTGCTTTCTGCTAAGTCTGCTTTATCTTGCCAAGTCCCTTCTCCCAGACCCACATCTCTCTAATTAAAAGGGTAGGAGAGCATTTAGGTTGGTACCAGTCCATGCAGGGAGCAGAGATAACTAGCTTGCTTTATTCTTAAACATTCTAGGCCTTCCTACATAAGCACAGGCGAATGGGGGAAAGCAGGGGCCACAGAGCATACCCCCCTGTATCTCCCCTTCCCTGCCATCCCAGCTCACACCCAACACCTTCTTAGTGGGTGCTGGCATGCACCCCTCTTGCCATTATCACTTTTATGCACGTGCTGGGAGGCTTGAATGGAGAATTTCAGTGGAGCAACCCAGGAAGCATGACTCCGTGGAAAGCAGAGATAAGCAGTTTGAGTTGGTTTGACCTGGAAGAGGTCAGAGATTTCCCCGGAGGGGGTCTTTTCAGATATCGAGCCAACTTCCTCTCTCTACTGGCCGTGATCTCTGCTTTTCTCTCTCTGGGCGCCATGTTCTACTGCATCTGGTGTTCTTAGAGTGTAATCACCATATTTGCCCACTTGGAAAACATTCCTGTCTCTAACCTTGCTGAAAGTGAGGTTCAAGGTCAAGGACATCGGGACCCTTCATTCCAGGGTGACCGTATTGTCCTCTCGATTGGATGAGCATGGCCATCCTCTACCGCCCTTTTCCTTCTGCATTTCCTATGCGGAGTATTTCTAGGAAGAGCAGAAAGGTCTTGGCCACTTGACTGTGTGATCTGTGAGCTGAAGGGCAGCAGCCTGTGTAAAATATTAACATTTATTTCCTGTTTTATTTTTTGGTGTCTAAGCCCAGATCTTATACTCAGATTCAGTAGTACCACATCTCAAAAAGCCCTCCGAGCTGC
Source organism: Vespertilio murinus (assembly GCA_963924515.1). Taxonomy (NCBI): domain Eukaryota; kingdom Metazoa; phylum Chordata; class Mammalia; order Chiroptera; family Vespertilionidae; genus Vespertilio; species Vespertilio murinus. Next base: position 9,385,516 of record OZ004707.1, read on the forward strand.
GTTTGCCTGCCAAGGTACCTCGCAGGATATGTCTCCCATTTGTTATTCAGATCGCCCGTGCTTTTTGCAATTGCTATTTACTGATTCCCATCTGTTAGAGCTTTTCCTTGTACCCAATGGCAGTGGAAGCAGATTGTGAATGTAACCGAAAATGTTTCCTTGGCACACAGATGGAGTATTTGTTTTCATCGACAAGGTGTAACATTCATGAGATAAAAATGAATTTTTTTGCCATCTCATTTATTTCCCTCCCATCTATTCAGGACAATTATTGGTATCTAGGTGTCTACACAGTGACCTCAGGGAATTACAGAAAAGACAGAAAAAACAACTCCAAGAAAGTCCATTTAAGCATGCTGACTAAAACTTTCAGGGAAATAGCAGATTTGGAGGGTGGAGACTTGGAGAATCGGATGGCAGAGGAAATTCTTAGTGTGTTATGTGCTGCTATAATGACCTATTTTTAGAAAATAAAGGAGTATTATTTTTAAAAAACAATTTCCCCTGTTCAGCATGATAAATAAATCATTTTCTTACAAATGAAGCTGAAGTCAATGCTTTCAAATGAGAGAAAAAAAATCAATCCCATTTCTTCTTAGCAATGATCATATATTTGATGAGTATCTAGCATGGTAATGATTCTTAAAATCTTATTTCTGAGTGCCTTCATGAGAAGTAGAATACATCGAACATGAAATGCTAGACCATTTTTGAGATTAGATGCTGTTTCTATAAACTTACCATATTTAATATGCACACTGAGGTACCAAATTTACTAACTTACAGAGATATTGGGAAGATGCCCCAAAAATTGGCAAAAAAAAAAAAAAGTGAAGTTGAAAAGTCGTAAACAGGAAGTGAGGTTAAACAAACTATCTGATCAGTGGAAAGACACTGTATTTCCCCAAAGCAACTGAACGTGAGAGCAACATTCTCAGCAGATCATCTTTGTAACCAGACAGAAAAAGGGAATAGGAGGAATGTGTTCTATCCCATGGGTAGCCCAGTGCACCTCATTAATTCACTATATGGGGCTAAAAAGAGAAAGACATGTCTAGAGGATGCATCCCACTTTGAAAATGGGAAAATAATAGGTGCGATTTGAAACAACCCAAGGCTAAAGGAACAATACAGTCAAGATGAATTTAACTGATGCTATCGGGGTCTCTCCAGGGGCAGTATAGGAAAGCACCTACTATATGGTCTATCTTCTTATAACCATGTTATTCAATCATTTCTCTGCCTCCTGGAAGCCTTTGCCTTCATCCGAGAGACCATTTGCCCAGAGCTGGTTTCCTAACCGATTAATTGGTTTAGGAATAAAGGTGAGACAAGGGCCAGGAGAAAGCGGGGCTCTGCGAAAGCCTCTGTAAGAAATGTCCTCGTGGTGACCATATTTCCTAACCAAGCAGGACAATCAATGTGTGCTTTCAAATGTTCAAAAGCAAAACTTCTTATACCAAAATAAATATTTATAGACAGTACCTACAAATGCAGGATTTTCACCCCCCTGTCAGTTTGATTAATGCCACTGGACTTTTGTGAGCCACCTCGTAATGGACTGGGGTCAGAGTGTCTGCAGGGACAGCATCGCGCATTCCTGACCCAGCTTCACGGGGCACTGGCATTTAGAGAGTGCTCTGAGGTCTGTTTTCCATGGACCTTTAAATTAATTAATTAACTTATTTATTTATTTTTATTATTATTTTTTTAAAATTTTATTCGGGTGACATTTGTCAACATGCACATATAGATTTCATAAAATCCTGTTAATTGCTTCTACAGTAACCACTAAAAGTAAACCCTGGCAAAATCGAGGGAGCAGAGGGGAAAAGATGAAGTTTTCACTCACAAGAGCACAGCCAGGATGGAACAAATAGCAGGAACCGTGTCAAACGCACACCAGGTGGAGACCCGGGGACACTTGTTAGGGGGCTTCAACATCTTCCTTGGAAAGGAAGTGGATTTATGCCCTTTGACCCCAAGGGTAACTGCAGGACAGTAGTCATCTCCAGGAGCCCCACCCCTTTAATGTTTACTTTTTTAAATTAAATTTTTATCTGGGTACATACCTTATCATTGCCACCCCTCCCAAACTTGCCCTCCCTCCCCAGAGTTTTGTGTCCATTGGTTGTACTTATATGCATGCATACCAGTCCTTCGGTTGATCTCTTATCTCCCCCAGATCACCCTACCCTCCCCGCTGTCATTTGACAGTCTGCTTGTTGCTTTACTGTCTCTATATCTATCTTTCGGTTCATCAGTTTATAATGTTCTTTATTATCCATAAATGAGTGAGATCACATGGTGTTTCTCTTTCATTGACTGGCTTATTTCACTCTCCAGGAGCTCTTTTCTTAATACTTCAAATGTCCCAACTCAGGTTAAACAATCAATTCACTGAACTACTCTTGAGAAGATTCAAATATCAGGTGGAATTGGACTAGGAAACATTTATTTCTAATGTCAGGGTTCTGTTTCCTCTTCTGAAATTTCTATTTACTATGAAACGTATACTCTTTAAAATTCTATTTACAAAAATCTGAGATGAGGCCGGATTTCAATATATAAGGAGAAATAATGCAGGAGTGACTTCCTTAAGAAGTGAGAGAGCCCAATCCCTGATGTTTGTCACATAACATTCAAAGCTTCCTTTCCGTAAGTCGACCTTCACTATTTTCTGTCATTAAAGGGAGGATTAGTGATTTTGCTACTAAATGATTCGGGGCTTAAAGTCTGTTCTGCCAAATTGGAAAACTCAGAAAAAAAATTAACTTTGGCAATAGCAAGTAGACAGCTATTGATAGTGAGCTGTTGAGAAGAAATGGAAAATTTACCGAGCAGAAAAGTATTTCATCTTTTTCTTAATAGCTGTTTCACAAGATTGACTTGGGGCCACCATCTCCTTTCTGTGGGGCAGGAAAGAAAGGTTTTTCATGATTAGTAATGCTTCTGCATTTGTTATCTGACCCTTCAACTGAGCAGAAGAGCTTTCGGGACAAGATCCTTAAATTGACAAATAATTAGTAATATATATAGGTTGAAAGTATTAATGGGGATTTCTCATCTATGTATGGAACAAATAAATCAGATAAGGGAAGCTGGATCATACTCTTAAGAGGAAATGGGGAAAATTGGGAAAATATCCATATCTCTTTCTGTTAACACCATACTACATTAAGTATGTAGGCTGAGGACACATTTGCAGAATATAGCATTACAATCCAATAAGTGTACAGTTCCTCTAATATATATGTAAGGACACATGTTGCTGTTACAACATGATCAAGTAAACAGACTCCAACAGGACTGCAGTTCCTATAGACACTGCCATTATGTTGCTATTCAACACCCAAGCCATGATTTATAGACTTGTCCTCTTGCCTTGCTATAGCGATTGAGTTTTAAAAATGCAAATCTGCTCTTGTCATTCTCCCTGAGGACGCAGACCAGATTGAACGTGGAACTGCTGCCCCTTCCCATTCTGGTTCTACCCACTGGTTTGGCCTTATCACTCTTATTTTCTGCTCCAGCTGTAAGGAAATTCTACCAATTTCTCACACTGTCCCCTGTCTCAAGGATTTCACCTACACTGCAACTTTCTCCTCTGACCCTCTCTGGCATGGAGCTAACAGTTATTTATCCCTCAAGTTTCACCTTGAACATCACCTTTTGGAGGAGGTGTCCCCTCCCAGAGCAGACCAGTCAAGTCTGCCTGTGCGTGTTCTCGTGTCAGTCCTTTATTTCTTTGTAGCACAGATTATGTTTATTTAGAAAATGGCTTTCTCATTTTTAAGCCCCTGAGCTGCACGAGGGCAGATATTCAATACATGCTTGTTGGGTAAATAGATGCATGTAAATTTATTCTACTTATAATCATTGGTCTACTCAGTCTCAGAATCAGCCAAGATACTAAGTACAATTTAATTTATTTCTCTGGAGGCCTTGGCTGCATCAGATCTCAACGAGTCAGGCTATACAGGGCAGCTGATGAGAGATGGTAGTTCCTTAATGCAGCCAATTATTTTATTATTAAATATGTTTTTATTAAATATGTCTTTATTGATTTTAGAGAAGAATGGAGGGGGAGAGAGAGAGAAAGAGATATCAATGATGAGAGTCATTAATCAACTGCCTCCTGCATATGTGCCCTGACAATGAATTGAACCATGACCTGTTGGTTCATAGACAGATGCTCAATCACACTGGATGTTTTTTTAAAAATTATTATTGTTTAAAGTATTACACACAGTAGTACATATATATCCTTTTATTTCCCCATTGACCTTCCCCCAGCCTCCCCTACCCCCTGTCCCATACCCACCCCCATCCCCTGCCACCCACCCACACACACACCCCACACACACTGGCTGGGTTTTAATGCAGCCAATGTTTAGGGTGCTCCCTCCATGTAAAAGCACCATGATAGACACTGAGACAACAGAGAGGAAGAGGGATACAAAAACCTCTTTCTCTGCAATGACTTTCCAGTTAGGCGGAGGAGAGAGCAATGTAAGGCAGAAGCATAAGAAAGATTGAAATGCATGCTATGATGCTGGCATGGCAGTGCACCCTGGGAGATTGAAGGAAGGAGGTTAATACTGACAGAGGCGGATGGCAGAAACTGCAGAGAACATGCCACCTGAGATGTATCTTGCTAGGTGATGTAGAAGAAAAAAAGATAAAGATAGAGCAAGGGACAGCTGAGTTGTGAATTGTCTTAACAGTGTACGAAAATAAGTTCAGGGAAAAAATTATTCTCTTGAGTCTGGAGCACAGGATGTCTGAGCAGAAGGATTTGGAAAGAAATGAAGACAGGTGGACTGGGGCCAGATTGTGCAAAACTATAAGACCTTGAAAAAAAAGATGAGAACTTTTAACGTTATATATGCTGCAGGCAAAACAAAGCTACTTTAGGTTTTGTGTATATTGAAAATTTAGCTAAGCTACTTCCTGGCATTGCTGCTCAGCATTCATTTTGTTTGGCCAAGCGACCTGCAGTGACCTGAAACTGATAGTCACAAGCAAATGTAGATTCTGATGTGAATTCCCCAGTCGCCCTTCTGAGAACCAGTGTCCACTGTCCCTCAGCCCCTGCATGCGTTATGTGCCCCTTTGATAAGATCCCTTGGGGAACTTACTAAACCTTGTTCTTTTGGTTGAATTGATCAAGATGGCCGTAGCCACTGATCCTAATAAAGGTATGTCCCCCAAGTCCTGCCTCTCTCTCTGCATGTGCCTTCTCCTCCTTCTTTTACCCCTGGAGGCATGCCAGATACTTCCTCCATGACCTACGAGGAATACATTTCTCTATCGCAATTTCTCCTGTGGCCTTTGTTGAACTCTGCTCACCATCCTGCGTCTTGTGCTCCACTTACGAAGGAGTAATTTGAAAAATTCATAGCAGTGTGTGTGTGTGTGTGTGTGTGTGTGTGTGTGTGTGTGTGTTTAGGAAGACAGAGCATGTTTTCCTTTCTCCAGATTATCTAACTCATTCATTCCACCACCATTTTTTTTAATGAGTAATTATGGATCAGGCACTTTTCTAAGAAGACAGATATGTTCGCTTCTTTCATTCTATGGGAGAAGCGAACACATCTGTCTTCTTAGAAATAAGTACATAAAACAAGCACAATACGTACAGTGGTTATAGGAGAGCAATTGGGGCGTGGTTATAGGCAACTTTAGACACAGTGGTCAGCAAAGGACCTTCGGGGAAGGTGATTACTGCAGGCTTTTAGTTTCCTAAACTCATGGGTCCATGAGAAGATGTCCACTATAGTAATTCTTCTGGCTTAAAAAGAATCAAGAATGACTTAAATCATTGATTAGGTAGAAAAATAGCATCTTGTCTTAACCCCTTCTGGGTTTTCTCTTTTGACCCAACCTGCCTGATATGTACGTTATCTTCTCTCTTTTCCTGCTTTCTCCATGAACTAAGCTGCTTAGGCATCCTTTGCCTGTATGAGGTTGTGTCTGCGCCAAGGCCTTAAATTTGGGGTAAATTTGATGTAGGTTGAAAAAAGTGGGTAGCTGATTCTGATTCTAGTCCTTAAACAAGCTGAGATTTAAAAAAAAAGATAAAATTTTCATTACTATTTCTTAGACTTGAAACCTAGATCTACTTTGAGTCAACAGGTTTTCTATATATTTAGAAGTTAAAAATCTAGAATTTTATGCAAAACCCTTGATTTTTAATGGTTGGCAATTAAATTGAACACGTAAATATACTGTGCCTCCTCGAAACAAGACAAGTCCATCAAGACAAGCAATGAGGGCCAGGGAGAGCCCACATGAAGGGTTGCAGAGTGGATTAGAGACAGAAGCCGAAGTAAGGTCCCCTGCTAAGACCTGGAGCAGGCCACAGAGGACAAAGGCAACGTGAATACCAAGGAGGAAGTTTATGTTAGATAAACCCTATTTGAGCCCTGAATGAAGACATGATACTGAACTTGAATTTGGTGAATGGGAGAAGGTCAGTGCTAACAACTGCCCCTCTGAACCCAATAAAAAGGACAGGACCAATGAAGAAGGTGATCCCTAAATGGGCCTCTTCCCTCTCTTGCTCCAGCAACGTGTGTAACTTGTGTGTAACTACATGCCCCCGGATTGGCAGAGCACTCCCCCAGATCATGGGCACTGGCGCCCTCTGTTGGTACAAAGAAGCACAGTGACACGGGGCCTGCATACTATAGTATATTCTGTAAATCTCAAAGAACTAGAGAGAAATGTTTTTAAATATTAAAAAGGAAAATTGTTTGACTAATAAGAAAGGTACAAAATTGACCTTAGAGTGACTTAACACTGTTTAAAAAAAAAGAGGCTCCAATTTTTGTGTGTGTGTGGCTACTGAAGAACATTTTAAATGAGCCAATATTAAAAAGAGTAGGCCTCCTCACAGCAAACAAGGAAGCACTAATCTCCCTCTTAACAAAATAATTGTAGAATTTTATGAACAAATAAGAAAAAGCAGAATAAAAGTTCTACTTTTAAAGAGAATTGCTGGTAATATGAGTATGAATCACCTATGGAAGACTTGATATTGAAAGTATCCACATTCCCAATTCCATAAATTTCCCCCCCACTAATTGTAGATGCTATTTTGTGTATTTTTTTAAAGAGATACTTACTAGATCTAACAACTGTTGTCAAATTAGCCAAATGTGTCCTCTTGGTTTTCAATGTTCAGGTCCCTCCAGAGACAGTGATTCTTAGCAGCGAGGAACACGAGTCTCACAGGATCCACCCAAGTCTTCACTTAGATTTACAAGCTTCCGCGTTAATTAAGCTATTGCCAGCTACACTAACAGTCTGGAAACGCTTTGACAAATACCCACGGAAATGACAGACTTGGCACATGCACAAATAGATGGAGGCTTGCCTGGTTTTTGAAAGGTGTTTTGCAGACTTGGCTATATAATATTAATCTATAACTGCTCATTTTCCGCTGGAAAACATTGTCCATAACATCCTCAAGAGCAGTTGCCCTGGAGTACAAATGGGCTTTACACAGAAATAAATCAGTTATTGCTAAAAAAAAAAGTGCCATTGAGGATGGAGCCCCAAAATGGCAGAGGCAAGATTATTTCCATTCACCCCCTCCATCTCCCCACTTTAGTCTTCCTTTAAGAGTGGCATTTCTCTGAACTCCTTTCTAACTTGTGGGTCCATCCCTCCTCTTCCCAGGGACCTATATATCAAGGGTGTTTGATCATTGCCATTGCCACAGCTATCTCTTAAGCACAATCACATTCACTAAATTTTGATTTTACTTTTTAAACAGCCTACATCTTACCATGCCAGCAGCTAATATTAAATGTTATATTGTACATTCTAAAAATGGGCTTAGAAGAGACACAATTCAGAGATGGAAGATGCTGACGACGCCTCGCCATACCAACAGACAGCAGCTGCCTGTTGCTGAAGGATGCCCACGACCAAACCAGAGATGGTCGGACCTGCATTACCACCATTTGTCCACCAACCAGATCTGAAATATCATGGCTGACCTAAGGAACTATTTGACATTGAAACTGGGACTCAAAAGAACTGTTGGCCTAGAAAGGAACTCACTATAGACTGATTCATTTGCTTCTCAGCATAACCATTAAGGCTTGTCGCAGTTTAGGTTTTTACAAGGGTATTTCTTGGAACATAGACCTCACACATCTAGAGGAAATAATGAACAACATAGACTAGTGCACAAAAATAGACCCAGAGAATGAGAAGCATTGATCAGACTCTCAAACCTCAGAGGGAAAGTAGGGGAGGGGTAAAGGGAAGAGATCAACCAAAGGACTTGTGTGCATGCGCCATGGACAATAGGGAGGTGGGAGAATATGTAGGGAGGGGTTTGGGATGGGAATGGGGGGATAAGGACAATTATGTGATACCATAATCAATAAAAATAAAAAAAAACAAAATAAAATAAAAATGGGCTTATAAAACTGTTATACTATATATTGGGTGACAGAATAGTTTTTTAAGTAAGCTCAGCCAGTGTTCCTCAGTGGTTGGGCATCATCCCATGCACCAAGAGGTCACTGGTTCTATTCCTGGTCAGGGCACATGCCAGACTCAATCTGCAGTTGGGGATGTGTAAACGGCAGCCAATCGATGTTTCCCTCTCAGTGATGTTTCTGTCTCTCCCTACTTCTCTCTCTAAAAATCAGTAAAAAACATTAAAAAAAGATTTACGCACCAAAAACAAAGTGGCTTTTATTTCTGTAATGCAAGAAAGATTCAGCATATGAAAAATCAATCAAGATAATACACCACATTAACGGAATGAAGGAAAAAAACAAAACACTTGATCATCTTAATTGATATCAAAGAAACAAAAGATTTGACAAAATTCAGCATCCTTTCAGAATAAAAACAAATTATAAAGTAGGAATAGAAGAAACAATCTCAACATAACAAAAGCCATCTATGAAAAACCTATAGCTACTATGACATCATACTCAAAGGTAAAAGACTGAAACTTTCGCTCAAATGTCAGGAACAAAATAAAGATGCTTATTTTACTACTTCTATTCAATACAGTGTTGGAAGTCTTAGCCAGTGCGATTAATTCACGAAAAAGAAAAAAAAAGTCTTCCCAATTAAAAAGAAGAAGTACAATTATTTCTGTTCAGAGATGACATAATTTTATATGCAGAAAATTCTATAGTTCAACAATGACAACAGAAAACTGTTAAGAACTAATAAAACTAAATACTGTGAGTAATTATGGATATCACTAGACCAAATACATACAAAATGATGAAGATGTTCACTTTTATAACTTTTATGTGATACATATTTGCCACATTTTTAATTTTTTAAAAATTATAAACTTTAAGAAATTTAGCCAACACAAATTGATGAGACAGTATGATGTTATGAAAAGAACAAAGCTCTTTAAGCTAGAAAGATCTAATGTATGTATTTGGCCTAGTGATATCCATAATTACTCACAGTAATTTTGTTGCAGAGTTTATACATTGTATTAATTATTATCTAAGTGTATTACAATTTTTAAAGTAAGTCTCTTTGCAAGAATATCTTCAGGTTTTACTAACAATGAAAATATATAACCAACTTTTTAAACACAGGCACTGTTTCAATTCCTCTATAGTAACATGAATAGGATAATACCAAGGTGCTCATTTTACTACAACGCTGTCATATATCAAAATCCTGACTCTGCTAATCACAACTTTAAAATCAACATTCTTCATACAAATGGGAATCTTCATATCTTTATATACTATTTCCATTTATGTTTTGTCCTTTGGTCAGGTTTATAATGGATTACTTATTTTTTTCTTATTGATTTCCATGAAATCTTTATATATCAAGAAATTCGTGTATTGCATATATGTGTAGTGCATCTTTTCTCCAATTTATCACTTTGAAAAACATTTTAATACTTTTTACTATACAGAGACTTTAGTGGGAAGTCAGTGTAACTTAGAGTATGTTTTCTTAAATCCCCTCTCATGACAGAGTTTTGTGCTTGAGCAGATAATTCTCTATGAAGCTCTTTGTTATGCTTTTCTTTTTTAATTTTATTTTTCAATGACATTTATATTCAATATTATTTTGTATTAGTGCCAGGTAAATATCATAGTGGTTAGACAATCATATACTTTATACGATGATTTCTCTGATATTTCAAGTACATAGTTAAAATACACACATAGTTGTCACAATATTATTGGCTATATTCCCTATTCTGTATTTTACATTCCTGTGACTATTTTGTCAATACCCATTTGTACTTCTTAATTCCTTCACCTTTTCACCTAACCCTAACTTCCTCCCCTTTGCAACCATCAGTCTGTTCTCTGTATCTATGAGTCTGATTACATTTTGTTTGTTTATTTTGTTATTTAGATTCTACACATAAGTGATATTATATGGGATTTGTCTTTCTCTGATTTATTCCACTTAGCATAATATATCCTAAGTCCATCCAAACTTTTGCAAATGGTAAGATTTCATTATTTTTTATAGCCAAGCAAGATTCTATTGTATATATACTAGAGGCCCACTGCACAAAATTTGTGCATTCTCAGGGAGTGGGAGTCCCTCAGCCTGGCCTGCACCCTCTTGTAGTCTGGCAGCCCTCAGGGGATGGCTCCTGCCACTGCAGCTGTGCTAGCCAGCAGTGGGTGGGAGTCACTGACCACCAGGGGCAACTCCTGCACTGAACATCTGCCCCCTGGTGGTCAGTGTGCATCATCGTGACCAGTTGTTTGGCTGTTCAGTTGATTTGCATATTAGACTTTTGTCATATAGGATACCACCACTTTTTAAAAATTTCTTAGCTCAATTGTTCCTGGTCAATGGTCAGTGGAAAGATGTTTGCAGCTTTCTCTTTTCTTTTTTCTCCATTTTACTCAGGCAATTTTCCTTCTTTGGGTTTGACTGTGTTGAAGCAAATAATGCTACTGAGTGACACATCTTTGGAACCTCCCCTTAAATCCTCTCTCTCTCTCTTTCTCATCTGAGTTTTCAGAAGGGGTGTTCTCCCCTTCTAACATGACATTTTAATACTATATAGACCTCAGCCTACCAATTAGAGTATTTTTCTTTGGGGCCACAGGATAGCCTCAGTGTCAGGGAAATTGGTACTATGTGCAGGGTATGGAAGATGATGTTTTTGCTCTTTGCATTTCTTCATTTTGGTGCAGATATCTCTGTATTTGGAAGATACTTTTCATAGTATTTTTTCTTTTTCTTTTAAAGTTTTTGTTCCAGTTGCTTACATAGTAGATATCAGAGAGGGGATACAAATAACATCATATTCTTACAGGGTACTCTATATATTTGGGTCCTTTAATACTTGTGCAATTTCTAGAAGAAAATAATTATATGGTTTATGAGTACTTATAATCATAACTGAATAGTTGATTTCATTTCTAACATTGCCATTAGGATTTTACCTATCTAGTTATTGTAGTCTTGGTCTCTTTTGTGATCAGATAACACAGGAGAAGAAAAGGCATAACTAGTCAAGCATACATAGCATGCGCTAGGTAATTGGTTATACGCACTTCACGTATTATTATGACATGGCTTCTGCTTGTAAACGTCTTTCATGCCAGACTTCTCCATAATCAAAGAAGAGAGCAGGTGCTGGTTCACAATGCCGACCTGAGCAGTGCCTGCTCTTCTGCTTTCCCATCTGAAGCCATCATTAAAATTCTTACCCTTCTCTTTGAATGGCAAAAAGTCCATGGGCCTCTAAAACATGAGTAAAGTTCAAAGATTGTCCAATTTCTGAATACAAAGCATTTTTCTCCCGCCCTGCCCTGTGGCATTGGGCCACACACGCTTATACCAACTCGTGCAGCAGAGAAGGCTGCGATTTTCATTATGGTCACTACTGCCTCCACAGCGCATTTGGAGGGCTCTTTCAGAGCCATAGGTTAAGCAGAATCCCAGGAGGCAGCATGTCAAAAGGCCATCGCAGGCCCCAGGCTCTTTCTGCAGCACCAGGTCTGCAGGAGGTTTCCAGGTGGCATGCAACCACACCTGAATTTAAACATAAAAGAACAAAAACCTAGAATCTATTTTTACTATACTCAAAATCCTGCCTGTAGTCTCAGCATACTTTGGCTTTGAAAGAGCATTTTAAGGACCCCAAATGTGTACAATGTTCTGTGTTTTCAATACTCATACATAAACCTTATGAATATAAATGCAAGACTCATTGCTGATCTGTATTCATACCTGCCACGGATTATGTAAATACTGTAGACTGTCAGAACAACATCTAAACTTCAGATGTGATTCCTAATTCCTAATGTCATATACGCTCAATTGTTTTGATTAAAACAACAACAACAACAAAAAACAAATAAAACAATCAAAACATAAAAACTAGAACTGTGACAATCATTGGAAAAGAAAATATATTTCCCAGTAAATACAGATTCCTTACCATGTGGCCCCTTCCTACAGCTTCAGAAGACACCAGCACCAGAAGGTTACATGGTTAATGGGAGGCTCTGTGTGGGAGCAGGGAGGGACCTGAGAATCTTTATGGAACAGGCATCGACCTTACCTGCTGAGGGTACAGAATGCCGACTGGAGAGAGAAGAGCATTGATATGACATCGGAAGGTTATCAGAGGTTTTTAATCAAACACACATCCTTCCATGAACAATGTCAGGAATGGGCCCTGACTGATAGCGATGCATTCGCAGTAGTAATGCTCGCCATGGAACTGTGTGCTTTGCTCCCCTGTGTTTAGCATCCTGGACACTAAAAATGGGACCAACAATAAGTAAATACATACATACATACATACATATATGCATACATACATACATACAAAGATTCTCAGGTCCCTCCCTGCTCCCACACATACATACATAAAATAAAATTGTCATTTTCAAGTTGGCCTAACTGGTGTGTCCACAACTCAGTTAAAAAATTAGGATGCTGCCCTAATTGGTTCACTCAGTGGATAGAGCATCAGCCTGTGGACTAAAGGGTCCCAGGTTCGATTCCAGTCAAGGGCATGTACCTTGGTTGCAGGCACATCCCCAGTGGGGAGTGTGCAGGAGGCAGCTGATCGATGTTTCTCTCTCATCGATGTTTTTGACTCTCTATCCCTCTCCCTTCCTCTCTGTAAAAAAAAAAAATCAATAAAATATGTTTTAAAAAATTAGGATGCCATATCAGTCACTTTCAGGGCAATTTCTCATGTGATTTTCTCTGAATATATGCATATTTTTCACTTAATGCAAACCAATTTCAACATACAATTGCATATTTTTATATAAATCTTCAATCTCCAGTGTTCTACCTTGGATGTAATTTTATGTAAAGGCATGCCTACAATATTTCTGGCTTAAGCCACTATTTGCTTCATCTCTGGGCAGTGTGTTTAAGGAAGTCAATTTATAAAACCTTGTGGGAATATTTTTTCAGGTGAACCGTGTATCAGTAGCTTTGTGGTTTTTGAAGAAACATTTTGGCATTCAGGGCCATTCGTACTGCTGTGCAAAGCAGTCCTGAGTGCTTTCTGGGGAGCAGACTACTTCATATTCACATGGACACATTATCTGGACACTAGAGGCCCGGTGCATGGAATTCATGCTCTGGGTGTGGGGGTCCCTCAGCCAGGCCTGCGCCCTCTCACAGCCCGGGATCCCTCTCTCAGTCTGGGACCCCTCACTCCTTACCTCCCGCCTGCTCACTGCTCCTTAGTGCTGCTGAGGAGGAAGGAGAGGCTCCCGCCACTGCTGCCACACTCGCTAGCCTTGAGCCTGGCTTCTGGCTGAGTGACACTCCCTGTGGGAGCACACTGGCCACCAGGGGGCAGCTTCTGTGTTGAGCATCTGCTCCTGGGTGGTTAGTGCATATCATAGTGACTGGTCATTCTGCTGTAATGGTTGCTTAGGCTTTTATGATATAGACTAGAGGCCCGGTGCACAAAAATTTGTGCACTCAGGGGGCTCCTTTAGCCTGGCCTATGCCCTCTCACAGCTCGGGAGCCCTCAGGGGAGGTCCTACTGATGGCATAGGTCTGCACCCTGCAGGGCCTAAGCTGCAGTCTGGCCTCCAGCTGCAGGTGACCAGGCAGGCCAATCAGGGGACATGCCACCCCCATCACCCTGCTGTTGCCACTGCCGTTGGCCTCCCTCTGTGAGAGGTGATTGGGCAGCCGATCAGGGGACAGTGCTGGCCAGCACAGCCCTACCCTTCCCCCATTGCCCCTCCAACTCCACTAGTCGCTGCTGCCTCCCCCCCCACCCCCTGCCATCACCATCTCTTCCCTCTGCCTGCTAGCACTCACCTTGGCTGGCCTGATGCCACCTGCTTGCCGGCCCCACCTACCACTGGCTGGTTATTCCACTGTTCGGTCAATTTGCACGTTATGCTTTTATTATATAGGATATACTAGAGGCCCAGTGCATGAAATTCATGCACGGGTAGGGTTCCTAAGTCTGGCCGGCAGTCAGGGCCAATCTGTGGGGCAACTAATTGGGCAATTAGAGGTCCCCCACTGGCACTTGCCTCAGTTGGCCTGGGGTGTGTGGACTGGGAGAAGTTCCTGTGTTGAGCATCTGCCCCCTGGTGGTCAGTGCACATCATAGTGACTAGCCATTCTGCTGGTTGTTCTGTGGTTTGGTCAATTTGCATATTAGGCTTTTATTATAAAGTCTAGAGGTCTGGTGCATGAAAATCCATGCACTGGGGTGTGGGGGAGTTCCCTCAGCCCAGTCTGTGCTCTCTCGCAGTCCAGGAGCCCTCAGGATATTTCTGACTGACAGCCTCTGCAGGAGGCAACATGGCAGGCTGATCAGGGGATGGTGCTGGCCAGCAAGCGGCTGGCCCCACCCTCCATTGCCCTGCTGCTGCTGTCACCAGCCTCCCTCTGTGGGAGGTGACTGGGTGGGCCAGTCAGTGACAGCACTGGCAAATGATTGGCTCCCCCGCCCTCCCCCCCCATCATCACTCTGTTGCTGCTGGTTGGCAATGCCCCCCTTCCCTCTGCCCACTGGCATGCACCTTGGCTGGTCTGGCACCACCTGCTCGCCAGCCCAGCCCCCTGCCGACTTTCCACCATTCGGTCTATTTACATATTATGCTTTTATTATATATTTGGAATAAACATTGAAACATTTCCCTATGCTATGCTAATTCACAGAGTGGGCATTTTCAGCTATTTTTAACCTACCAGTTATTTCTTTGGGGGAGGCATGGTAAATGTTTTCACTTCTTTAATGCAGCTCTTTTCCCTTCTTCCAGCTCTATGTTAGTGACAGAGAGAACAAAAGATGCCAGCTATCTTAATGCAGACCTGACAATTCCAGTGTTTGCTGAATAGTGATCATCACACCCATTGAATTATTTCATACAGAGCACATGCCTTTGAACAGATAGAAAATCAAGGCATTGCTGACATTCCAGTCAAGATTATAGAAATGCAGGGTTACACCTCTGTGACTAAGCACTCTGTGACTCCTCTCTCAGCTCCTAGGACTCTGCAGATTCCCCCATTTTTCTTATGTCACTTGTCTTTCCAGTTAGTCTTCCTGGACAGGATCTAAGATGAGCCCTGGACTGACATGCCATCTTTCTGCCCTTCTGGCATGTCAGGGCTCAAGATGAGCAGGATTCAAACACATGTCAAAGGGCATGGGCTCAAGGGACAGGTGTCAGCAGGTCACACAAAGGGTTAAATATGACTAAACAACATCCTCCAGAGTAGAGATACCAGCTGTTGACTGAATGTTTGTTTCCCCAAAAATCCATATGTGAGGCCTTAATCCGATGGAGTTTGGAGGTGGAGACTTTGGGAGATAATTAGGTTTGGATAAGGCATTAGGGTGGGGCCCCATGATGGGAATGGTGCCTTTATAAGGGGATGAAGAATCCAAATGTTCTCTCTCTCTCCCCTCCTCCCAACTCTACCTCTCTTGATCCTACACAGCACAACAAAGGATTAAGTGATACCAATGTAGCAACTCCAGAGTGACCTCCTCCTCTTAACCAAAGGCACTGTGTGTATTTCAGGACCCATTCATTTCCTGCCACAGATGTCGAGTCCTCCTCATTGACACAGCCAATACCTTGGGAGGAAGGAGGACATGAGAGGGAAATGAAATATTAGATATTTTACCTAAAATCCCCTCAGCTATCACAAAGCAATCATCTGAGATCTAATAGGGAGTTGCATTTTAAATAGACTCAATATTTAAACTGAAGGGAAACAATTGAGACCAAAAGAAACTCAACTGTGAATTGGCAATTCTACACCTGCGGAATTCTACACCAGCCACCTGCGGAAATGTTGGCTCATATGCAAGAGATTGGTCATGTTTGATAACAAAACCGTATTTTCTAGTGGCCATGGCCATGAATTTGAAGTCATTGGCAGTGGTATCTCTTTATCTTGACCCTATGTCTTTGCTGGTCTGAATCCACTTAGTGGTTCACATAGAATTTTTTTTCTTTAAATTGTGGTAAAAATTAATATAAAATTTACCACCTTAGCCATTTAAAAAAACCTTTTATTGTTTAAAATATTAAATATATTAGTACATATTAAATGTACAGTTTGATACTATTAAGTATATTCACATTGCTGTGAAGCAGATCTCCAGAACTTTTTCCTCTTTCAAAAGGAAAACTCTCTACTCGTTAAACAACAATTCCCATTTTCCTCCTCTGCCCAGCCTCTGGCAACCACCCTTCTAGTTTCTGTTTCTATGAATCTTACTACTTTAGGTACCTCATGTAAGTGGAATCACAGAGTACTTATCTCTTTGAGACTGGCTTATTTCACTTAGCATGATGCCCTAATGTGTTGTAGCATATTACATGATTTATTTCTTTATTAATACCCTATGGTATGTATAGACCACATTTATTTTTATCCTTTCATCTGTGGATGGACATTTAGGTTGATTCCACTTCTGGGCAATTGTGAATAATGCTGCAATAAATGTGGGCATGCAATTATCTCTTTGAAACCCTGATTTTGCTTTTGAAAACATAAATATTGTTTTTAGAATAATGTTTTGAGGTGGGAAGAATCAGAAATATATTTACAAAATGTGTATTTCCAGGCCAATAATGGTACCCGATATCCCCATAATTTTAAAATTATAACTTTTCCTAGATTTGAGAATACATGAGTAAGCCACTGTCATCAGACAAGTGTTTGATTTCTTGCCTGGTGTGCCTTGCTATTCCCTATATTGTCTTTCTATAATTTTTTAGCTTCTATTATTGTCGTTAGTAGCAGAAGATTACTGCTGGGAATCACATGGAATGTAAACCTTACTTTCATTTCCCTGAAAATATCTGTATTTTAAAAATCCACATTAAAATAATCGATATTATCTGAATTATTTTTATATATTTTTTATTTTTCCTGTTATTAATGTTTTGTTAAGCAATGAGTATATGGCAGTCAGAATAATGGTCTCCTAAATAAATCCACATTCAAATCCCTGGAACCTGTGAACACATTACTCTACATGCCAGAAGTAGATGTAACTGAAGTTGACTACAGACCTCGAGACAGGGAGGTTACCCTGGATTCTGTAGGTGGGCCTAGTGTATTTTGATTGCTGAGTGGAGGGCAGAAGGGGGGGGGGAATGCAAGAGGCAGTGGGGGATAAATGGTGATGGAAGGAGATTTGACTCAGTGTGGGGAACACACAATTCAGTATACAGATGATGTGCTGTGGGATTGTGCAGCAGAGACCTACATAATTTTCTGAACCGGTATCACCCCAATAAATTCAATAAAAAGAAAAAAAAATAAGGAGAAGGCATACATTTAACTTAAAAAATAATCACAAGAGTTCATAGAAGTATAAAACAGAGGCAGAAGGAGATGTGATTACCTGAGGATGGTTAGAGAGGTAGAATGTGGTGGACTCTGAGGATGGATGAAAGGAGGCTGGTGCCAAGGCGGTGGACTTCTAAAAGCTGCACAATGTAAGCAAATGGCTCTCTACTGTTGCTTTCAGCCCAACAATCACATCGATGTTAACCCAGTGACATCCTTGCTGGACTTCTGACTTACTTACAGAACTATAGTATAATAAACACTGCTGGTTTGACCCACCAACTTTGCAATAATTTGTTATGGTAGCAACAGACAATAACAGACACAAGGGTTATTCACATCAATCTAATTACAAGAGGAATATGTAATACACATAGGGATAATGATATGTTATGCTTTTTCAGTCAAATTTTACTTTGAGCTCTAGCTGGTTTTTCTCAGTGGATAGAGCACTGGCCTACAGACTGAAGGTTCCTCCCCGGTTTGATTCAGGTCAAGAGCACATGCCCTTGTTGCAGGCTCGATCCTCAGTAGGGGGTGTGCAGGAGGCAGCCAATTAATGATTCTCACTCATTATTGATGTTTCCCTCTTGCTCTCCCTCTCCCTTCCTCTCTGAAATAAATAAAAATATATTAAAAGCCCTAATTGGTTTGGCTCAGTGGATAGAACGTTGGCCTGCGGACTGAAGGGTCCTAGGTTTGATTCCTGTCAAGGGCATGTACCTTTGTTGCAGGGGCATCCCCAGTAGGGGGTGTGCAGGAGGCGGCTGATCCATGTTTCTCTCTCATCGATGTTTCTAACTCTCTATCCTTCTTTCTTCTTCTCTGTAAAAAAAATCAATAAACTATATTAATATCTATCTATATCTATCTATCATCTATCTATCTATCTATCTATCTATCTATCTATCATCTATCATCTATATAAATTTACTTCTAAGCAAAAATACTTTTTGATTTTTCAGAGCTATTCTACTAATTCCCATAAATTCATGAATGATTTTTTTTTCTTGTTGCCTCCCTCAGGAACCTCAAAGGAATAATATAGGATTGGGACACATACCCTAAATGAACAACCCATAAGGTAAATGCTAAATCCTTTTTGATAAAGTAAGGTTGCCTACCACGGCATGTTTTACAGGAGCAGTGAGCTCAGTGAGGCGTTTTCTGGAACACACTGTAGAGAGGGGGCTCCAATCAGTCAGAAGAAGCTTCTTGGAATCTAACTGCTGGCCAGTGTTTCTCCACCAACACTGAACTACCCTCTTGGGGATTTTTCAGGCTTGTTACTATGGATGTTGCTTGCTAACATTGACTGTTTTCCCTAACTGCTTATAGAAACTCCATGCTGTCACCCATCTGTTCTCTCGTCAAAGTAGTTTTGGGGCAGCAGGTATGTTAGACATCTTTATGTTTGTGGATGTCTCCGCATGTAACTGTACATTGCACGTGAGAGTGTAGTGCACAGAGCTGCAAAGCACATGGAAAAGTACAGCCCCAACTTTGCTTCTATTGGCAACAAGGTGAGATAACGGTATTATATCTGAGTTAGTTTAAAAATTAGGTTGTAAGCCCGATTTCTCACACTTTACTTTTGTAATATTCATCACACCAAGCACTTCTTATTGAAAAAAAATTATTCCTCATTATTAGTTGCTCATTAATTTTGTAGGTGACTTTTAAATCATATTTTTAATGATTTCAGGGAGGAAGGGAGAGGGAGATAGAAGCATCAAGGATGAGAGAGACTCAGTGATCAACTGCTTCCTGAATGCCCCCTACTGGGGATTGATTAGACCCACACCCTGGGCATGTACCCTGACTGGGAATTGAACTGTGATCGATGCTCGACCATTGAGACACACTGGCCAGGCTGTAGGTGACATTTGTTTGTTTGTTGTTTATAATTATTTATTGATGAAAGTATTACATATGTCTCTTTCCCCCACTTCCCATTGATCCCCTCTAGCCTCTCCCCACACTCTGCCCTGTAGGTGAATTTTTAATTGCTATGTCCACATGGTTGGCACAATGCTTAGTTCATGGTAGATACTCAATGAATGTTATTTGAATGAATGAATAAGTGAATGCTTTAATGACATGCCTATCATCACTGTCACTTATTTTAGGTTTAAGATAAATAAAACATCCATTCTCTTACTCGTATTACTACGTAGTTAATCATTGGCCTGTAAAACCCCATTCCCCTACACATCAATGTCAAAGTATTCCTCCAGCCTGAGAGAGAGAGTGCCATTCTTCTCTTCATTCTTGGGTCAACCCCAACTCCTGCATCTGGATAGCTCATCCTGCCTCATTGGGATACTTGTCTCATTCATTGCATTTTCTTTTTACCAAATCTGTGATTTCTTGTCTACTCAGTATAAAAACAAGATAATTTTTTTAAAAAAATATATTTTATTGACTTTTTACAGAGAAGTAGAGAGAGGGATAGAGAGCTAGAAACATCGATGAGCAAGAATCATCAATCAGCTGCCTCTTGCATACCCCCCACTGGGGATGTGCCCACAACCAAAATACATGCCCTTGACTGGAATCAAACCTGGGACCTTTCAGTCTGCAGGCCGATGCTCTATCCACTGAGCCAAGCCAGTTTCGGCAAAACAAGATAATTTTTAAGTTATAAACATTTTCTCTCACAGCCTTTCTACTTTACCAATACAGTCAAGCCAGTCTAAAGAGTAGCCTATAATTCCCCCTTTCCTCATTCCCCATTTAATCTTACTTCCACTCTGAGTACTTTTATAGAAAATTTCCTCTCCAGAATCACCAATGTAATTTCCATGTATTCCGATGAACATGTCGCAGTTTGCCTGCCACTCACATATGATGCTAATTATCACTTTCCTTTGAATACTCTCATCTCCTTTGACTTCTCAGAC
The DNA here is from genome assembly GCA_963924515.1 of Vespertilio murinus. Classification (NCBI taxonomy): domain Eukaryota; kingdom Metazoa; phylum Chordata; class Mammalia; order Chiroptera; family Vespertilionidae; genus Vespertilio; species Vespertilio murinus. The sequence continues at coordinate 9,406,225 of OZ004707.1, forward strand.
CCCTTTTTATGCTCCCTTTTCTTTGCCCATAGTTCCAGAGTTTGACGTCCATGTGTGGAATTTCTCCTCTGCTTATTTTATGTAATTCATCTTCATGATTTCATCCATGGCTCTGGTTTCAACTGCTGCTAATGTGTTTATTACTCCCAATTCTCTTTCTGTAGCTTCAGTTAATTAACTGCTATTTGGGGAATTGGCATCAGGCATCCCAAAGACAGTTTTGTCTCAACATATGCAAAATTGAATGTATTTTCCTTATTTTACGATGCCTACTTCTTCTCTATTTTCTAAATCAGTATATTATGTCATCCCTATTCTGTTGTTGTAGGCAGTACTGTAGGAGATAACTCCTTTCTCACGCCTCCATTTAAAAACCATAATTTCTCATTCGCCCATCGCCAATTCACATCCAAATCATTGCATCATTTTCTGTATTCTTCCTGCCATTACCCATATGGTTACTCCCCAATCTTGTGCATTGAGTATGGAAGAATTAGCTGGAGATCACAAAGATCTACAAGTCATTCAAAGGACAATGGCTATGGGGCAAAGCCAAGATCGGGAACCAAGTGCAGACAAGTATCAGTTCAAAGATTTTAGGAGTCATGTAGGAACTACACAGGAAGAACAGAAAGAGACATATCAAGTGGGTTTTGAATGTAGGACAGAAGCACACACCCTTATCTCCGGAGAACCCACATGAGCTGTTTTCAGGATGTCTGCACCCTGGTTATGAACAACATGGAGGGAATGTGGACACTTAGCTCACCCTCAGCCTAGCTTCTGAATTCATGATGATGTTTTCCTTGTAAGCCTTCTCAGCTGGTCCTTGACAAATACTCTCTCACTGCTGTCAAAGTAATGGTTGGTCTAAATTTCACTAAACACTGATCATACAATTAAACTTTTAAAAGCCTTCAATATCTCCCTAATTAAGTAGAGGTCAAGGCTCAGATCCATTGCATGTCTTGCAGTGGGATGTAAGGTTTGACCCCTGCTTTCATTTCCAGAAGGCTTTGCTTTTCTCAAATCATTTATGGAAATATCTTGAGCAATACCAAATGTCTTTCAGTGCCTCTGGTGTACCATATTTTCTCTGTTTTTGTCATTTCCATCCCCTCCCTCTGCAATGCTGTTATCACCCTGCTAACCTTGCCAGAAGCAACTCAGGAAGGCTTTTCTAAAACAAACAAAAAAACAACAACCACAGTCAGCCTTAACTGGATTGGCTCAGTGTAAAAAAAAATCACAGTCATACTCCATGCACACCCTACCCCATAACCCAGGTTGAGTTAGGTTCACTCCCAGGATTTCTCATCCTTCACTGGGTAGACTGATTTACCCTCCAGTCATACTGTACATTATCTGAGGACAGGGATTGTATCTTTTTAAATATTATTTGTGTACATATATTACCATTGAGGGATTGTATCTTTATCTATCTATCTATCTATCTATCTATCTATCTATCTATCTATCATCTATCATCTATCTATCTATCTATCATCTATCTATCATCTATCTGTTTATTATATACCTATCAATCATATTACCTATCTATCTCATTTCATTGTGGTTTTTCTCATCACTTATCCTTTCTCTCTCTACCTATCTATCTATTTTGTGTTTCTACTTACCCTGCACAGTGCCTAGTGCACAAAAGGCACTCAAGTGATTGCAAAGTGATCTTTATATGTCCTTAAATTTTTGTATGGAGTTCAGTCTGCAGGGAATAGCAGGCTGAGCTCTTGGAAGGCAAGAATAATTAGTTTTTGTCTTCTCATAGTTCATGGCAGTATTTCACGCATAAAACTTACTAAATAAACAAACTAAACTCTAAGCGTAAATGCAGAATACTGCAGCTAATAGAGCATAGGCTTCAGTGATGGAAATATGAGTGCAAATCCTTGTTTCTGTCATTGGAAGATGAATTGGAACCATTAATCCTCCACATAATTATCTCCATCCCTTCCTTTCATACAGGCTTTATTTTTCTTCCTTATTTACTTCTACTTTGCTGATTACTCTTTTCAATTTCATTGTGATTTTTCATCACTTGTCTTTCTTTTTCTTCCTCTGAGTATGTGTGTAGACATGTATGTGTACCATACATGTGTGGGAATATGTAAGTGTGGGTGGTTTGCCAACCACAAGGCCCTCTAACTAAGAAAAGCTAGAAGCAGAAACTGAGAGTGAAATTAAATGAGGGCCAACAATGCATACGTAAATAGCATAATGCAAAATATACGAACAGTTAAATAATATTAGTACAAAAGTTATTATAATTTCACTTATTCTTCTCTTAAGTGTTGTATATTCTTATTGTTTTGTTCTTCCCCAGTCTTCCCTGATTTCTTCTGCTTTTTTTACCCTTTTTCTTTTCCAAATATCACCTTTTCAAGGCTACTTTAGTTTATTGTTAAAGCTACATTTCTTTTAGCCTTTTAATGTTGGGGCAAATGAATTTTTTTTTTTTAGAATGGAAATTAGAACACATGCAAACATTTCACAAAAAAGTGCTATGTCAGCTGTGGGGGCTGCAGTACTGTATGTGGACTGAATTCTTTTTGCTCCTCTGCATATTCATGGGGTGGGGGAAGGGCATAGAGGGGAGCATTTGGGAGGAATCTGAGTTTTTCTCACTGTGTATGGGTTTTTATTTTCCTGTCGTGTCATTACCCCTGGATTCCGTTATATCTCTTAAAGACATGGTAGTCTCATTGTGCATTTAATTTTCACTTCTCTTGCTACCTGATGCCATCAGACAAAAGAACCCTGCCTTTGGTGGTTCCATAGATTAAATAAATTCAATGCACTGAAGGGGCTTTGAGAAATCATAGGTTTCCGTGTAATAAATAGCTGGTTAGTCCAACCGATATGATGATAGATAACACATTGTTTCAGCAGAAAAACAAAGGGAGCATTCTCTACTCTTTTCATTTAATGACACTCTCACAGTGTGAGTCCCAATACATAGCACCTTAGGCTATCCTTCTGAAAACCAGAACTCTTTCTCTGAGATGGTTTCACCCTTTTATAATAATTGGTGCCATTTAATGTTGCTTTATATTTAACTAATAAGATAGAATCAGCAACTTATGTCACTTCTTTCTTAACAAGGGCCAGCACAATGTGTATTAGTTACTAACCCACTTTGTTTTTTAATGATCATTGAAACTAAAAAAATTCTTAGAAAGGTCATTTTCCTTTGCAAATAATTTAGAGAGTCTAACAAATGTATTGAATTTATGATGTATATGAAAGGATACTGCTTGGAAGCACCTGAGTGATAATTAGGTGAAATCCCCTTTGCATTGAAACTTTACTGATATAAAAATGTACAATGATCATATACCTATGAATGAGGTGGGGGTAAGGGTAGAAGGTAGGGTGGGAACCAGCTGGAGGGGAGCTATGGAGGAAAAAAGAGGAACAACTGTAATAATCTGAACAATAAAGATTTATTAAAGGAAAAAAATGTAAAATGATCTACTGAAAAAGGAAACAGCTTTAAAATCCACCCACTGACAGCATAGCAGGACTTCAAAATGAAATTTGGAATATGTCTCATTCTACTTGCCAGTGAATAGCGTGTTGGGATTTCATCAAGCATCTGTTCTGAGTAGAGCATGGGCAGTCATGACATCCTACGCTCTCAGACGTATTTTACTCCTTAATGTGTGTGCATATTTTCAATGTGAATTAAGAAAGAAAGTGATTCACTGGATGGTATCCCCATAGTTGAACATGTTTTTAGATGCATTTGATATAAAAAACAAAACAAAACAAACCTACAGTGGCATCCCCTTTGGAAAAGAGCAGCCAATCTCTAACAATACAATAAAAAACGAACAAAAATAAAACTGAGCACCTGCACTCAGTGGAGTGGTCACTAGTGTGCTACAGGTCTAGCTACTTCCCCGCATGGGAGTGCAGAGAGCAGTTGAGTCCTGAATATATTTAAGCTGAAGACCTACTGGTCACTGGACTCTCTCAGAAAGATACCCTGTGGAGAGGAAAGTGCATGCAGAGGACTGTCATTCCTGCCAAATAAAACTCCCATTGTCTTTTTTCCTATTGACTTTTGCAATTGTTTAAACCTCTTTCCTAATTTAACTTCACGTGGAGAGGTAGGTTTTGTGGCTATAGACGAGTTTAGGTTTTATATTTTAGAGCACACCAACATTTATTTGCACTAACAGAAATAAAAATTACTATTTTCTTAAATCTGGTGTAGTAACTCACTATAAAAATTAGCATTCAATGCCATATATCTTTATCCCTGTGGTTTCATTGTTTTTCTTTATGTTATATGTAAAAGATTGTTGGTGCTTCTCTTCTCTTTTTTATTATTTTTCAAATTCTTTATTGTTTAAATTATTACATATAGAAAACATAGGTCTCCTTCCCCCCCCCCCCCCGCCCCCTTGACCTCTCTCTCACCACCCCCAACCCCCGGCACATGCCCTCACGCCCCTAGTGTCTGTGACCATTGGTTATGCTAATATACATGCATACAAGTCCTTTGGTTGATCTCTCATCTCCACCTCCCTTCCTTGCCTTCCCTCTGAAGTTTGATAGTTTGTTTGATGCTTCTTTGTGGCTGGAACTATTTTTGTTCATCGGTTTATGTTGTTCATTATATTCCACAAATGAATGAGATCATGTTGTATGTATCTTGCTCCAACTGGCTTATTTGCTCATAATACTCTCCATTCCCAGCAATGCTGTTGTGAATGGTAAGAGTTCTTTCTTCTTTACAGCACCATAGTATTCCATTGTGTAGATGTACCACTGTTTTTAGTCCACTCATCTGCTGATGGGCACTTAGGCAGTTTCCAGATCTTACCTATGGTGAATTGTGCTGCTATGAACATAATGGCACATATGTCTTTTCTGATTGGTGTTTCTGATTTTTTTTGGATATATTCCTAGAAGTGGGATTACTGGGTCAAATGGGAGTTCCATTTTCAGTTTTTTGAGGAAATTCCATATTGTTTTCCACAGTGGCTGCACCAGTCTGCGTTCCCACCAGCATTGCAAGAGGATTCCTTTTTTCTGCATCCTCACCAGCAACTGTCCTTTGTCAATTTGTTGATGATAGCCATTCTGACAGGTGTGAGATGATATCTCATTGTCATTTTGATTTGTATTTCTCAGATGATTAGTGACTTAGAGCATGTTTTCATATGTCTCTTGGCCTTCTGTATGTCCTCTTTTGAAAGGTGTCTATTTTAAAGTATTTTGCCCATTGTTTGATTGAATTGTTTATTTTCCTTTTGTTAAGATGTGTGAGTTCCCTATAAATTTTTTGGAGATTAGATCCTTATCGGTGATAACATTGGCAAATATGTTCTCTCATGCAGTGGGCTTTCTTGTTGTCCTGTTGATGGTTTCTTTTGCAGTGCAGAAGCTTTTAATTTTGACATAGTGCCATTTGTTTATTTCCTCTTTAGTTTCCATTGCCCTAGGAGCTGTATCAATAAAGATATTGCTATGACACATGTCTGATATTTGTTGCCTATGTATTCTTCTAAAATTTTTATAGTTTCTCATCTTACACTTAAGTCCTTTATATATTTGAGTTTATTTTCATGTATGGTATAAGTTCGTGGTCTAGTATCATCTTTTTGCATGTATCTATCCAATTTTCCCAAACTTAGTGTTTCTTTTTTAAGTTATTAAGTTTAAAATGTGTGAGGAGAAAGAAAATCTTCAAGTAAACTTACAATTACATATTCTGAAAAGTTACTGTAAAAATAAACAGAGTGATAATTGAGAATTATTAAAAGAAGATGTTTAATATAGAAAAGTGGCCAGGAAAGACTTAGATAATGAAATACTTGTATATTGAGAAACACATGGTGAGAAAGATCCAGGGATGGGCTCTGAAGTGAAAAAGACTTTGCCACAGCCTAGTACCCACTAAAGGTTCACTGTGTGGAAGGAATAAGTGGCAAGGAGAGAGAGGCATTAGATGAGAATGGAGAGGCTGGCAGTGGCCATTTTTGGGTAGGATTTTAGTTTGTTTTTAACCTCGATGGGAAACTCATGATAAGCTTTGAAGCAGGTGTTTATAATTCGTGAGACGCTAGAGAATAGAAAGAGGAAATAACTATTTTTGCAATAGCAACTGAATTATAAAATACAAATAAATCTCATAAGAAGTATGCAAGACATATAAAGAAAACTGCTAAGAAATAGAGAGAAAGGGAGGGAGGGAGGAAGGGAGAGAGAGAGAAAAAGAGAGAGAGAGAGAGAGAGAGAGAGAGAGAGAGAGAGATTAGGTTTCCTTTTATCACACACTAAGCTGCAATAAAATCTGAATGGCTTAGACAGCTAAATGTTTTAAATAAATTAAAATACTTGATAATATTCAACTTATCATTAAAGGTTAGTCTTTATTAAACACAAAAGCAAGGATAGATTTGACTAAGCAAACATTATCATAAACTAAATCAAGAATGTCAATATTCATCAGCCCTAAATAGCTCTTATAAATTAATATAAAAAGACAATATCTCTATAGATAAAAGGGAATGCAACTGCCAGTTCATAAATTGTATATAAGTGCTCTATGCATGTGGGAAAAAACCAACTGCATAAATAATGTTAAAAAGTCTGGTAAAGTGCTGAAACCAGTTTGGCTCAGTGAATAGAGCGTCAGCCTGCCGACTGAGGGGTCCTGGGTTCGATTGCGGTCATGGGCATATACATTGGTTGTGGGGCACATCCCCAGTGGGGGGTGTGCAGGAGGCAGCTGGTTGATACTTCTCTCTCATCGATGTTTCTAGCTTTCTATCCCTCTCCCTTCCTCTCTGTAAAAAAATCAATAAAATATATATTTTTTAAAGTCTGATAAAGTGGTATTATTTATCTTTACAGATATAATTGGAAAAAATCAAAGCAAAGATAGTGTACAAGAGAGAATGAAGAAAGAGGGAGCCCAGTATCCTGCTAGTGAGGGGATGACTTTGTATTAACTGAATAGAATAAAATTAGTCAATATGTATTAAATGATTTCAGAATGTTCACTCACTTCTATGAAATAACTACAGACAGACAACTCTATATAAAAATGTTCATTACAATGTTATATATGATAAAATTGGAAATAATTAAATGTTGACTAATGGATACATGACTATGTACATTTTATTCGCTGCATTTAATAGAATGCCATACGAATATTAGAACCTGTCTTTAGAATAATCCAGTACATGGCACGTGGATATATTCATAATTTATAAAACAATGTAATTATAATTTATGAAAAAGAAATGACAGAACAGACTGGTACTGATTCAGAATGGCACCTGCTCCATTGGTCATCCCAGTACTAAGATTGGAGAACTGTCTTCTTAGTAAAGTTGATCCCCTACATGACCAGAGTCTCTCAACTGCGAGAGAAAACCAGAGCTTCTGTAAAGCTGAGCCTCCTCCAAAGTCAAGGCAGGAAAATATGAAGAACAACCTTCATCCAAGAGGAAGAACACTGAAGCCTTTTACCTCAGAGGAAAATCCTCCTTAAATTAGAAACTACAGGGAACCCAGCCTCCTGGCTGTCTGATTCTTACCCACTCGCCTTGCAGGCAAGACTCCGAGCTTACTCTGGCTCACCTCAGAGAGCTGTCGCCAAGGCCCTCACTCTGGACAAGTCCTGAGAGCAAGCCAACCTACACAGTTGCCATGGAAACCTATACCAGCTACATATACTACACATTTTAATCACTTGGTAGTACATGTGACCGACCAGCCAGGAAATGCCAAAGGCTTATGGAAAACCAGCAGCAGGAAAGAGAAGCAGCAAAACAAAAAAGAAATAATAAACAAATGGAAACAGTACACCCTCACCTCGGCTGTTTTCTCCCCACCTTGAGTTGAAACTGAGTAGTTTGCTCTAGAAGTAGACTTCCTAATTGGGGATGACTATAGTAACAACAACTCAGTGAACCCCTTTGTCTCTTAAGAGTCCTGTTTATTCTGATTACCACTCTAATTCCATTCCAGCCCCCAAACCAGGTGCAGCGCACTGCGACAATTAATTGGATTCACGGGAGCTTACATCCAGGAGGAATTTTCAGTCTAATGCCAAGTAATTGGCAGCTATTTTATTTTTATTTTTTTGTTGTTGTTGCAATCCAAATATGTATTCTTAACATGGCACAAATTTAGGATTTGTCATATTTACATAGCTTCCCACTGTCTCCATTGCTACAAGACATGGCCCCCTCCATAAATCTCACTAACATTTATCTTTGTTCTTGTCATCTGGTATCTCCATCAACGTCACAATGAGAGTCTTGAAGAATTTACTGGCCGGGCAACAGAGGTTCCGCTGGGTACCCCCTGGCTCTGCGTGACAGAGAATGCACCTCAGAAGCCTGGGACAGGTGCTGAATGCTGGAGGAGGATAAAGGTCACTTCCTGCAAATGTGAGGGCTTTTAAGCATCCCACAGGCATTGGAGGGATAATTGAACTCAACAAGCAATCAATCAATCATATTTGAAGTGGGTGAAGTGTACCCAAGGACCAAAGGTCAGCATTTAAAGTCCAAATTCACCCAACTGTTCATATGGTTTGGAAATAAAAACAGTGAATTTCAGAGAAGTTTGCATAGAGTAATTTCCTTGGAATTCAATATAAATTAAATAATTTATTCTGTCTTCCTTTAAAAATCTTGAGGGAGAAACGCTAATGTGATAAATTAGAAGCTAAAAGATGCCCCCAGAATTTGATGCCTTATTATCCAAGTGATTAATCTATATTAAAGTTTTTAACTAATTTTTTTCCTAAAAAGGATTACTTCTTTAAGAAATTAAAAAAATTAATAACATATCGGCTTTAGTCAATGTTAATAATTTTAGAAACAAAATTTAAGAAGTAATATAAAAAGTGATAATACGATAATTGCTATTTAGCATCCTGCTAAGATATTTAGTTGGGAAGTTAATTTTAAATAGCCTGGTTTTACTCTAGATTCGCATAGTATTAAGTGTAATTTTTCTTAAATTACTGTACTAAGTGTTAGGAAAATATGAAAATAAAAAAGCAGGACCTTATTCTTCAAGACACTTAAAATCCTTTGCTGAGTGTGGCAGACTCCTCATTATCTCTAAATATCCGTTGTCCTTTCCTTACCTTTTTTAATTGTAACTTTTTATTTTGAAATATGTTGCCTCCAGAGGTTGCAAAACAGTAGGCAGAATTCCAGTGTATTTGAACTCAGCTTCACCCAATGATGACATCTTCCATAAGTATAAGACATAGTCAAAACCAGGAATCTGACATTGGTACCATACTTCTAACTCACATACAGAATTTATTTTTTTAAATTTATCTTTATTGTTGAAAGTATTACAGATGTCCTCTTTTTCCCTCCTATTGACCTCTTCTAGCCTGCCTTCCACCACCTCCCAGGCCTTCACCACACTGTTGTCAGAGTCCATGGGTTATGCGTATATGCATATAAATTCTTTGATTAATGTCTTCCTACCTACCTGCCCATCTCTGCCTTCCCTCTGCAATTCATCAGTCTGTTCCATGTTTCTATGTCTCTGGATTGATTTTGTTCATCAGTTTATTTTGTTCTTTATATTCCACATAGGAGTGAGATCATGTGATATGTGTCTTTCTCTGACTAGCTTATTTATTTCAACAGCTTTTAAAATGCATACTATTATTATGGTCTTCCTCTTATGTGTATAGCTCTTTGAAATTTTATTACACATTTTATAAGTTTGTTGAACCACCACCACAAAGTCATTATCACAGTGAGGATAGACAACTAATCCATCAGCACAAATAGTCTTCCGTGTTCAGTCCTTAACAGTCACACCTTTCTCTCCAGCCCTAACCTCTGGCAACAACTGACTAGTTGTCCATTACTATAATTTTATCATTTCAAGAGTGTTATGTAAATGAAATCACATCATATTCAGCATTTGAGGCTCAGTATAAAGGTGTGTATCAATAGTTTGTTTCTTTGTGTTTATTGCACCACTGTTTGTTTACTTAATCACCAGTTGAAGGACTTGTGGGTGATTTCCAGCAAGAACTGGTTAATTTATATGGAAACCGGGACAAAAAAATATTTCTTTCACTCTTTTTCCCCTCAATAAAGTTACAATGATGTATGTTTGTATTTTCTTATGAGTTCTTTAATCCAATAAGTTTCTATTGATGTCCCACGTCAGACAGGAATGTCCTTGTATCATTTATTGATTTCATCAGTGTACATTTAGTCTAGAAACTAAACCAATAGATGCTACTAAATTAACACACACACATGCACACACAAAGACTTGATTGAGGGATTAACTATTCATCTTCTCGCCTATATATTTCAGGAGAAAGAAAGAGAGATGTTCTCAAGGATGAGAAACTATTCTTTATCAGAAAAACATAGAAATAATTCTCAGCCTGAATATCTCCAATGAGTGCCTTGCTGAAAATTACTAATGTGATTCTACAAAATTTCCTTGTCTTATTTTTGAGGACATGTAGAAAGCCTTTTCCACAATTTATTATTTTTTCTATCAGTTTTATCAAGGAATAATTGATATACATTACTGTATAAGTTTGAGTATAGTATAATGACTGGACTTACACAAATTGTGAAATGGTAATCATAGTAAGTTTAGTTAACATTAATCGGTTCAAGTCACACCTTGTGATGAGAACTTTAGTATCTATTCTCTTAGCAGCTTTCAAATATGCCATACAGTAGTGTTAACCATAGCCATTATGTTGTATGTTATATCCCTAGTACTATATATTTTCTCTCTTAAAAATATTTATTGTTGAAAAGCAAGGACGTACAACCTGGTACTATTTATCTTATAAGAGAAGTTTGCACCTTTCCAAATCTTCATCAAATTCCCTCTTCCCTATGACCACAAATCAAATCACTTTTCCTATGAGTTTTGGTTGTTGGTTTTAGATCCACATATATGTGAGATCATACAGTATTTGTCTTGTTTTGTCTGACATTTCAGGTTGTATATTGCCCTTCAGATTTAGAAATGTTGTCTCAAATTTCCTTCTTTTTAGGACTGAGTTATATTTCACTGTGTATATATACACACCACATTTTTTTAATTCATTCATTTACTGATGTTCACTTATGTTGTTTCCATGTATGTCTTGGCTATTATGAATAGCATTGTAATGAACAATGAAATGAACTTTGAGTTAGTGATCACATTTTTTGGGGGGGATATATAATCAGAGATGGGATCACTGGATCATCTGGTAGTTCTGTTTTTAATATTTTGAGGAACCTCAATACTGTTTTCCAGTGGCTGTACCAATTTACAATCCCACAGTGCACAAGGGTTGCCTTTTCTCCACATTCTCACCAGCATTTGTTATCTCTTGTTTTTGTTTGTTTGTTTTTTGGATGATAAACATTCTTATCTTTGTGATGAAGGGCAAAGAGGATATCTCATGATTTTGACTTTCATCTTCTGGTTATTGGTGATATTGAGCATCTCTTCATGTACTTGTTGGACATTTGTGTATCTATTTTTTTAAAAATCTGTTTGTCCCCTTTGCCCATTTTTAGTTGGAGTATAATTTTAAAAATGTTTTTTTTTATTGCTGAGAGTATTACAGATGTTTCTTTTTTTCTCCTACTGCCCCCTCCTACCCAGTTTAATATTAAAGTTTAATATTTAGCATACGTTAGTTTGAATAAGTGGTTCTCTTAAAATTTTAAAATTTTTCCTCATAGATCTGAACGCTTCAATGTACAAAGTGAAGCATAAATGTTAACACTTTTTAAAATATTCTTTGAGTAGTTTCCAGACTAGCTAACGGCTCAGAAATGGTCCCTTAGCAGCTGGCTCTGCTCCAGGTTATTTGATGCTCTTACTTTGTCAGATTTCTGGATTGGGAATGTGTTATTTAAGTACTAGTTGGTGTTGACTTTATTGCTGTCTTGCTAAAGCCAAGAGCATACTTAAAATTAGATAATAATGTAAAAAAGGAGATAACGAAATTTTGAAATGGGTGGTTTTCCTACATTAACTCAAATTTATTTTGTTCTTCCAAATGCTAATAAATATTATTTTTGGGTAGAATAATAAAATGAAAATTCTGTAAACATATTTAGTTGAAAATACCATAAAGATCTCTAATTCAATGGAAGATATAAAGATAGGTCTCAGAAATTCAGATGTAAGGTTCAGAGTTCCTCTGATTATGAGATTACTTTAGCTTACTAATATGATTAGATTCTGCCTTGACTATCTAAAGGACTTATGGAAAAGTTATAAAATTAACATACATTTTTGAAATATTTTTCTTTGTTCACTTTGGAGAGATTTCAAGTTAACTTCTAAATTAATATTAAATTTGAAAGCCCAAATAATGTAAGGTAGGTATATCATTACTTTCCCATAGTGTTTGCTCAAGCAGGTACAAAGTACTCAAGAATCCAAATGTTCCTTGCAACAAACAGTAGCTTCAGTTTTTATCAGTCAAAGCCTAATTTGTGTCGGAGGCTAAAGCTTGCCTGATTAGATCTGTACAACAAAGCCATTATACAACTTTCAGTGTATAAACTTGTACCGGGACAGACTGTGTGAAGGCTTTCTAATTATTTCCATTATTATCCAAGAAGGACTAGGAAGGCTCAGGCACTGTTGTAATTCTCTAAGTTCTCAGGGCAGATCACACGGCAATCTAAAATGCCTTTCTCTGGCTTTATGACCTGATTATTATTTAGAGTCTTTCCAGCAGTGAACTTGGAGATCATGCAAATATGTTTTTTTGGGAAAGTCACCAGATAGCTGAATGGCTTGTTTTGTACAAAGCCAGCTCAAATTTATCATCGCTCATAAAAATCCTTCAGCAATGATTTTCTCTATGGTAGGCCTATTATCAGACTTGCTCCACTTTAGCTCTGAGACAAAGCTTGATTGGGAATGCTAATATTAAGCCATAGATACCTATTTTAAAATGTGTTGTCTTATTGTTATTATACTATATTATATTATTCATTCAGTAATATTCCTTTTTGTTTGTTTTAGTATCATCTGTGTCATAATCAAATTGAAATAACTCTGGGAATATAAAGTGTAGGTATATAACTAAATTTGAGAACCAGAATAAACCTGTAACTTAATTTGTGTAAATAGATGCACATTTCACTGGCCAGAAGTCACCTTCTACATTCACTATAGGCAACATCCACAATGCTGAACAATACTGTATTTGCCAAGATATTCACAGTTCGTAGCATAGTGAGACAAAATGTAACTAAAGACCTTCATTCATTACCTGTTAAATATAGTTTTTAGATTATAAGATATATGGATGAACAAATATGAACTGCGGACACATATAGAACCTATAACTAAGTGGGAGCAAAGTTAAGTAAATTATTCCAATCAGTGAAATAAACAATCAGATAGGGACTTTTTAGGATGTTACTGGCACACCTTACCCAGCTATGTGTTTTCAGGGAAGCTGATGAATGTCAAGTGATGTCAAATAGGAGCTAACTAGGCATAAGGTCTTGGGAGAGAGTCATAAGGAGCAGTAGGTTGAGGATGCCTGCAATATTGTTTTAAAGCCATATCATATCTTATCAGAATTCATATGGAGTTTGGCCTTCATCTGATGTTGAGATGTATCATTGAAGGTGAGAGATGTCATTTCTGGACTAAATATAAAATGTTTTAGAGGTAAGTAAAAATGGACCAGTTCCGATAAGAACTGGTGCAGTCCCACATTGTGGTAGTGGTGGAAGAGAAAACACACACATTTGTGTCTCAACATATCCAGTTATAACTACTGTTTTACATAGAGTTTATAGATGTTACTTTTAAAATAGTCTGTGATTGTGAGGAACAATTTACTTACAGTTCTCCTTGTACAATTAGAAGCATATCATATTTATCTCTTAAGCACACATTCTCTGCCTATCATCTCAAGTTAAAAAATTGTCTTTATCTTCTAAAACGTGAGTAGATACTATCTGCTACCAAAGTCACATAACATTTCCACTTTTGCAAATATTTATAGTATTGTGCTGAAAGATAAAGAAAAGCAAAGACTTAAATAAAGCAAAAGGAGAGGAATATAAGCAAATAAAATGTAAAACATATATATTGTTTAAACTGACATGTTGTCTGAAAAACGGATTGTTTAAGGGAAATATAAGAAACATACTAGAGAAATGCAAGAAGAGAGGTGATTAGATAAAAATCTAAACTATTTTAACTACTGCCTAGTCTTAACAATACCATAATTTAAATATATATATATATATATATATATATATATATATATATATATATATTTAAATGTGTGTGTGTGTGTGTGTGTGTGTGTGTGTGTGTGTGTATTTCCAAGCTAAAAAGTGATCATATCATATCATATATGGTGGGATTGATATTCCAGAAAGCAATATAACCTTGTAGAAAATGTATTCACTTAGAAAAGGGAAAATGAGACTCTAATACTGACTTGAGTATTTTAGGCAAGACGCATAACCTCTTTGGGCATCAATTTCCACATATATAAAATGGTAAAACTATGTATCTTGTGTGTAAATGTGTAAAAATGAGATAATAGTTTTAAAAGTGGTTTAAAAACTGTGCAAGGGGTTCTATAATGCTTCATTGCAAGAAGTGACCTATTTTTAGGAGTCACAGAATGGCAGGGAGAACAAAATTCATTCTAACTAAATGGAGAAAAATATTACCAGAATAGTGGCTTTTATGATTATAGAAGAAACAAATTTTATATGAATACTTTTTATCTGAACCTAATGAAGCTTCTATAGAATACAGGAACCCATAAAGTTTATATTGGAAAGTTTTGTGGTCAGAACCACTCCATTAATATTTCTCATGCACTTTCCACACACATGCTTCACACATGCTCCCTAGCCTTCCGACAAGGTCAGTGTTTTCACAATATGCATTTGCATTGTTGTTGTAACTATTTTCTAGGTCTGTCAATAAAATTTGGCCTCACACATTGTGAAAACACATTCTTGTAATGGTATTGCAGTCTTCAATGCTAATTCTAGCTTTTTTCAATATACACAGCACCTACATTTAAAAAAATATATATATATATATATTATTGATTTTCCACAGAGAGGAAGGGAGAGGGATAGAGAGCTAGAAATGTTGATAAGAGAGATACATAAACCAGCTGCCTCCTGCACAACCCCTACTGGGGATGTGCCCACAACCAATGTACATGCCCTTGACAGGAATCGAACCTGGGACCTTTCAGTCCGCAGACTGACGCTCTATCCACTGAGCCAAACTGGTTTTGGCAGCACCTACATTTATTATATCACTAGAGTCCTGGTGCATAAAATTGTTCACTTGAGGGAGGGTTCCTCAGCTGGCCTGCGCCCTTTTATAGTCCGGGAGCTTTCAGGGGGAGGTCTGACTGCAGGCTTAGGGGAGCAGGCCAAAGCCGGCAGTCGGACATCCTTAGTGCTGCCAAGAAGGCAGGAGAGGCTCTTCCTACCACTGCTGCACTCACCAGCCATGAGCCTGGCTTCTGGCACACTGACCACCAGGGAGCAGCTCCTGCATTGAGCGTCTGCCCCCTTGTGGTCAGTGCACATCATGTCATAGCGACTCATCTTTCTGCCATTTGGTCGGTTAGCCTTTCATTATATAGGATTGCTTTAATACCTCTTGGGACCATTTGGACCACAAAAGATTAAATTTAATATTCTAAGAGCCAAATGTAAATAATTCTGAATTACTTATCCAAATGGAAGGCTCAGATAGCTTAAATGGTTTGAAAATGCAAGTAATCAAAATATATAAGTCTCTTTCTCTGCCCGCCTGCTACCAAGTGTTTCTGTGAACTGCCATTAGTAGCAGGGTATATATACAGTACCGTGCTTTGGTTCCCATCTGTCCCTTGTCAAGATGCCAATTAAAATCAAAATAATAAAAACTCAGTGAGAACTGGGGGTGATAAAGTGCCAGCATAATTCAGACATTGGAAAGCACGTCCTTGAAAATATATTAGTGGGCTTAGCATAGAATGTGGAACATCTAATGGGTTTTCTCTACTCACTGCTGGGCTAAGACACTGACAGAAGGGAGAGCCAGCGGGACTATCCACATACCCTCAGTTGGAGGGGTCAGTAGAGAGAGTGTGGGAAGGCTTTGCAGAGCTGGGCGGATATTGGATGTCTGTCCCCACTGGCTGAAACTCTCCACTGTCAAACACTGCCTGAGATTTCACCCAATGCTCCATTCGCTTGGGCTGTTGAGTGCTAGTGGTTCTAGGAAGCCTATACTAGATGTGGTACCCATTTCCATGGCAATAATGTTTCCTATAAGCTGTGATTAGTCAAAAAGAAGTAAGTGGTGTTTTTGGTAGAAAGCAAGGTTGAATTTGAAACCCTGGGTATTGAGAAGTGAGGCCAGATAGGTTCTATGCATTTCTATGGGAAATGCATAGATGTCAGAGAAGAATAAAAAGGTGATACCAGGGACTTCTTAAACATCTGCTTTTAAAGTTTGCCCAATTCACTATATTCTTCACAGAGAAAGTAGCTCTAGACAGTTATGCATGGGGTAGGAAAAGATTAGCCAAAGCACTCCCATGCATAGAAGCATAACCCATGGACACAGACAATAGGGTGGTGAAGGCCTGGGGTGAGGGGTGGGGGAGGGTTAGAAGAGGTCAATGGGAGGAAAAAGGGGACGTATGTAATACTTTCAGTAATAAAGACTTTTTTTTTTAAAAAAAGTTGTCCAGTTCATAATATCTGTGCTTCTTCTGTGTGGTACCAGGATCTTTCCTGGCTCCTGACCTGAAATACAGAAAGAATCCTGAAATCCACGCATTTAGGCAGGAATTTGTGGTGATACATCAGATATGCAATCTTCCAAGCCCAGGACCTCGGAGTGGTTCTAGAGCACTGATCGCCTTTGCTCCCACATCTGTCCAATTATCTAATTCTATCAGTACTGTCAACAGAATATACCCAGAGAACAAACCATCATTGACTCTCTACCAGGAAGGTAGGTGGATGTGACACAGAAACAGAGGTGGCTGTCTTAGTGGACTGGATGTCTATTCTGAGCTTGATGCTTTGAATCACACAATGCAGACTATTGGGGAGGGACATCAAAGTTACTGAAGGATTATGGGAAGAGATGGGAAGAGAGAATTACACTGTTGGAGATAAAAGCACTTAGAATTACACACACGTGCACATTTCTTCCACGCTACAGAAAAGTTAGTCATGGCTCAGACCTTAGTCCTCAGAGGAACCAGGCTACCTGAGCCTCTGGCAATTGTCACAGCCCTAAGCAGCACTTCCGCTTACCCTAATGTATTCCACAAAAGTGCTTATTCTGAGGGTGTGTCTTATCACTAACAAAAGAAGCTTTTGTCTTTATTTTTTTCACTTTATCACATTGTTTAGAAAAGGTAAGGAAAAAAAACCTGATTACCTAAATTATAGTTCATCCCTATTATACCATAGACTATGAACAATCTCCTCGACCAGCAGGCAGCTCAGCCAACTGCCCATGTTCCCTCCCCCTGGCCAGGCTGGCCGGACCCATACTGGTGTGACTCAGTAGTTGGACCTATGAACCAGGAGGTGGCAGTTCGATTCCTATTCAGGGCAAATGCCCAGGTTGCAGGCTTGATCCCCAGTAGGGGGTGTGCAGGAGGCAGCCTATCAATAATTCTCTCTCATCATTGATGTTTCTGTCTCTCCCTCTCCCTTCCTCCCTGAAGTCAATAAAAATATATTTTAAAAATAGTTTTGTGTGTTTTTTTTTAAAAAGAGAATATGAACAGGAATGGAAACATTGAGGCAGATCTCTCTGGAAGGACATAGAAAGCATGCCAAGATATATGTTTAGATAACTCTAATGAATGTGCATATAATGCTGCCATATCTCTAAAAAAATAGGAAAGCATATAGAAACACCAAAACTAATTTATGAAATAAAACAAAACTATACAGCATATGACTTTTTCCAAAGTTCAGGGGTAAAGCACCTCAAAATTCAGATCTTCCAGGTCCCTCCAGCGAGTGCACTAAGTTCCAATCCTCATTCCCCTCCCTTGGGGGTATGCCTTTTGCTAGCTTCTGCTCAGAATCTACAGCCACTATCAGGATAATCCCCTGACTACTATCAAAGTTGCATTTTCCCTGACACAAATCCTCACTTCTTCAGCATGAGTTACTCAGACTGAGTAATCAGTCAAGGCCCCTTTGTGATGACCGTGGGGACTGGATAGGTCATTCCAATAGGTCATTTTGAGGGTTACCTTAGGTTTTTCATGTCCCTCCAAATACTCCTGGTGCTGGGATATGACCTGACAGTCCTAATGGCACAGAGGCATCTAGGTTAGGCTTTAAAGGCAACTAAGCCTGCTTCTCTTTGAGTATAAAAGTTGAAGAGGCAGCACTATCTCAATACCTTGAGATTCTGCATCCCAGCAATTATTGACAGTTTGGCTCAAATAAACTCACAAAAATTCTTAAAAAAATAATAAGTTGAAAACATTTTTATCTTCTTGGTAACTATTGAATCATATATATATATATATATATATATATATATATATTCATTTATATACATATAATATATATATATGATATATTATATATGTATAATACATATTTATATACACTGAGTGGCCAGATTATTATGATCTCTGAACACATAATAATCTGGCCACTCAGTGTATATCCTCTATAATAAAATGCTAATATGAAAATTGTCCCCTCAACCAGCAGGCAGGCCGGCCAACTGCCCATGTCCTCTCCCCCTGGCAAAGCTGGCCTGACCCATACATGAATTTATGCACTGGGCCTCTAATATATAGATACTGAGTGGCCAGATTATTATGCATTCAGAGATCATAATAATCTGGCCACTCAGCGTATATGTATATGTATATGTATATGTATATGTATATGTATATGTATATGTATATAACTACATATCCCAAAGATGAACATTGATCCTTGTCTTATTCAGGAGTCCCTGAACATGATCATATGTTTACTAAGGTTAGACAGGTAAAAGAAAAGAAAAACAAAAGGAGATCTTATCTAAGTGGCCATGTATAAGGAAGCTGTGTGGTGGGGTATGAGGAACTGGAGGCTAAAACTTCAAGAATGAGCAACTCTCTTCCTCTCTATTGCTTGCTCCATGGGGGAGTGAGAACCAGCGTTTCCAGAGAAGCCAGGAATCCTCTTATGATTTATATGTTGACTCAAAAAATATATCTTGTGCAGACTAGTACAGGATAAGTTTATCTGTCTTTGAATATCATCACTTATCTCCTCCCCAGGTATCATTCTCCCCAAACGAAACCTACTCACCAGGAAAATAGTACCACCAATCATGGAAAGTGAACATTGAAACTTGCAAGTATTCCCCAACAATAATGTGCTGGAACAATCATATTTAATCAGTTCTCAAACCTATTATTTGTTCTGTCTACCAAAAGAGAGTTCCAGGGTAGCTATTTCAATTCTGAGCTTGCTTCTACTCAAAGTTCTATTATTCTGTGAAAATGCTTGACAATTTCAGGAGTTATGGTGCAGTAGGAAGGGTTTGATAATAACCTCTAAAAATTTATAAATAGTATAACTTATGTTAAAGCTATTCTCATAGACATTGCGAGATTACTTAGATATAATTTTATTTTAACTACTTTTGCATGCAAGTCGAGTTCCCCTTAAGCCAGGTAATGTAATCACACATCTGCCTTTATTCCTTAAGACAACTGTGCCCTGAATTAGCTCCCCTGAAAGTCTGACACAGTTAGAAGAGCCATAAAAACGTCTTGTTAAGGGATTTAATATCATCATCATTACTATGTAAATATGCATTTCCTCTGGGTATAGAAATTAACCTCTTATGCTCTTCCTAATACAGAGGGGTTAGACTAGAGTGTTTTGAAAGAAACACAAAGTCACAATTAATTTATTAGCAGAGTTCTTGGGACAGATGCATAGAGAGTAGCAGGTACAGTTAAGCTTTCATCTGATGCTAAGCTAGCATGAGGACATCTGTGCCTCAAGGCAGAAGTAAGGAGATGGGGAAATCTGTAATGATTTTACCTAAATGCATGCTTTATTAGGGTTTCCTTCTGAAAAAAATCACATCTCATGATAGTAATTTGCATTCGTATTTTTTTAGATTATAAAGAAATTTACATATATGATGTCATTGAACTCCTCCCTACTATACTATGTTGTATGTTAGAACAAGTTTTGTCTATTTAGAAATAAAGAAATGGATATTAAGTGGCCTACAATAGTAACACATGTATTAAGTTGAAGAATGGGGTCATGTAGCCTACATCTTGTGTTTTTCTGAGTTATTTAGGTATCATGCTATTATTTTAGAAAAAAAATCTGCTTTATGATCGTATGAAAACATTTTGATGCTCATTGATATATAGATTCTTTGTTGTGGGCATGTTTCAAATTTTCTTTTAATCTAAAACAAAATAGATTTAGAAGAGTAAGAATAATATCATTTAATTTTTTAAAATCCTCATCTGAGAATATTCTTCCATTGATTTTTAGAGAGTGGGAGAGAGGGGAAGAGACACAGAAAGAGAATCATTGGAGAGAGAGAGACACTTCATACTGTTTAAGGGAATTGAAGCTGGGATCCTTCAGTCCTCAGGTACAATGTTTTATCCACTGGGCCAAACCAGCTAGGGCAATTGAAATTCTTAAAGACAATATATTGTATATATATATATATATATATATATATATATATATATATAATCCTAGAAATGCTATTGAAGTTAATATAAACACACACACTTACACACACATGTGCACACTTCATTCCACATCAGCACGTAAAGAGCTACCTTATTTATTTTAATGGCTGATGGAATGTTATCATCATTGATTTAACCAGTTAGATATTTATTTCTAGAGACCTGGTGCACGGATTTGTACAGGTGGGATCCCTTTGCCTGGTCGGCAATCAGGGCCAAGCAGGGCATCTTGCTCAGTCCTGATTGGGCCACCACAGATTGGCTAGCTGGGGGGAGGGGCAGTGGGAGGTTGGCTGGCCAGCGGAAGAGGAAGGGCCTTGGGAGGTTCTGATTGGGGTGATCAGGCAGCCCAGTCAGGGGAGGGGCTGTGGGAGGTTGGCTGGCTGCAGGAGATTGGCTGTGGGAGTGCACTGACCACAAGGGGGTATCTCCTTCATTGAGTGTCTGCCCCCATGTGGTCACTGCACACCGTAGTGACTGGTTGACTGGTCATTCTAGTCATTCGGTCGTAATGGTTGCTTAGGCTTTTATATATATATAGATTAATCTTCTTGCACAGACATTATTTACATAGTGTATGTTCATTGGATAAATTCCCAGAGGTGTAATTACTAGGTGAAATAAATTATGCATTTTCAATTTTGAGAATTATGGCTAAACTTCCTCATGGTAGTTATATGAATCTGTATTTCCACCAGCAATGAATGAGAGTCCATGTTCTCCTCATAATTCCACTAATGCATTGTGTCATTAATTTTTAACTCTAATGTGATAGTTAAAATACGTCAGATAACTGAGTTTTAATTTGTATAACTGATATTGAGGATTTCCCCATGAACATCCAGTCTTCCCAGTTGTTATTGGACTATTGTCTCCCTTTCCCCTCCATTGACTCATATGAATGCTAAACATGTTAAGAATACAAATTTCTTAATTGTTAAAGGTGATTTCTATCTAGGAACTCAAGCCTACTAATTAAATGATATATCTTTTTTAAAAGTCTTATAAATTTTCTTGATGATGTTAAATTGTAGATGTGAATGATTTGTAAGGGAATATCTGCACTAAAAACCTGCATGTTCTTTTTATATCAAAGTTATGTAAATGTGATATATAAAGTATTGTGAGAGCCCAGCCAGTGTTGCTCAGTGGTTGAGCTTTGACCCAGTCATCACATGGATTCTTGGTCCAGGCACATGCCAAGGTTTAGGGTTCCATCATCAATAGGGAACATACAGGAGGCAGCCAATTCATGTTTCTCTGTCATTGATGTTTCTATTTCTTTATCCCTCTTCTTTCCTATCTTTCTAAAATCAATAAAAACATATTAAAAGTAGATAAAAAGTATTATGAGAAAGATCCAACAGTAGTACTCTAAAGGGATATTCCACAATTTTATGGCTTTGTTATTTTGTGACAACAGCTTTTCCATTTTTAAAAGAACAGTAAACTGTACTCACATTTCCTTCTAAGGCAGTGGTTCCCAATGTGGGGCACCCACCCTCCACAGGGGGGGCAATTTGATTTTTAAGTGGGGGCAATTCAAGAATGAATTACTAATAGTGATTTTTTTTCATTTCTTATGGTTCAAGGGGCCTCATATAAAGTATATAAATATATATTGTGACATATTTATGCATTTCAGTTCTCTGTTTTGAAACTTTATTTTCTATTTTTTTCTTATCACTTCATATTATTATTATTACTATTTTTAAACAATTTCTTAGTGATTTCTTCCTCAGTACTTTAACTGTCCTTTAGTTCTTTTCTTTCGTGGATGCCATGTTCTTTGGAAGCTTGTTTAAACCAAGTTAATGGCCTTTTAGGTTTCCTCAACATAAATAGGAGTTCACTTTTTAAATAATAAGAATTATATGTCACAGGAGGGCATCAGGATTTTAGAAATGCTTAGGTGGGACATAGCCCAAAAATGTTTGGGAACCACTGCTCTAAGGGAACTCTCTATCTGTGGACTTAAATAAAAAAAAGAACATTGTTAAAGTTTGGAGGACTCTTTTGAGATAGACCCCAACCTATTCCTGCAGTGTGAATCTCTTGGAAGATGGTTTTATAATAATGAGATAATTATATTTAAAGTTCTAGGACTTAATTGATTCCCTAGAGCAAGTGAAACCATGCCAACAATTATTGACATAGAATAAGTGACAGGAGTGGGATTATGTATGAATAAAATAATCAGATTTTAAAATTTCAATTTATTTGTCTAAATTGACTACCTATATCAATTGTATTCAGCTACTTAAATTATGTAATTTTACCCAAAAGATAATTAGCCCTTAATTTACTTAAATTATATATTTTCAATTAAGGTTTTAATTTCTGTTGATGTCCTGAAATAATATGGAAGTAAAATGGAAAATTTGAAACACTTATTCCACATGGAGTAATATAGAACACACTAAAAACATTTCAAATGTCCCTTTATATGATTACTTTATCTTAATAAAACAAATTCCAAATGTTAGATACATATACATGGAGATGGATAGAAAATATTTATTTTCATTTTTACTTTTACTATTACAATTTTTTCTTAACAACTCAAGAAATAAAATAAAATGTTTTAGAAAAAAAGGTAAGTGTCCTGAGAAGCAATTGCAAATGGCATCGCTCATCAATGAAAGTTACTCTTTTTTTTTCTTTTTGTTAATCCTCACAGGAGGGTATTTTCCCATTGATTTTTAGAAAGCAGAAAGGAGGGGAAACATGGATTGTTTGCCTACCACATGTGCTCTGGAAATCAAGCTGCAAACAGTTTGTGCCCTTGATGGGAATCAAACCCAGGACTTTTCAGTCCACAGGCCGATGCTCTATCTACTGAGCCCAAACTGGCTAGAACAATGAGAGTTATTCTTAAGGCTTTCTTTCTGAAGTGGGAAAACGAAGAGAATGGAGGCAGGGAGGGGGGAATGGGGAGGGTTTGGCATCTACAATTTCAGTGCACGTGTGCTGCAGGATTAAATACTGTAAACATCATGGAGTGTCACGTTAACAATACAACCTATAGTGTAGCCTTGATTTACAGTTACTCTACGTCAGATACACATCAAGGGGGTTAATTATTAATAAAAAAAAGCCTTATTAGGTAATATTTTCTTAGCCTTTGACCATGGATTAGTTTACCTGCTTCTGAGCTACAAGCATTTTATAAACTCAAAGGCATCTCAGCTCTAAAAGGTGTGGCTGGTAGCCTTGGCTTGCTTCTGAGCAAGACCATCACCTCTACTCAATTTCCCAGTTAAATCTGATCTTTATTTGGGATAAGTAAGTGAGCTTTTGATAATAAATAAAAATACTGACTAGATTTTGGGATATAAAGTACAGCATAGAGAATAGGGTCAATATTATTATAAAGCTATGTATGATGCCAGCTGGATACTAGACTTATGGGGAATGTCACTTCATCCTATCTACTAAAAGAGAAACATGCAAATTGACTACCTCTGCTACGCCCACACGCCTGCCCACCAGCCAATAAGGAGCATGTATGCAAATTAACCCAACAAATATAGTGGTGACCACAGAGCTGGAGCCAGCCAGAGGCTTAGGTTGCCCCCAGAGATGGAGAAAGCCAAGCTTCCCACCCGCCCTGGCCGGCCCTGGCTTCTGCTCAATGCTACAAAATTTCAATTGTAGAAAATAAATATATCCCAGATACTAGGGCCTCCCCTTGGGTAACTGGGGGGCATGGCTGGCCTACAAACCACCACAGGCCCCTTGCCCAGGCTTCCCCAGGCCCCAAGGGAACCCCCACCCTGATCCAGGACACCTTTCAGGTCAAATGAGCTGGCCCCCACCCATGCACCAGGCCTTTATCCTATCTAGTAAAGGAATATCCAAATTGACCATATTCCAACACACAAGATGGCTGCCCCCATGTGGTCAAAGATTCTGCCCCCATGTGGACACAAGATGGCCAACAGTAAAGGGCAGTTTGGAGGGACCAAGCCCACAAGGAAGGGCAGTTGGGGGTGATCAAGACTGCAGGTAAGGGAATTTATGGGTGACCAGGCTGGCAGAGGAGGAAAGTTGGGGGCAACTGGGCCTGCAGGGAAGGGCAGATGTGGGGAAGCCAGACGTGCAGGGAAGAGCAGTTGAGGGGGATCGAGCCTGCAGGGGAGGGCAGTTAGGGGCAATCGGGCTGGCAAAGGAGAAGTTAGGCATCAATCAGGCTGGCAGGGGAGTGGTTAGGGGGTGATGAGGCTGGCAGGCAGAAGCAGTTAGGGGCAATTAGGAAGGCAGGCAGGTGAGCAGTTCAGAGCCAGCAATCCTGGATTGTGAGAGGGATGTCCGACTGGCCCTTTTAGGCCTGTTTGGGCCTGATCCCAGTAGGATTGGGTCTAAATGGGCAGTTAGATATTCCTCTAGGGATCCCAGATTGGAGAGGGCACAGGCTGGCCTAAAGAACACTCCCCTGTGCACAAATTTTGTGCACCAGGCTTCTAGTAGGTTATATAAATGTCTAACCACTCTACTGTATACTCGAAACTACTATAATATTCAGCTATTGTTGAAAAAAATTACAATTAAAATTAGAAAAATCAACCGAAGTGCGTATAGGTTGAAAATTAAAATTAGAAAAAGAAACAGAAGTAAGTATAGTTTGAAAACAGTAGGTATAGATTGGATGGGCACATACACAGTGTATCAGCAAGAATATAGGTTTTGTTTCTTTAACACACCCAAAACAATTGTGACTTAAATAAAATGCAAGTGTATAATAATCCGGCTATAAACAAAACAAAACAAAACAAAACAAAACAAAACAAAACAAAGCAAACTGTGTGTGTGTGTGTGTGTGTGTGTGTGTGTGTGTGTGCAGTTGGTGGATAGCCAGTGAAGAGAAGAGACTACCTGAAAGAAATAGAAAGAAAATATAAAATAGTAGATATCTTTACATAAGAAGTTAATTATATCTTGAATGCAAATATAACTAATTTTTTAAAACTTTGACTCTGTCTAAAATAAGTGAGATGCTTGTCTGTGTGACTCTGGGATAAGTATTTTTTATACATCAAAATCACAATCCCCAGAACAGGTACTTTGGTAATTAGAAGTGCTAGTAGGGCTATTTGAATGGAAAATATGTTCACAGTTAATGTGTTTATAAAATTAATAGAGGTAAACACAAAACAATACAACCCACAGCAGTCACTGCAATAGAAGTAAATCTGCTAAATGAGCTTTGCTCATAGGCTGCCCATTTATGACTGGTGAGAGAATGTTTAAAATTATCTTTGAGAGACGGGGAAGGGAAGATTCAATCCACAAGAAGCCACATGTAGTTCTGTGAGGGAATGTGGAGACTTCCAAGTTACTGAGCCAGAGTATGCAATCAGCCCCTTGCCCAAGGAGGAGGAAAACCAAAATAAAACACATGAAGGTTAATGCTGACAGGAAGGAAATGTCGCTCTTTGTTGTGATGTGCATGCGCACACACATGTGTACACACATGAGTGACAGCATGCACACAAACGATTGTGGGCTATAAAACCAAATTACACTGTAAGACTAAATCAGAAAGGGTAAATAAAAATAATAGAAAGAAGCAAAGGTAAAAGAGAATTTTAGCAGTCTTTTGATGAGGACAAAAAAAAGATAAAACTTCCATTTATATCATATAGCAACTTGGATATTAATCACAGTTTCAGATCACATGGCAGATTTTGTTGAAGTATTTGCTGCAATAAAATTTGCTTAGACTTAGTACCGATTGTAATTTATGTTTTGTTTAGGTGAAGTCCTGAGCTCTCTCTGCTTATATTTCTTAATTAATGAAACCAGTATAAATAGCGTGGCTTATTTGTTTGCTTTGAGAAATAAGTTACATTAAGTGTAATATTTCCACATTAGGCATGATACGTATTTAAAATTCACTGGTGATTTTATTTTTGGCGAACATGGCAGGTGCCACATGGAGGAGGCAAATATAGTTATTGACCTACTGTGTCAGTGACAGAGAAGATTAGTCTTTTCTCCAGGAGGTTGGAATTAGCCTGGCTGAGAATATTCATTGCATACCAGATTAGATTACCCATTGTATTTCTGTCACTAAAGGTTTTCCTTGGCTGTTGACTGAGTAAAACAAATTGGATGTAGGTTCAAGGTACATCATTTAGGCACCTTCTTTCACAAGTAATCAGGGCCTTACTAGCTTGAAGCCAGGTAATTCCATTTAATGTGCCCTTAAAGAGGCCTCCGGCCAGTCCTCCGCTGGTAAGTACAGGAGAGGGAGGACAAATTAACTTTCATGATCACTGAAGTTTAGGAGAACCAGGACAGAAAGTGGTGATGAGTTTAAAATTTAGTCTGGTAAGACCGATAAAGGTGAAACATAATGTTTTTCATTTATCCCTATGTATAAGAATCACTTTCACGGCCCGCGTAGAAAGGGTTCCAATTAAGGGTTCAGGTTTTGGAGAAGGGCCGCCCACAAATGAAGAGACTTGAAGAAATTCAACTTGAGGATATGGGGGGCCAGGCGGTGGTCCAACTCTAGTGGGAGAACTACCCCCTGCTCTGGCCCTGCCATCCCCTTTTATTGAGGCTTTGGGGAAAACATCTTAGGCAACATAAACAGAGATTTACATGTAGCCCTTAGGCAGGAACTAACAGAAACTTACAAGGTACAAACAAGGTGGAGGCTGCTTCAGCTAACAATATCTCAACTAAAGGTTAGAGCAATTAAGGTTGTTGACCAGCCTTCCTGGCTTCCTGTCAACATCTCTCTTTTTTTTTTTTTTTAAGTGAAATTAATTTGTTTTCCAGCATCCCTACCCCAGGGAGTTTTGGCCAATGAGAGCAGTTCCTGGTACCTGAAAGGCTGCTCCATAAACATCCATCTATAGATGTGTGTGCTGGAGTCTAGCCCCATTGACTTATTCTGAGACCAGCTCAGCCTGTCTCTATACTAGAACTCCAACTAGATGAGAGGTAAGCAACACTCTTTGCCTTGGCTTCAATTTATTCAGAAAAAAGTATATTTTCGGGGTATCCCCTTATGCTCCATGCTAGGACATCAGGAGATGTGAGCTATTACTCCCAACTCAAAATGTAGTTGGAGACTCAGTAGTGTCTTAGCTAAACCAGGACAACTATTAGGAAAATAAATTTACTACCAAGCCAGACACTATATTAGTAGATATAAAAAGATTTTTAGGAGTTAACATCATAAAAATATAACAGAGCAGGTCTTAAAGGGGAATAAATGAACTTGGGGATTTTAAATGGGAAGATAATGGTAACAATGATCATGAAGAAAAAAATCCAGTAATTTTTGGAAGGGAGCAATCTTTCCCCTCTTTCAAATATTTCTAGAAATTGTATCTAGATAAAGTTTTGAACATGCTTTATGCCACAAAACATGAAAGGCCTATATTTAATTTTTTTCTTACGGCTTCTCTATTGTTTAGTATAAGAAAATCTTATTAAATCCCTCCTGTTGATGTCTAATTATATATTTTACCCTAAATATAATAAATCCAACATACGTTTAGATAAAATAAAAACCTATTTTAATTATTTTAAATTTCACTTTGCCAATGTATAAAATGTATTCAGAAATTTACATAACACTTATGTCAGTGCCTTCCATGGCTTAAATATACTTGACTAAAAAAAGGGGGGCTTATTTTATTTTAAATCTGTATTATTTTAATTAGCTTTTAAAGATATCTTTGCAGATACTTACATATGCCAGTGATCATGTTTCTTTTCTTTTTGGTAGGTATTTGAAACACATTCCATGTGCTGAAATGAACTTTCAAGGTTTGAACACACAGACTATTAAATGGTGCTTTCAAAACTTGGCATCGTGCACAGACCTTCTTAGCAGAACATTTTTCACACAGGAAGCCTGCCCCACATCACACGGGCCCTGGGTTGCCCCGGGGATAAAACCACAGCACGCTGTGTCTTCCTGACAGCCTTCCCCTCTCTCCCGGGGGGCCTCTAATGGGGTCACTCCTCTCTGGTGCCCCACATGATCTTTTCTCACTTTGTTCCATGTTCTGATTCTGCTGGCTTTTAAAAAAATCCTATCTAGAATTTGCCTTACAATAATGTAAGTTTTTTTTTTTTTAAAGTAGCAGAGGTGATTGTTCTGGAGTCCTTTATTTCTGAATTTGTAGTTTTTGATTAAAGAAAGTCTGATTTTATTTACTTTTTTTCCAGAATATTTTCTTACTCTCATTAATCTGTTCTGGCTCATTGATTTTTGTTTGTTTGTTTGTTTTATAGGCATAGGGAGTTCTTCCATCTATAAGTATGATTAAAAATATAGCACCTGCCGAAACTGGTTTGGCTCAGTGGTAGAGCATCGGTCTGCAGACTGAGGGGTCCCGGGTTTGATTCCAGACAAAGGCATGTACCTTGGTTGCGGGGGCACATCCCCGGTGGGGAGTGTGCAGGAGGCAGCTGGTAGATGTTTCTCTCTCATATATGTTTCTAGCTCTCTGTAAAATATCAATAAAATATATTAAAAAAATATATAGCACCTAACTAGGAGTGTGCATGAAATAGGAAGTACCTTTTTCCTTTAATTATGTAGCTGGCTCCTGGTATCTTTTAATTTGAATGAACTTTGTTTAACGAATAAAAATGTATGCATTTATCTGTATATTCACATATATTATAATTTCAAGTCCATGAAGATATTTTCTTATGTTTCCTCCCAGACTTTTTATCCTTTCCAATTTTAATCTGTAATTCAGGTAAAATTATTTTTTGCATGATATACAGGTCAAGGATCTTTTTTTACATGTAATTGAACTGATACCACTTATTATAGGACTATTTTCAACTGAAGAGTTGTCTGTGTCTTAACCAAGAAATTGAATGATATTAGTTTGGTCTTGGACTTGGTCTTCACTTCCATTGCAATTTCTTTATATGCAAGAATCTGAACTGAGAGATCCGAGAATTACAAAAAAAAATAAAGGGATGGTCGATCCCTGACTTCTGAAAAACTTTATAACCACTTTCGGGGAATAATTATCTTCTGAGAAGGTGTATTGTATGACTGACATACAGGGAATACACATGATTCTCTTGATTGCTTAATAATAAAACTCAAACAGAAGTCTTCTTATTAACAATTTGACCCATTTTTCCTCTAAGAAACAAAACAACTCTTTCCCCCAATGTTTTGAGAGAAAATAGAACCGAGCAAATTTTTATACTGATTTAATACATAAATAGGTCATGGAATGATTTGGCTACAGAGAACTCAACTATGAGGATGATTTCAGTTTCTCTTTTAAAGAAAGATGTCTTGACACTGGTTTTAAGTATGTCTATTAAGAAAACTCTACCAAAACCCTACTACCTTTCGGCTAATATAAAAAGTGAAAAATTGCTACATAAATAAAGTTAGGTACATATGTTTCTATTTTCTTGTGAGATTATATCCCGGGATAGAAAATGGGGTTTTAGTAATATTAGAGCTCCATCTATCTAATCTATCTGTCTACCTATTTGTAAGTTTTAAAAATTTATTTCAATGAAAAGTCTCAAATGTATCACCCTCCTAATTCTAATACAAATAAATAAAACAAACATCTTAGAGAACGAACTGTAACATCCAGTGTATAGCCACTAGATGGAACAGGGAATAACATGATAGAATTAACAATGGTTAACTACTATTTTATGTAACCCTAAAGGCATTCATTTAAAATAAAATTAAATGACTCAATTAGCATGAAAATGTCAACAAAGTCAAGTAGCAAAATGTAAAGAGCCTGATTCATTAGAGCTGGTTTGAGTCTTTTTAAAAAAAATAATATATTTTTATTGATTTTTTTTTACAGAGAGGAAGGGATAGGGATAAAGAGTTAGAAACATTGATCAGCTGCCTCCTGCACATTCCCTACTTGGGGATGTGCCCACAACCAAGGTACATGCCCCTGACCCCAATAGAACCTAGGACCCTTCAGTCCCTTAGGCCAATGCTCTATCCACTGAGCTAATCCGGTTAGGGCTGGTTTGAATCTTAAGGGTCCAGCTCCAGGGCCACTGTCCCTGCACCTGGGTTTTACAGTCATCTCCATGTGCACTGTTCACTCACTGATCTTCATCTTCTCTCTGAACCGTTTAGGCAACAGCAGTCCATGGCTATGAAATTGCAGGAGGTCCCCTAGTAAATTCTACCGTTCACTGAAGGAAAACAGCTGCACACATTGTACAGATTTGTATAACATGTTCTATAAAACAAGGCATTACACTAGATCTGCCGAATTCTTTTTTTTTAATGGAAATTTCCTTATCTGGGTGGGCCAAAGGTGGATATGATTTCTTAAGTGAAAAGCTAGTGTTTGTGTGAAGCCTTTTATCTGTAGAACTGCTGAAAAAATTAATACACATAAACACACCCATTTTCTTATTTTTTTGTCAAAAACTGCCAAAACCGGTTTGGCTCAGTGGTAGAGCGTTGGACTGCAGACTGAAAGGTCCCGGGTTCGATTCTGGTCAAGGGCATGTACATTGGTTGCAGGCACATCGCCGGTAGGGGGTGTGCAAGAGGCAGCTGGTCGATGTTTCTCTCTCATTGACGTTTTTAGCTTTCTATCTCTCTCCCTTCCTCTCTGTAAAATATCAATAAAATATATTTTAAAAATTAAAAAAATAGTTATAAGTTAAGCACATGCACATATATGCATATCTACACATGTATTTGCATATTTAATTACTTAACTGAAATTTTTTGTCTTCCTAAATTCAAACGTGCCCTAGAAATAAAGACTTCATTTTGTAAATTAGGATGAAATACTCTTTGCATGTTAATTTTTTTAAATGGTTAAAAGAAGGGAATGATGAGTTCATGAGGACCTTGGGTTATTTATTTATTTTTTAAGTTTTTATTCTTTTAAATCTACAACAAAAAGAAAAATATACATTATTCTCTAGGTTTCTAGTAGCACACATTCACGATGCAATGAGTTCTAGAAAATTATTTGAAAAAAATAAGACAATCAAAATTATCCCAATATAAGATAAAATAATAAAGTATAATTGCATTTTATTTTAGTGAAGGTTAGACTAACCACAAGCATCCTAAGGGCTTTGAAATGTGCGGTTAGGGAATTTTCCAGCTGCCACAAATCCTGACAGATGCTGCAGCTTTTTGATCTGCTCTACAGTTTAGGAATGGAGAAACTCACCCTGCAAAATGCTGCCTCCTGCATTCTGATGGTTTCCTCCAGCTGTGGCATTGTGTGCAGCTCCTGGCCTTGGGGTCTCTGCGGATCACCCCCTTGGCTTGAATTTTAAAAAGCTGATCATGATAACACAATCTGAAAAAGCTACTTTTAGTCACACGGGTTTAGAGTTGAATAGCTCTAATTTTATTTTGTATGGCTATTGAGATGAAATTGTAAGACATAGTAATGAAATTAACAAGGTTAAAAGTTAAAGGCTAGAATCATATTTAAATAAGTGTGAAACGTACAGCGTAATAGAGTTGTAGACTAGTTTGCAAAAGTCACTACAGAAATCTGATCTTCTTAGCTTATACTGAGCGCTATATCTATAAAGATCTGTGTGCATACTGAAAGCTTAGATAGCTCTGTCACGAACATTTGTAGTACAAATAACCTTTTCAGCAAGTGTGTGCACAGGGGATATTTTGAAACTCACAACACTTGTCAAGAGAAAATTAATTTCCACTTGAACTAAGCTAATGTAAATGTCAAAAATGCCCTTTGGAAATTTAATCACAAAATAAAAGATCACGCCTAAGGAGTAAATTTGCATACATAAAAACAATCTATAACATGGCCTAACTGTTGTCTTATTAGAACCCAGTTTAATAAGCAATCTAGCCACGTGATCTTGGGTAAGTCACTTAATATAAATAACTGATTTGTGAGAGTCACGATACAATATTTTAAGCATTATAAAAAATGCTTATAAAAATGTATGTGTGTAGATATAAATTATTTGTATAACCAATGATTTAATAATGTTTTATAATTTAAACAAGTATTCCTCAAATCAAAAAAAGAAATATCCCATGAAATCTTTCCTTCCAGGAAGAATTACAAGGGAAATTGTTCAAAATTTAAAAATGGCTCTTGAAAAATATTAAAAAGTAAGAGGATGATCTTCACTATAAAAAAATAAAGTAAAATGCATGGCTAGAGCTTTGAGATGTATTAGTATATGTAAAATACTATAAACTTTTATTCTTGGACATCAAGCAGGCAACATTCAATAATTATTTCCTTTTTAAACTTCCAGAAATTCAGGGGTATGGATCCGTAAGATATACAGTAAAAATGAGTTTTCACATGTACACACTTACCTTTGGGCACAGACCAAGCAAAGAGATAGGAAAAGCTAAATAAAATAGAAGTTTGTTAAGATTTGGTAAGCTGTAAAATAGGATACAGTCCCATTATAAGGGCAGGAGGGGATTTTTATTTTATTTCAATGTTCCAAACCATTCTTTGCAGAACCTCATCACAGCAACATTCTTGCAGCACAGTCAGCGCGCTCTTCACATCCATAGAGGGGGAACCAGAAATAAATCCTTGACTTAGACCAGTTTCAGGGATCACAGAGAGAAAATTTAAACTTTGAAGTGCAAACACTCAAGACTAAAAGAATGCAACATAAAAATTTTAAAAAGTTAAAATAATTCTAAATTTTATGGGCATAAAAATATAATTGACTTATCTTGACTTTAATTTTCATAGTGTGATAAAGTGGTGTCAACCATGAGATTAATGCAAGCTGTCACTAAAAATAACACTGATTGAGTAATTAATGGTTTATTTTCAGCCTTCCTCTTTCTCATTGTTGCCAACATGCTTAGTACTTGGCAATGAATGAACATATAGCTCACATGTAACTCTTTTCTAACAAAATCATGTATTTCTTGGAGTCTTCACTCTTTTAAAAAATATATTTTATTGAGTTTTTACAGAGAGGAAGGGAGAGGGATAGAGAGTTAGAAACATCAATGAGAGAGAATCATCGACCAGCTGCCTCTTGCACAGCCCCTACTGGGGATGTGCCCACAACCAAGGTACATGCCCTTGACCGGAATCGAACCTGGGACCTTCCAGTCTGCAGGCCGACGCTCTATCCACTGAGCCAAATCAGTCTCGGCTCTTCACTCTTTTAGTATAGGTTTTTGGCTTCACTTTTAATATTCTGATTATGTTCTTTATTTCTCTGTGATTGTTCTGGAGTTTAAAGACCGTATCCTCTGTCTTTTTCATTCTCAACACAAAGTGTGTTATTTGGCAGCACTATAGGTGCTTAGTAATTGTTTGACCCAAGAATTAATGAGTGACGCAGTAAGTGAATATAAAAGTGTAAGCGACCTTCATGGTGGAACGACCAGAACCATTGGTCACTATGATGCACACCGACCACCAGGGGGCAGAGGGCTCAGCCAGAAGCTGGACTCACAGCTGGCGAGTGCAGTGGCGGTGGTGGGAACCTCTGCTGCCTCCAAAACAGTGCTAAGGAACAGTGAGCAGGCAGGTGGTAAGGAGCAAGGGGTCATGGACTGTGAGAGAAATATCCAACTGCTGGCTTAGGCCTGATCCCTGAGGCAAACAGGCCTAGGCTGGCAAGTGGATATCCCCCAAGGGGTCCTAAACTGTGAGAGGGTGCAGGCTGGGCTGAAGGACAGTCCTCCTCTCCCAGTGCACGAATTTCTTACACGGGGCCTCTAGGAAGTGAATAAAACACATGGTAACACTCAGGTGTTGACAGAATCAATTACATAAATTCACACTAAACGTACTGTTTCCTTCATTCACATATATTCATAGAGTTCTTAATATATAAATAAAATAAATGAATCCATAGCTGCCTACAGTCCCTGATTTAAGTTAGCGTCCCTGAGAATAATTATGGGCAATGAAGGAAACGGTGCCCAAAGCCTCAGGCTAAAGGTCTTCACAGGAGATTTGAGGTTATTACGGACTCTATAAAAACTAGTCATGGTGTCTTTGGCTGCTTAACCTTTATGGTCATCAGTTTCTTCTTTTGTAATATGCAGGGATCACCTTAATGATCTTTAAATTCCTTGTGTCTACTATTTTATGATAATGACTCATAGTTACATTGTTCCGGCACAAACCCTATAGGCTCCTCACCGCACATGGCTTGAGGCTCAGGCATAAAGTTATTGTAAAGAAAACTATAGTTCTAAAATTATTCTATGTGCCAAACACAGCCGAAACGCAGAGGCAATGAGAGGTCAAGTGGAGGCAGTGGCGTGTGGTGGGGAAAGGAAGTTTGAATGTTCAGGAGCAGCGTTTCCAAAAGGATATTGACACTAAAATTGGGTTTTTATGTTGTAAGAGGCACAGCAGGCGATGTAGCGGGATGAGTCATTCTAAATGTCAGAAACAGCACGTGCCAAGAATAGAGGCTTGAAACAGTGGGGACATAAAGGAAATCGGAAGCAGTTTGGAGAATTAATTTTTGTGTCAGGATGGAGACTGGGACTGTAGGTAAGAGCCAGACCTAGGAGACCTTGAATTCCATGCCTAAGGGTGCAGACTTGCCTATGTGTGCAGCGGTGAGCTGTTAGGAGGCTTTAACAGAGGCAGGATAGGACCCATCATTACTTACAAATATCCTAACCCCAGGGACTAAAAGTAGAGGCAGTGAGTTTTTAGGGAGGAAAATGAGATGAAATTCCAGTTGAAAATGGCGAGGTGGTAAGTTGGAGTAGTCTCAGTGACATGGAGAGGAGTACAGGATGAGAGATATTATGAGGAAAAATCAATAGGACTTGGTAATTGACTAAATTTGGAAGTCAGGGGAACATTACCTGGCACTGTAGGAGTTTCTTTAGTTGGGGCCCTGAGAAATAGATGCTTTCATGAAATGGAATGGATAATAAACATGCTGTGGAAGGAAGATGATTGATTTGGTTTTAAATGTGCTAATTTTGAAGTGCCTTTGGACATTCAGGAAGGAAGCACCAATTGCAATTAGATTAATGTCCATAAGCTTTACAATTCTTAAAAGTCAAACATGATGCTGTCGCTGCTCACCCCTCATTTCCTACCGTCCTCTTTTATTGTACTCTAGCTACCCACCACCATTTTTAATTGATTATGGTATCACATAATTGTCCTCATCCTCCCATTCCCATTCCACCCCCTCCCCCCTGCTGTCCATGGCCTCCCCCTCCCCCTGCTGTCCATGGCCACTGGCTAGGCCCATGTGCATGCACACAAGTCCTCTGGTTGATCTCTTCCCTGCACCCCCACCCTCCCCTACTTTCCCTCTGAGGTTTGAGAGTCTGATCGCTGCTTCTCTTTCTCTGGGTCTATTTTTGTTCACCAGTCCATGTTGTTCATTATTTCCTCTAGATGTGTGAGGTCATGTGATCCAAGAAGTACCCTTGTAAGAACCTAAACTGCAACAAGCCTTAATGGTTATGCTGAGAGGCAAATGAATCAGTCTGTAGTGAGTTCCTTTCTGGGCCAACAGTTCTTTTGAGTCCCAATTTCAATGTCAAACAGTTCCTTATGTGTACATGTCAGCCATGAGATTTCAGATCTGGTTGGTGGACAAATGGTGGTAATGCAGGTCCGACTGTCTCTGGTTTGGTCCTGGGCATCCGTCAGCAACACGCAGCTGCTGTCTGCTGGTATGGTGAGGTGTCATCAGCATCTTTCATCTCTGAATTGTGTCTCTTCTGTCTTCATGGCTAAAGCACTTCTGTCTATTCCTCTCTGTTACAGGATTCCAGATGGTCTCAGAGTTGTTTTCTGAAAATATACAAACATATTCTCGACCAAAAGTACACCATTTTTATACTCTTTGACCATGTAAAATGTTTTTCGCTCTGAGTTTTTGTGATTACCATTTATTCTTTTTAAAATAATAGTTCCCCAAACATTTATAGAGATGGTTTATGCTTATTAGACCTTGGTTATTATGTCTCAGAATATCATCTTAGAATCACTTTCTAAGATTATCAAGTTGATCATACATAGGGCTGCATATATCTTTGCAAATTGGTAATTTGTTTTTTTGGATAAATACCCAGAAGTGGATTTGCTGGGTCAAATATTTTTATTTTTTAATTTTTTTGAGGAAACACCATATTGTTTTACATAGTCCTGCACCAAACCTTTTTCTCTACATCCTTGTTTACAGTTGTTATTTGTTGACATTTTGAGTATAGCCGTTCTGATAGGTTTAAGGTGATACTGTGGTTTTTATTTGCATTTCCCTGATAATTAGAGATATTGAGAATCTTTTCACATGTTTGTTGGACTCTCTGGAGAAATGTCTATTGAAGTTCTCTACCCCCCCAGGCCCATTTTTAAGTCAGATTTGTTTTAAATATTGACTTATATAAGTTCTTTATATATTTTGGATATTAATCACTTATCAGATATATTCTTTGCAAGTATTTTCTCACATTAAGTAGGTTGGCCTTTTGTTTTGTTGATGGTTTCCTTTGATGAACACAAACTTTTTAGTTAGATATAGTGCCATTTGTTTATTTTCGCTTTTGTTGCCTTGTCTGGAGAGAAATATCCAAAAACTATTACTGACACCAATGACAAAGAGTTTACTTTCTATGTTTTCTTCCAGGAGTTTATTGATTTCCAGTATTATATTTGTCTTTAATCCATTTTAACTTTACTTTTTGTATCTGGTGTAATAAAGAGACTCAGTTTCATTTTATGGCATCTATACATTCAGTTTTCCCAACATCACATATTGAAGAGAGTGTTATTTCCCCATTGTATATTCTTGCCTCCTTTGTCATAGATTAATTATCCATATAATGGGTTTACTTATGGGCTCTCTAGTCTGTTCTACTAATTGATGTGTTTGTTTTTGTGTCAGTACCATTACTGCTTTGATTTTTATATCTTTGTAGTGTAGTTTGAAATCAGGGAGCATGATACATCCAACTTTGTTCTTTTTCAAGATTGCTTTGGCTATTTTGTGATCTTTTGGGGGGGTTCCATCTTTGGGATAGTTTGTTCTAGTTTTGTGAAAAATGCCATTGGTGTTTTGATAGGGATTGAATTGAATCTGTAGATTTTGGGGGGCAGAATGGACATTTTAACAGTGTTATCCTTTTCAAGTCATGAGCACAATATGTCCTTTTATTTATTTGTGGCTTCTTCAATTCATTCATCAATGTCTTTAATTTTCAGAGGACAGGGCTTTTACCTACTTGGTGAAATTTGTTCCTACATATTTTATTTCTTAAGACAAAATTTTAAATGGGATTTTTTTTCTTAATTTATCTGTCCCATGGTGCTGAAGACTAGAGGCCAAGACCAAGAAGTCAGTAGTTTTGGTTTCTTTTAGTCTCATGGGGAAAAGATCCATAGGCCTTTCTTTTTGGTTTATAGACAATTGCTTTCTCATGGGTCTTTTAATATTATCCTGTCCTATGAGTATCTGTCTTTGTGTCTATATTTCATAAGAACACAAAAATCATATTTGATTCAGGCCCATCTTAATGACCTCTTTCTAACTTGATTGTTATTTCTGTAAAGAGTCCATCTCTAAATAAGGTTACATTCTGAAGCATTAGGGATTAGGATCCAAAATATGTTTTTGAGGGGAACAAATTCAATCTATACCTACCAAATTTTTGACATTATATTTAGTGTTATCATTAAGTAATGAGTGAAACAATACAATAGTAAGAGAATTTGTCATGATGAACCCAAATACTTTGTTCTCTGTGTCCACTGATAGAAGAAATACAAGTCACTGGAGAAGTGGATAATTTTAAATAAAATATTCATCCAAAATAAAACATTCAGAATACATAAAATATAAAATACATACATCTAAAAGATAGAAATTTGTCCAAAGGGGAAAATTCTACCTATGTTAATTATTGTTTATCTCAATGGCAATAAATGATCATGGTATGAGATTATGTTTAGTTTGAAGAAAGCACCCACAGATATATATTTATAAACATGTACGTGTGTATATACTAGTGGCCTGGTGCACAAAATTTGTGTGCGGGGGGAGTGCGGTGTCCCTCAGCCCAGCCTGGACCCTCTCCAATCTGGGATCCCTCTCACAATCCAGCACCACTGGCTCCTAACCACTCACCTGCCTGCCTGGTGATTGTCCCTAACCACTCTGCCTACCAGCCTGCTTTCCCCGAACTGCCTTCCC
Organism: Vespertilio murinus; assembly: GCA_963924515.1. NCBI lineage: Eukaryota > Metazoa > Chordata > Mammalia > Chiroptera > Vespertilionidae > Vespertilio > Vespertilio murinus. The sequence goes on from OZ004707.1 coordinate 9,445,160, forward strand.
CCCACCAGCCTTCTTGCCAACAACTGCCCCCCTTGCTAACTTGATCACCCCCAACTGCCTCTCTGCTGGCCTTATTGCTTCCAATTGCCCCCCCCCATCAGCCTGCTTGCCCCCAACTGCCCCCACCACACTGGCTGCTTGCCCTCAACTGGCGCCCCCTGCCAGAATGCTGGCCCCAACTGCCCCCTCCACCAGTCTGATCATCCCCAACTTCCCTTCCCTCCTAGCCTGATCACTCCTAACTGCCTCTGCCTTGGACCCTCTACCATGGCTTTGTCCGGAAGGACATCTGGAAGGTTTCCCAGTCTAATTAGCATATTGCCCTTTTATTAGTGTGAGGGTGTGTGTGTGTGTGTGTGTGTGTGTGTGTGTGTGTAGTATACATATATTAATAAACATTAATATGTATGTGAGTATATGTGTAGACCATTCCCTAAAATGTAAAACCCAGGAGAAATTAACTTTGTATAAAATAAAATGTACCAATGAATAAAACAATATAAATTCTAACAATATAAATCAAAATCCTAATAGACACATAACTAATAAGTAATGCAATATATATGTATGGCATATATATAATTTACTGTAGGTAAATAAAAGAGTATAAACATTTATGTTAAAAGTTATTTATTAAAATTAAATTAGTATATGATTAAAGTTAGAAAATGCATAATTACTTTATTGTAATTTTTCAACTAGATATTACTTGGGACTAAATAATTTATAATGGTGCATATTTAAAGCAATTTTACTTTGCCTTTCAGTGTATTTGCAGCTACTTTGCAGCTATTTTCCTGGTAGATTTTTTTCTAAGGCTATAATCCTATCACTGGGGAAGATTTCACCAAAAACAAACAGAAAGGGTCACGACCTTCTGTCTAACCTTTCCTATTTAGACTGAAGTCCCAAGCCTTTTGAAAATGTAAATTGACCTGGCCTGTTCAATTAGAAGACAAGTACATAGATTAGAAGGCTTATTTTTTTTGTAAAACCTGAATGTTTTTCTTTTCCCTAAGCACTTTTCAACTGTTACATTTACAGACAGTTAATTATCATCTATTCTTTGGGGCCCAGGAAAAGCAATTTAGTACTCAGTGAAATGAGCGTGCAATCTGCCTTATTGCTCTTGTCCTCTTGATAGGTGACTGTGAAAGAGGCGCACGTTCATGTGACAGAGGCAATGGCAGTGTACCCCGGAGAAGGCAGAACTATAAGAAGGGTGGAGGTTGGTACTTGTTCATCCCAAAAGAGCTTCTGATCTTCCCGAAGGATGAAAAGTGCTGCATTTCTAAGTGGCAGAGCACATGAAGGAACAACAACCAACAACGAGCACCAGGCACAACGTTAATTGCTAAATGACACATTGGATTTTTACTTTATTTGTGTCCACCAAAATACTCTCAATAAATCCATTTTCATAGAAATAGAGAAAATATCACAGCTAACTCCAAGGTGTAGCTGTTTATGCTTCACGGGATGTGTGAAGTCTCACAGAATAAATTGCAAGAGGGGTAGGAAATGGTGCATTATAAAGTCCACTATTGTCTTTTGTGTGTCTGTCATTTAAAAAAATATATTTTTATTGATGTCAGAGAGGAAGGGAGAGGGAGAGAGATAGAAACATCAATGATGAGAGAGGATCATTGATCAGCTGACTCCTGCACGCCCCTCTAGGGGATCGAGGCTGCAACCTGGGCATGTGCCCTGACCACCAATCGAACCATGACCTCCTGGTTCATAGGTCAACACTCAACCGCTGTGTCATACTGGCCAGGCTGTCTCTGCTTTTTAAAAATAGACTTTATGTTTTTTAGAGCAGATGTTGTTATTCAATATTGAATAATATGCCATTATCTGGATGTGCCACAGTTTATTTATTTACCACTATAGAACATCTTGGTTACTGCCAATTTTGGTGATTAAGGATAAAGTTCTAAATATCCATGAGCAGGTTTTTGTGTGGACATTAGTTTTCAACTCTTTTGGGTAAATACCAAGGCGCACATTTATGAGATTGGAAGGTAAGAGTTTTGTGTGAAACTGCCAAACTGTCTTTCAATGTGGCTGTACTGTTTTTCATTTCCACCGGCAACGAATGAGCATTCCTATTGCACCACATCCTTGGCAGCTTTTGGTGTTATCACTGTTCCAGATTTTGGTTCTAATAAATATTTAGTAGAATCACATCGTTGTTTCAATTTGCATTTCCTGATGACATGTGATGTGAAGCATCTTTTTTATATGCTTCTTTGCTATCATCTCTTTATCTTCTTTGGTGCTGGGTCTGTGAAGGTCTTTGGCTTATTTGTTAATTGGATTGTTTCCTTATTGTTGAGTTTTAAAAGTTTTTTTTGTTGTTGTATATTTTGGATAACTGTCCTTTATCAGACGTGTCTTCCAGTTTGTGGTTTGTCTCTAATTCTTTTGATCCATTTAGAGTTAATTTTTGTGGTGTTAAAGTTCTAGGTCTATATTCATCTTGTGCATACGGATGTTCAGTTGTCCAACTATTTGTTGAAAACAGTATTTTTACTCCATTGTATTATCTTCTTTCCTTTAACAAATATCAGTTTATTGTAATTATATGAGTTTATATCTGGGCTCTCTATTCTGTTCCATTGATCTGTTTGTCTATTCTTAAGCAATGCCTCACTGTCTTGATAAAGTTGTGTTTTATTTTTGATCCATTCTGATCATCTGGTTTCTTATTGGTTCATATAGAGTATTGATGTTCCCAATGATAATTTAAATAGTTGAATTAATGTCTGTCATATTTTTTAACTCAATTTGTTGCCCTTGGTTTTGTTTCTATTTTTGTCATCCACTCACTTTCTTTCTTTTGTGATTAATTTTTGTTTTTCATTAATCAGAATGAATAAAGAATTGATGGTATTCTTAAAAATCAACTTTAATTTTCTTTACAACTAGAGGAGTCCTCTGAAAATGACTTTAATATTGTATGTGTATTATTTGACAAAATAGTTTATCAGCAATGGATTTACCACCTATTTACTTTTTATTTTCTACCTTTGGCTTTTATAAATTTTTAAAACTTTGTAGCCATTATTGATATTTTCAATATTCAATGTGAAAAAAAATGAGCCCAATATAACTAGACCATGCTGATAATGAAGTATTTTTCATTTTATTTTTTTAATAAAAAATTTTATTTATTTATTTTTTACAGAGAGGAAGGGAGAGAGAGAAAGAGAGAGAGAGAGAGAGAGAGAGAGAGAGAGAGAGAGAGAGAGTTAGAAACATCAATGAGAGAGAAACATCAATCAACTGCCTCCTGCACACCCCCTACTGGGGATGTGCCCACAACCAAGGCACATGCCCTTAACCAGAATCGAACCTGGGACCCTTGAGTCCACAGGCTGATGCTCTGTCCACTGAGCCAAACCAGTTAGGGCATGAAGTATTTTTAAAAAGATTTCTAGGTAGTGTTCTAAAATAAAGAAATTTTCTTCTTATTTCATTTTTTATGGTCTGAACATTTTTTTAGTTTGATTTTTTTATATTGGAAAAACATCTGATACATTTGAGATCTGAGATATATTCTGTCATCTAAACTTTTGTTGAATTTATCTGTACTGTGTCATGGTGTCAAGAGGTCTTACTGTGCAAAGTGGAGGCCACACACATGGAAGTACAACTGTGTGTGTGTGTGTGTGTGTGTGTGTGTGTGTGTGTGTGTGTGTGTTTGTATTGCTTCTGACTGAGCTTTCTGCTTACCAGTTGTGTATTTTTATACTTTAACTAAATTCTTGCCTTTTAGGTTTTTCATCAGTAAATGAGGACATATGATGCAATCCATAGTGTTTTGATGTATTTTAGCTGAAATATTTGTTTTTAAAATACAATTTTTATTGATTTCATAGAGGAAGAAAGAGGGAAATAGAGATAAAAATACCAATGATGAGACTCATTGATCGGCTGCCTCCTGGGATCGAGCCACAACCCAGGCATGTGCCCTGTCTAGGAATTGAACCACGACCTCCTGGTTCATAGGTCAATGCTAAACCACTGAAGCATACCAGCTGGACAGTTTTAGCTGAAATATTTTAATGTAAAATATTAATTAAAAATTTCCAAAATATAATAAGTCCCCTTAAATGCTACCTCACCTATCATTATTTTCTGTTTGTATTGCAGTCTTTTGTTATTCTTTTTGAATTCCTTAATACTTTACCTGGATTTTATTATGAGCTTATAAAAATCTCTGTCAAAAAGAGATGAATATCCTTGATTTTAAATACTTGTACAAGCATTCATTTGACCACTACTGAAATTTAATAATTATCTATTTATGATTGAAAATTTGAGGGTATACATGAGAATTCCTTAAAATGTGGGATGATCAAACTAAGTGCCCTGGTCTCTAGAGTAATTCCTATTAATTTCTTTTTGTATGTTGTCCTTATAAGAGTTTTCTTTCCAGTAAGTCACTTGTAAAGGTTGATGCTATGGTAGCATGAAGTGTGAACCTCTGCTGCATACTTAGGGTGTCTTTGTTGCATCAAAGCCTGCTGAGAGTTTATTATTTTAGTAGGGTTCAGATAGGGCCTTGAAATGCTTTGCACAGAGCCAGCTAAAGGTGCTGCTGTAATTTATCATTATCTGGGAAAGGAAAAGCACTGATCTTTCCATGGCATAGAAGAAGTCCTTCAAAGAATGTTGTGGTATAAAAAATATACCCTATATGTACCTTGGTCTTAGCTTTCACTTTTAATATAAACCATCGATAATAGTCTCAATTATTATATGTGTACATATGATGTGTTTGTTGTATGTATATATGAAATACATACCATCTATTCCAGTGGCCATTCTCAACAGCAAATGGTTCCAACCACTTTCTTTTTTTTTTTTTAAATATATATTTTATTGATTTTACACAGAGATGAATTGAGAGGGATAGATAGAGAGGGATGAGAGAGATACATCGACCAGCTGCCTCTTGCACACTCCCTACCGGGGATGTGCCCGCAACCAAGGTACGTGCCCTTGACCGGAATCGAACCCGGGACCTTTCAGTCCGAAGGCCGACGCTCTATCCACTGAGCCAAACCGGTTTCGGCTCCAACCACTTTCTTAGACGTGATTTCCAGCTTATACAGTAGTTAATAAAGGCTTTTGTTTGATCTGTAATGTCCCAGATACTAACTTTCAAATATAAAAAGGAATGATTTACTTTTCTTTGTGAGTTAAGACATGGTGCGGTGTTAAGAATGTTAGTATTTATTTCTGGGAAAACAAATCATAACATAAACATAAACAAATAAAAATGTCAACTGTGCCCTTGGCCTCAACTTTAATCTCAGGTATCTCTTAATTGATTTTTAGGCCCACACAGTCACTGTTTCCACATGTATGCAGTCCCAAATCCATATGTGGAACTACTTAGGTACCCTCTATGCAGTTATCACGCAGTGTGAATTTGTCCATTTTCATTGGGGTCATGTGTACTCTCATGCTATTCCCTGCGCCACGCTGTGCATCCAGGTTTTCATGCCAGTGGACTTTAAATCTGGTCTCCACTGGGAAGTGAGCAAGAAGGAACAAGCCTGGGAATCCCCCCTCTCCTCTTTCCTCAGAGAGAGGCTCAGATAGTGGCTATGTTTTCCTGTGACTCCCTCTAGAAAGATCTGTGGTTTCAGTTTCCAACTGATGATCCCCAAGACCTTGGAAAATGCCGCCCCCCCTTTTTAAAAATATATTTTATTGATTTTCCACAGAGAGGAAGGAAGAGGAATAGAGAGCTAGAAACATCGATGAGAGAGAAACATCGACCAGCTGCCTCCTGCACATCCCCTACTGGGGATGTGCCCACAACCAATGTACATGCCCTTGACCGGAATCGAACCTGGGACCCTTCAGTCCGCAGACCAATGCTCTACCACTGAGCCAAACCGGTTTTGGCAAATGCCCCCTTTTTTGAGACTCCAGCCAGGGGAAAAGAACACCTTGATGTTCTCCTGATCTCTGCGTCTCCTTATGCTCACTTGATTAGCTTCTCAGCTCTTCCATAAGATTCCTCGTATCTGGTTCCAGGGTTAAATTCTCCTTCTTTCAAACACAGTAAAGGGTTTCTACTTTTTATTTTAGCTTTTGACCAGATTGTGACACTTTATACTCTGTAGGATGATATTTGAGGAGTTTAATTCTCTGGATATATTTCATTTGTGCCATTTCTAAGAATTGTGGAATATGACTCTGTTTTAGGTTAAAAGTATTAAACTTTACAGCTTGCATGGTTAATTAAGAAGTAAATGATTCTTTTCCCCCTAAAATTAATATTTTTCATTATGAAAACATACAGCTGCATGACTTTTAATTACTTCTAATATATATTGGGAACAAATATATAAGTGGATGAAAGTCTTAATTCATGGAATATTACTATGTGATATATGATTTCCATATGTATCTCATTTATTCTGGTAATAACCCAACAGAGATATTATAAAACGTAACTTGCTATTATAAAGTTTGTAAATAGCTCTAAACCAAATCCAGACTATGTACAAATCCTAGAACACTCCTAATCAATAAAAAAATTTCCTTCATCAATGAAAATATCTATATAACAGTAACAGAATATGAATATTCAATATGAATAATATGACAATTTATACTTTTTATTTTTCTTTGCTACATTAGAAAAACTCCTTGCAGTGTTTTAAGATTAATTGTTTTCCTTCCCTCAAGGAAAAAGGCTAGAGTAAAACAAGTTTTGTTTTTAATGACTTGAAATTCTGGGCTTAGTAAGTTTCAAGCATGTAATATAAAATTAAAAGAAGAAGAAGGAAATGTACTTGGGGTGAAGATGAGATTAGAGTTAGAAAATCATGAAGATGGCAAAAACAAATGAAGGAATTTTCTAAGGGGGACACAGAAGATTGGAAAGTGAAGAAGTAATTCACATCTACAAAGAAGTCCAAAGTAAAAATGTCTCTAGTGACAAGGATAGTAGTATAAATTCACTGTCTTGCTTTTAGATTTTGTTAATTATCTTGTCCTCTGCCAAATATGAACTGTAAAGACCTTGGTTATCTGGATATTAAGCAAGGCATCAGGCTGGTTCATTAAATGATGACATAATTTTAATTAGAGTTGATAAAATGAAGGCAAATAATCAAAATGCTCTAATAAGATACATGCATCTTAGAAAACAGCTGGTAACCTCATGGAAAATCACTGATTTTACTGACTTTACAATATTCCCAGGATTTAAACAGTTTAAGGTGTTAGCAGCCAACAAATATATTTAAACTTTCATAGATTGCTTCCAAATATGTAAACCTGTTCAAAGCACAAAATAAATTTCTAATGGAAGAACTTAAGACACTTGTAACAGATGGATATGTTCCAATTGGTGAACATTGTGTCCATATGTCTGTGTGTCTAATCTTGTCTATCATATTTATCTTTTATCATCTATTTATTTACCACCCATTCTACATGGATATAATATTAATTCCACAGGAGAAACAATGTCATAGTTTACTGAGTAAAGTAATGAGAGAAAATGGAGTGAAGTCTTGTCATTGGTTGAGAAAATAGACTATTACTGTGCAGAAAGTTTAATAGACTAGAGATAATTTGGTTAGTGAATTTTTTTTGTTTATCTCATTATTTTAACTACACTATAAAATCTAGTTTCCTATTCTGTACTTTGTACATTTTATCCAGTTTCTGTTAGAAGACAGAATAAAATTTTCTTTATCTCATTATTTTAACTACACTATAAAATCCAGTTTCCTATTCTGTACTTTGTACATTTTATCCAGTCTCTGTTAGAAGACAGAATAAAATTTAAAAAAATGAATTTTCAAGAGCAATCTGAAGGTGGACAGTTTAGTTATTTGAATTCCCTACTTCACTAGCCCCGTACTGCAAGTTCTGGAAGCAGATAAAGGTAATGCATTCTACATGGCCTAGTTCTGAATCTACATGAAATACTGTAGATTTGTTTGAAGTTACAGTTTGAACAAGTGGGAAAAAAATCAACAAAATCTAAGCAGAACCAGATAGCATGATTTGAAATAAGCTGAAAGGCTTGGAAGAAAAATATAGAGGTAAAATGTTTATTTTTTTCAATTGATATTTTCAACAACATGTTTTTCCTTTTTATGAAAAAAATGATTATGGTGATATGAGTAGAAAGCTAAATAAATGGAGCTAAATGCATGTAATTTACTACCATTCTCCCTCCCTACCTGCCCCAATAGCAATTGCTCAAAGGTAGCCACCTTTACTTTATTTCTGTTTCTTGTATTTACCAACGCATTTCCTAATAATAAAGGTATAATGCAATTTTCTTATTTAGCAAGTCAAACATGTATCCACTGCAGACCTTTGAGTGCCCTATAAAACTGTATACTTGTTAGGCTTTCCTTACTGGAATTTCAAAGAGAAGAAAGATAAATCCCCTACCCATGAAATAGATGTGTTACACCATGCAATCTCAGTGGTAGATGGGATTTTACATTTTATTGAGGTCAGCACCGAATCATGCTTGACTTATTTTTCTGACCACTTCTCAGAGGACATCAGCTTCTGCATACATTTCCATAGTTTCTGTGAAATTATCCCTCTCAAGCTTGTTCATTTCATAATTCCACAGCTCAGAATTCCCCCCAACCCTCTGTCTCAAATTAAAATCAATTCTCTTGAGACTTCCTCCCCTTGGTCTAGAATTTCCATTGAAATTGTTGCTATTTCACCTGACAGGTCTATAAAATGTTTTAGGAAAATACTCATTTTATTCTTTAGTCACTTCTCTTCAAAGTTAAGTACTATAAATTCCTTAGTATATAATTCCTAAATAAGTGATATATGAGTAGAAGTCTTCATCTCTTTTTCCTCACTCATGGTATTTTAGGAAAGCCACATGGCAATATACACCCCTATTGAGCTTACATATAACCAAAATACTGTGTAGACTGTTTTTTTTTTTTTTTTTTTTTTGCTAAGTCTGGATTCCTTTATGCTGAACTCTTGAACTTGAAGTTTTGGACCCAAGAACAGTGCCAAGTATTTTATCCCTGTTATGTTTTCTTTCTAGTGAGATCTGACATGTTGTTAAGTCTGTGAATCTTTTGAATACTGATTCTATCACCTGTGATATTTATCAACACTTCTATATTTCTGTCAACTGCAAATGTCCTAAGCCTGCCATTTCCATCTTTACCTGAGCCATGAATAAAGATATTCATCCAGAAAGGGTCAAGGATAGACCCTCTGTGCATCTCTGAGCCAGGTTGACATTGATCCTTTGATAAATATTTCTGATGCTTGCAATGTCTAACCAGTTACAGTAAGTTTAATACTTTGTAGAAAGAGATTAAGAAGGCCCAAGAAGAAGAAAAAGAACACTAATGATTTTTTAATATGACCGGATAGAAAAGAATAGTTAGCTCATTTTATAAACAATGCAATTCAAAAATAGTTGTGATTTTATTACATGACTAGCAGTTGTCTATATGGTTTGGGCAAACTGAATCAAAGCAGAATACATACTTACATTTATTTGAAAATTCCAATTTAGCTGTAAACTGTTGGAGGATGACAATCTTGCCTTGATACTGGTGAGGTGTGTGTGTGTGTGTGTGTGTGTGTGTGTGTGTGTGTGTGACAGGGACTTCTGCATAGAAGGCTAAAAGACACCAAAAGTGTTTTTATTTTCAACAAGAATTATGGATGCATGATCAATAAACAACCAGCAAATAATTGCATTTTTGAAGTGTGTGAGCAGATGCTTTGGTGTTGGGAATTATTGTTGAATGAGTATAAAATATGACCTTCAGAAAACTTGTCATCTAGCTATTATCTGATTTTATTGGCAAACAGACTCTCTGTCCCTGTGAAATCATTACTGCATTTTTACAAGTTCAGTGTTTCAAAAAATGCATTAGAACGTTTCTTATTTTTTTCATATTTTAGGTACTATTTCCATCTCTTCTTGAAAATGAAAGTTGGTCAGACCATCTGGAATTAGAAATAGAGAGCAAAAATTCCCTCTAGCTGGGACATTACAGGTAATGCCTCCCCCTCCCCTTTCTTATGTTCCTCTATTGATTGGTTTATTCCAAAACATATCCTATGAAACTTGACTTTCCATTTTGTGAGTAAACAAAGACTGAATAGTGAATTTAGAATAGATTTGTGCTTACTTGTTTATTACAAAATGAATAGCTTTCATATATTATTCCTTGCTAATTAGTTAAATTTATTCTTTAGTTCTTTACAAAGTTACCTAACTAGTGAATACTTATAGATAGTAAAAATGTAAACAACTATTTCTTATAATATTTCTCTTTAATTAACTTTCCAAAATAAGATACATGATATTTTATTTAAATCTTGAGACAGGTGATTATATCAGCACTGCTCCGGTTTATGACAGAAAACAACAACACAAAAAACAGATCCAAATCTCTCAATCTCTAAAATTCTGATTTCTTAAAGAGAGCTCCAAAGCAAAACAACATTTTGAATTTGGCATGTGGTTACTCAGAAGGAAACTTCTCTTAATAATCTTAGACCTGAGAGTGAGCAGAATATTTTATTGACAAAGTAAATGGAAAGAGAATTTCAGATATCAAAGAAGTAGATTAATAAATCCATAGAAAAATATAAGGAGCACATATTGCCTTATACAGAAGCCATATTGAGGAGGCAAGCAAGAAACAAAACCAGTTAGAGAAAGAGTTATAGAAACATTTCAAGGACACTAAGTGTACCACACTAACAAGAAAATAAAAAGGTTTAATCAAATCAGACAGAACACAACAGCAAGACATTATTATGATGATAATATATTCCCCAATTGCAGAACCAATAAATAATATGATTAATATGCCTGACTTCAAAGAAATATGAATTGTTTTATATAATATAGACTTTGGGCAACATAACGTTACTGGTTGAAAGAAAATATCCTTATTCCCAATAAGGTGACAATCTCAAAATAAGATACAGTGTCCATAATACATTAGAACTGGTGGGTACCTCCTGTGCTATCAATAAGCTTACTTCCAGTTTACCTGCCCCCCCCCCCCCAATTTTCACCTAATAATGTTAGAGACAGTTGCTGGGAATCAGTTTTGGAAGCTCCCTCCATATGAAGTGACTACTGTGGATGAAAGGTCTCTATGGATGGCCTGACTTTCCCAGAGGCAATTGACCCAAAGCCTTGTTCTCTTGGTGCTTGCAGGATTGACTTTGGATGTCTGTGATGCTTACGGAGAAAATGCTTCCTCAGGCTTAATGAGACTAAGTGGAAATGATAGCCAAACTCTATCATTTCTAGAGCACCCATACCAGGTAGAACATAGGTCTATTGGGAAAAATAGGAACAACAGTAGACCAGGCTAGAACATTAATATTTATGAGCTGTAAGTGTTGATGCTGAACAGGTGAATTCTCTCTTGAATATAACTGGTAGGTAGGGTTTGGAAAATATATATGTATAAATTCTCTTGATAATGAGTAATTATTTTATAATGATCACACATTGGAAATATATTCCAATATAAACATTTTTTCCCTGCTACTTTAATCCTATTGTACTATATTCACTACGCTTTTTATTTCCCCCAGAAACCTTTCTGTAAACGTTCATTACTGTAAGTCAACTGTTTAATTTCTAATATTATTAGAAACCTTAAGTAGGCTTAAAATCAAGTATTAGTGTTTACAGTGCAATCAATGCTCTTTTCTTTATACTACATAAAATGTAGAAAAGCTTTTAATTATGGTTTTCTCTGTATATAAAGAATTCTATTATCATAAAAGAAACTGCTTAACTTTATCACCTCTGAAGAAAATTCACAGACTGCACAGTTTCCAGCTTATTTTTTAAGAAAATAAAAACAACAAGCTATTTTACTAAATGAAACGTAATATTCTTTAAAACTCTGGGGTTCTGAAAATAGGTTACTCATGTGAGAATATGACTAAATTTCCAGGCAGCACAGCTTCAAGCACTGGAAAGAAGTTATGTCAATTCAGTGACCAGATAAACATTTTGGAGGGGCCTGCAGCTACTAAATTCAGGAGTTGCCATTGTTTAGTGCCCCCTTACAATCAAGCTAACATCAAAAGTGGGGTTTTCACCAACTAATAATTATATATGATGGGTGAATACTAAATCCCCTTTTCTTCCTTCCCTTCCTCCGTCCCTCCCTCCGTCCCTCCGTCCCTCCCTCCCTCCCTTTTTTCCTTTCTTCCTTCTTTCCTTCCTTTCTTTCTTCCTTCCTTCCTTCCTTCCTTCCTTCCTTCCTTCCTTCCTTCCTTCCTTCCTTTCTTCCTTCCTTTTTTTCTATTCTCACCCAAGAAAATTTCTATTGATTTTTGGAGAGAGTGGAAGAGTGAGGAAAGGCAGAGAGAAATGTCAATGTGAGAGAAACACATCCATTGGTTGCTTCCTGCAGGAGACCCAACCAGGGCCTGGGCCAGGGAGGAGCCTGCAACTGAGACACATGCCCTTGACTGGAATGGAACCAGGGACCCTTCAGTCCACAGGCTAATGCTCTATCCAGTGAGCAAACAGGCTAGAGCTAAGTCATTCATCTCTGATGCCTGTTAGAAATCAGATAATAAAGCAAAAGTAATATAAAATCTTCTTCTTCAATACCCTTCAACTCTAATTGAAGAATGGAAAATGGAAAAGAGGACTATGCACACACAGGGATTTGCTGAATGGCAGCTCGCTGCATACACAGAGAGCAAGAAAGGTGAATAGCATTTGGATTCCGTTGCCTTCCTCAGCTGGAGAAACCTGGAACCACATGTCAAATGACTGTAAGGACTCCAACGTGTTGGGGGTGAGACTCAGAAGGAACCATCCAAGGCTGACAAAGAGCCAACGGCCCAGTCAGATGTGCAACGCTCTGTGTAATAGAATGCTTCATAGACTCCGGGGAAATTCAAAGAACTGAATGTGAATTCTCCTGCCAGTCCAAGTCAACCTAGACTAATTAATGCAGAAAACTAATTTGTACCATGTAGCATTTGTCACCTACAAATTATGTTTCTGTTTATTGTCCTTTTTAATCCTCAAAATAGTCCTGAAAATGTAATCTTTGCAGATTGAGAAAAGTTTAAGCCACTTGACAGATTCAAAGGGAAGATGGTAGAGAAATATCGCTAATCTGCTGTGTGACAAATTCAAAAGGAAGATGGTAGAGAAATATCGCTAATCTGTGTGACTCGCTCGAGGAATTTGCTTATTTGTAAAAAGAGTGTCTACAATATTGTCCTTTTTGTCTCACAATAATTATGCTTATAAAATATGCACAGATGTTTCCAGATTTATTGAGCCCCATAAAATATCAGGATCAAGCAGTAGCTAGGAAAGGTAAGAAAACCCCTGAGAACTTGCAACTTCTTGAGAAGAGAGGCGGATTGGCAGGAACACCTGGATAATTAATTTCAACTTGGGGATTTTGGCAGAGTCTTATAAAAAGCCCACCACACTCTTGAAGGCAGACTTCCACTTTATTCCAGACATGGTTTTGTCTGGACCGAGTCATCAGACCTCCTTCTAGTGCATCTCCCAGTCTCAGACCTCCAGAACCAGCGCTGGCATACTCAGGCAATGTTGCATTGTTTGATTGCAGAACTCAAGGCTGCAACTCCCTCCAGGAAAGAAATGGAAAAAGTCCAAGGAACTTTCTGTTTCTGGCATCACTTTGTTCCTATAAGCAAGGGTGGTTTGCTTCTACTGGCCCCTGCAGACACAGCTGGGTTTTTGAGTCTGCACAAGAACAACAGAAGTAGAAGGTAAGCATATTATGGCCTGGAAATATCTGTGCCGTGTGTGTGTGTGTGTGTGTGTGTGTGTGTGTGTGTGTGTGTGTTGGGAGGTTGGGAGGTAGGAGAAGAAGATGGAAGTTAAGAGAAAGCTAGTGTGTTCAAAAATATTACTTCACACAAACAAATGTTTGTCATTAGGTATTATGTGTAATTTAAAAACCAAATATTTTCCCTAGTAGCTTAGAGGTCAATAGGAAATATAGAGTGCAAACTAAAACCATAGTTTAGTGATGGATGGAATAATGGTTCTTATGCTGGGAGAAGAGGGGGGGATATGGAGTGACTACTCATAGCTACAAGGTATCTTTTGGAATAATACAAATATTTTAAAATTGGATTATGGTGATGGACATACAACTGGATATATGCTAGAAACCATAGAACTGAACACCTTAAGTGGGTAAACTTTATGGTATGTGATTTGTATCTCAATAAAGCTGTTTAAAAAAGAAAGGTAAAGCACTGACAGGTTTGGCGTCAGCCTACTGACTCAGGGGTACAGGGTTTGAGTCTGGTCAAGGATATGTACCTTGGTAATGGGCACATCCCCAGTGGCAATTGTGCAGGAGGTAGCTCATCGATGTTTCCCTCTTATCAATGTTTTGAACTCTCTATCCTCTCTCTTCCTCTCTGTAAAAAAAATCAATTAAAAAATCAATAAAATAGATTAAAAAATTAAACAAAAGAAAGGTGAAGAAAAGCTAAGAACTATATGATTTCACTCATATGTGGGACATAAAACTGAAACTCATAGACACAGGCAACAGTTTAGTGATTACTGGAGGGAAGGGGGGGCATGTAAAAGGTAAAAAGGGCCAAATATATTGATGGGAAGTGGTTTGACTTTGTGTGGTGGGCACGCAACGTAATATAAAGATAATTTATCATGGGAGTGTATACTGAAACCTATGAACAGTGTCACCCCAATAAATTTAATAAGAAGAAATAGATAAATAAATAAGATAAAGCAAGGTAGGAACGCTTTATTTTTTGCTAAAGCAAGGTAGACTAAGGTAGTTATGAGTTCATTGTTCTTTCCTCTATCTCTGCAATGTCTTTCAAATCTGTTCCATTTTTTTCCTATTCATTTGTTTCTGTCTTACTTCAACCCTCATTTAGCTCTTTCTCCAGTACTTACCCATAGAGACTAACATGTTTTTTGGTCAACTCTCTTTGATGTTGATTGGTTGTAAGCTGTCTTATGTAGACTGCTGCATTTGATTTTGAGATGTTTTCTTTTTTTTCACCTCTATTGTCTCATAGATTTTCCTAAAGCACACGTCTGATTATGGCATATCCTTACTTAACATTTCACATGGTTCAGCATGGCCTATAAAATGAAATGCAAAGTTTAGGCTTGCTCCATGATTCTCTTTTTCTGGTCTTATTTTTTACATCATGATTCTACCAAACCATGATTCATTTTTGGCATACAAAACAACTCATCTTTGTCTTAAAAGATACTTCATTTTTTCCACTTTTCTGGCTGTTGTTGCCCTTCTCTTAAATTTAAACTGTCAAAAATTCACCCATTCAGCTCAAATGCTTCCTCCTACATAAAATCTTCAATTGCACATATCAGAACTACAGCCTTTAACAAATTATACCCTTACTTGTATTTTAATTAGTTGCCTTTCTAGTGTAACTATGTATTCAATAAGTTATGGTTAAGTTGACTTTTATCTTATAAACCTCTTTCTTTGTAAGAGAGAAAATAGATTCCTGTAAAATGAAGCAGAGAGAAATTTCATCAGAGCCAATATGGACCTTTGGCTCATCCGACAGTAAGGTGAATCTTTAAGCCCCTGTCCCTTTTACTATGCCCCCCTTCACACACACACACACACACACACACACACACACACACACACACACACACTCATCCCAAGCATTTCCAATCCACCCAACCCTCTTCTGCAGGATTCCATCCCCAAGAAAGTTCCAATTCTGTCAATCAGGCTGGTCAGTGCCAGCCTCCACCTATTGAAATGCACTTTGTATTAACTTATATTATTCAGGAACAGCTTTTAATCTTAGACTATAAGCCATACAAATGGAATTTAGGAGTGTAACATGTCCCTTTGCCAGAAATCACACAATATTGAAGCATTCTAGGGTATTGATTTATGGAAGTTTGACTCTTTCCAATATGCTTCCTGTGTGCATTTTCATCGAGCTCATCTGGGGACCATGGCTCTGCTTCTGTTGTACAATGAGGCATGAGAATAGTGAATTTCTCTGAGATGTCAGCCTGGGAAGTGATTACCTAGAAGCAAGTGAGAATGATTGGGGGCGGGAAATAATAAACAGCAGTTTGGTGATTTTTTTTTAAAAAAATTCCTTTATTTATTGCAACTGATTCCTGTCAAGTTAGAAAATATAACATGGATTTTAAACCTTAGCAGTACACAAGAAGAATTTTGTATGCTTTTAAAAATACAGATTCTTGGGTCGTCCACTGGATATTTTCAGAACATGGGGCCCATGAACTAGTGTTTTTAAAGCTTCTCTTTAATTTGGAAGTAACCAGATCATAGATTGTCATTTGGAAACTACTGGGTCTTTGGCAATTTCTTGGGAGTAAAATCATCATGTAGAAAGGGTCATGGATCTCATTCTGTGAGCATCTCAGAGAAGCAAAGATGGTGTTGTGGATATTCTCAATGAACTTTAATTCACTGGGTATTTTAAATTTGGCATGAAAAATCTTCAAAGTTGTTCATGTTCTTATGCACAAATATGGGAATTGACCCAGCAATTTAGAAATGTTACAATTAGAACAAACACACATTTCCTAATATTTTGTAACACTTTCTTAAGACAGCTTAATTTTTGGCACATATGAAAATATTGACAATTTAATGTTGTTCTGTTGCTTTGTAAATAGTGACATACTAATGCTATTTCTAACTTGCCTTACCTTACAGTGTTCACTGATTTAAAAACAGAACTAATTTATAAATAAAGGAAACCACAAATAAAGAATGGCATTCATCAGTTAAAGTGGAGAGTTGAAATTATAATGCCATAGAACATTCTTTATGTTTTAAACAAGTTACGTCTTTTGTGTTTCACTGGAAAAATATATATTCAAAGAAGTATATTTACAACTGTATCAAAGGAGAACATATCTATATGGTTTAATGGAAGCTGAACTTGAGTTTACACAATGTTTATTAAACATTGCCATACTATCTAGTGTATCCAACTTTTAATACTTGAAAGTTTACTGTGAATTGATTTTTCTAGCTTAGTTTATTCAACAAATCTCTAGTCATATCTACTATATTCCAGCAAGGGACTAGAAATACCATAATCAACAAGGCCAAGTCCTTGCTCTTGGGAATCTCACAAACTGGATTTTCTTCTCCAAGATCAAGCCAAACCCTATAAAAGAGCTATTTTAAGATACTAGAGTTTTCACGAAGTTAGGCACTCTACAGAACAGCCTTTAAAACTGTTGAGTCTATCCCATTATTTTTCTTACTAATGGCCCAGTGCATGAAATTCATGCACATTAAAAAATAATTAATTAGAGGAAATATTTTAACACTGCTCTTTGCCTTTCTCTATAATAGAAGTGTCAGAGATGAAAGAAAATTAGTAAAATGTGTATAAAAATCTTCCCCCTATCAGAGTCTGGGCATGCTACAGGTCCCAGAGTCAAGTCCCCACCACCTGCACCTTGAAATCACATAAGACCCAGACCCAGTCCCAGCTGACCCCACCCCTGTAAGCCCCACTGGGTGGAAGGCAAAACCTCAGGTCCCCTGGCCTAGCACTGGGTGGGGGGCGTAGCCGTAGATACCCCAGCCTGGCACTGGGGCAGGGGGCACACTTTGAAGTCCCCTGTCAAGCCCCACTGGGTTGGGGGAGTGGCCTAAGGTCACCCAGCCCGTTGCCAGGGCAGAGGATGAGGCCTGAGGGCTGGTGGTGGGGCAAGGCCTGAGGTCCCCTGCCCTCGCCTGGTGCCATGCAGCCTCAGGTCCCTGCTGATTGCTCATCATGGAAACCCCACCTCCACTGTGGGCACAGCCATCTTGTGACGGCATGAGGGTCAATTTGCTTATTACCTCTTAATTATATAGGATAGTCATTGAAGTTATTAAGTACCACGTTTAAAAAAATGCCAAGAGGTTCAGCACAAGGAATATTCCCCCTAAACGTGTAGCATTGGAGCCGTGAACGTTAACTGTCACATTGCTGGCAGTATGGGGAGTTCTGGTTAGGTGCAGGGGCCCCTTCAAGAAAACATGATGTTAATACTTCCCTCTCAGCAATAAAATAGCACTTCATGTGTTACTTGTAAAGGAAGATTTATTACTTTCATATCCTCTTAATAATTTATTTGCTCCTTTCATCAGATGTAATCTCACACCACAGCTTTTGGGCCTTAAAGAGTAATTTCCTCTATTAGCCCAGCAAACCTTTTCAGCTAATCCTTGACTCTGAGTCGAAGTAGATAGTTTCACTGAGTGTGCTGTACTTGAAGGTCAGCTTCAGTTCATCATGAACCTGCAGGACCGTGCAGGTAGAAACCAAATATTTTGGCTTCCGATCTCCTTGTGAACTGACTCCCTTGAAATCCAAAGGAAGACAAAAGGGAACGAATGAGGCCCACACCAGGGTTCGAAGCGCAGGAGATATGTGTAGTCTTTTCAACTGGTAACCGACACCCATCGTGGGGCATAGCCCATAGGAAGGGTATGTGGATTCACTTTATCCACAAGCTGAATAAGGAGGTCTGTTGTTCTGTGGCTGACAGAGGATGTTTAATTCTTCACACTTGTATTTTTTTTTCCTGACGAAGAAAATGTGAGCTACCCTCTTCTGTATATATTTATTATTTTTATTTAAATTGAGTTATACTACAGAGTTTCTCTTGAATAAAAGGGAAATATCTGAAAAAAATTACATTACAAAGAGGAAAACAGAAAGTCAGCCTCCTGAATTTTTTATGAGAAAGCTCACCTAGAAGTCACTGTATATTTTGGAATAAAATAGTATGGCTGCCTTTGGACATATAAGCCATGTAACCGAATCAAAGAAACTTCAGAAGTCTCACAACCTTACAAATATTTCTCATTGGAAAAGAAACAAATACAAGTCTCAATTATGGGTAAGTTAAAAAAATATAATGGGATGGGTGCATTTTTTTAAAAAAAATTTAGCTTCATTGAGTTATAACTAATGAAATTATAAAATATTTAAAGAGCACATTGTGGCACTTTGATGCTCATTATGAAATGATTTCAACCATGTACTTTATTAACACATGAGATGACTCCTCATGTATTTATGTTTTTTGCTTGTTTTTGATGAGGTGATTGTTGTTGATAAGAACTACCCAATAAGGTGAAAGAGAGGAGCCTCTGAATATACTATGCAAAACATCATTCAAAACAATTTTCAAAAACTTGAATTATTTTATCATTCATCCAAGTTCTTTCAACCTGAATATATGCACATATAGAGACAAAACACTGATTGTTTGTATTTTAGGAGTTACAGGGGATACAGTAATGAAGAGGCAAGGTTTCTACATTAAAAGGTCTTAAGATATAGTATTCAAGACCTGAATAAAACAGGCATCTTTAAAAGGCAGAATATTACAGAAAATCTAACCTAGATCTTTACAGAAGAGATAAGTTTTACATAACAACAAAACAATCTAATTAAAATATAGGCAGAAGTACCAAAGGGACATCTTTGTTTCCAAAGAAGATAACCAAATGGTCAACAGTTACATGAAAATATGCTCTATCACTAATTACAGGGAAATGCAAAGCAAAACCCCACTGGAATATCATTTCACACCAGTTAGAATGGCTGTCATGAGAAAGGCAAGCAATAAGTAGTCTTGTTGAGAATGTGAGGAAAAGGGAGCCTTTGAGTACTGTTAGTGGGAATGTAAATTCAGACAGTATAAATAAATGATCGAAGGTTCCTCAAATATTAAATATAGAGATCGACCAAAGGACTTGTATGCATGCATCTAGGTCTAACCAATGGACACAGACAACGAGGGCGGGGGGGTGTGAGGGCATGAGTGGAGGAATGGGGAGGTAATGGGGGGACAGGACAGATATATAATAACTTAATCAATACAGAAATTTAAAAAATAGAGCTATATCATTTGATCCAGCAATTATAATTCCGAGTGCACATCTAAAGAAAATGAAAACACGATATTAAAAAGACTCCCATATTTACCGCAGCATTATTCATAATAGCCAATATATAGAAACAACACATGTATCCATCATTGAATGTATGGGTAAGAAGAATGTTATATATACATGATGGAATATCATTCAGCCATGAGAAAGAAGGAAATCTTGTCACTTGCGGCAACATGTGTGGGCCTTGAGAACATTATCCTAGGTGAAATAGGTTAGACAAGAAAGACAAATATGGTATTAGTTCACTTATATATGGAATTAAAAAAAACAAAAAAAAAATTGAACTGATAGGAATGGACAGTACAATGGTAGATACCAGGGGCGTGAGAGTGAGGGAATAGGGGAAATGTTGTTTAAAAGTACAAACTTGAAACTGGCAAATAAGTAAGTCCTGGATATCTAATGTCCAGTATAGTGACTATAGTCAATGATACTGTATTCTAATCCTCAAAGTTGCCAAAAGACTAGATCATAATGGTTCTCAACACACACACACACACAAAAAAAAAAACAAAAAACAAACAAACAAACAAAAAAAAACAATTATGGGACATGACAGAGGTGTTAGCTAATGCTATAGTGGTAATCATATGGCAATATATACCAGTAAATGTACTAAATCAGCACATTGTACACCTTAAACTTATCCAATGTTATTTGCCAATTATATTATATCTCAATTTAAAAAAGAAATAGAACTTTTGGCCGAGGTTAAGTATCATTGAAAGGCTAGTGTATAAAATTATTTTGAAGGATGTGTAGGATTTTGAAAGATAGATGTTCTGGAGGAAGGTATTTCAGGCAGAAGGAAAAAATGGCATAAAAAACAGGGAGACAAAAGTGTATGGGGTATGATCAAAGAAAAGAAGTAACAATTTGGCTGTAGGTTTAAAGTATATTTTAGACAAGTAACAGGAAATGAAGGTGAATGCGATATTTCTTCCATATTTTTAAGAAAATTGAACATGTCTTAAAAATAGCTTGCTCTCTATGGGGAATCCATAGAAAAACTTTTTTTCAAGTTATACATAAAGAATAACTGATGCAGGGATAGAAGTTATAAGGTTTGGCCACAATCCAAGTAAAAGAATATAAAAACTAAGTCTAACAAAATGGTAGTGGGCCTGGGAACACGGGAAAGGGGAAAGCTTAAAAGGAAGCCACCACCACCCACCCACCCACCCACCCAGGAAAGAAAGAAACAAAGAATTTGAAACCCAATGTGGGAAAGTAGGAAAAGAGCATCATCAAGGATTACTCTTAGATTTTAAGTTGTGTCTATATAAAGAATGATCATATTATAAATAAAAACTAAAAAACAAAACTCAGAAGAAGAAACTCATTTGGAAACAAGGGCCATAGAATTGATAATGTTTGCTTTGGTTATGCTGATCATTTTAGAATGTTTAAGTAAAGGTAATGAACAAGTCATAGCTAAAGATGTGATTTTGGAAGTTAGAGATAGGCTCTTGGGATTATGAAGAAATAAGTTCTATTTACCTAGTGGCAGCCTCCGATAGTAAAGAGGGAGGAGGTAGGCACAAGCTCTTGGTGAATGGTTACTATTGGGAACCAAATTAGAGAACATTAAAATATCTAAACCAAAATAGCTGGTAAACTTAATACATTGAGTTTCTATGTACATTCTTAGTACATTCTTGTTCTCATTGTCTTGGCAGAAACAATTGGTAGGATGATAAGAGAGTTAAAATATGATGCAGAAGCAAGGACAAGTAGGTTTCAAGAAACAAGGAATGATTACTGTGGTCAATTATTAAAGGGAAGTCAATGAGTGTAAAGAATGGGAAAAGACTAGTGAAAGTTACTCTGTAAGAAGGAAAAACATGATGGGGTTTTGGGGAAAATGCTACAGCTGCTCTTTCAAAAGCTTTGGTAGCAAGAGGACATGACAAAGTGATACCTTGATAGACTGTGGATATGAAGATAGGTTTTGCAAAAGTAAAAATTTAAGTACACGAGTAGACAGAGAAAACGTAAGAAAAAAAGGAGAAGACAGAAAATGGTGATTATTTAATGGAGTGAGTTTTCAAGAAATAAAGAAAGGTTTAATATCAAAGTCAAGATAGATGGGTTAGCACTAAAAAATGGAGGAATTACGGGTGTTTTCTTTTTTTCTTTGGGACAGGAATGAAGAGTAAGATGCCAGATATGAGATCTTTATATAGAGGGCAATCTCACAGATAATTTGAGACAACACTGATAATCATAGCTAAGTGGGAGCTGAGGGTTTTAATATGATGAGAAGGGAATACATTAAAATATCTCTTTTCAAGGCAATGTATTATTGAATCAATAAACAAATATAATTTCTGAGCAGTAGTGAGAGAAGCAGGATTGGAAAGTACGGATCTGTAGTGAAACCATCACCATTTACCTACTTTCTCCAGCAATGCTAAATTGTCTAAAACTATTTGAAAGGAGATCAGAAGAACTACTCAAACTTGAATTTATACAGATAGTAAAAGTCATACAGGTAAGGTACTTATCAGTATTAATGAGAAAACCACTAAGGAGGTTGTATATGGTCTTGCAATCAAAGTTAGGAAGAAAATTGAAGTCAGACAGAGGTGCATGAACCAGAAATATAAGGATAGCTCAAGGGATTAGACCTCACAATGAGAATAAACTTCAAGGTGGTTGTTAATGAAGGTATAGAAAGGATAGAAAATAAGAATTCTGTCAGAGAGGAAAATTTCAAAACTTAGAATCAATATTATTGATTAAAGACACATAATGAGCAAAAGTGTAAGGTTATATTGATCCAGAATGTTTGAGGAATGAGATATCTAAGTAAATGTGCTGACTTAAAAATAGTATAATATATATGTAAAAGACACCTATGTAACATTTCTACAAATAACTAAATACATGGGATTTTGCTAGATGAATTAATATTTTATTCTCAACAGTCATGGAAATATCTGAAATGATAGGCATCCTGAGTTCTAAGTCAATATTTGTGATATATTTAATTAATATGAAATAGTGTGTATCTATTTCTATGGCTATGTTTCTTTATCTGTTTTTATACCTATACATGTACTAGAGGTCTAGTGCATAAATTCATGCACAGGTGGGGTCCAGCTGGCCTACCCCAATTGGGGTTGGGAGGTGATCAGGAGTGGGGTTTGCTGGGGAGAGGAGCCACAGGTGGTTGGCTAGCCAGTCCCACCCTCTGATCCAACTCACAATTGAAATCCTGATTGAGGGGATAATTTTATGTTAGCCTTTTATTATATAGAGTACTAGAGGCCTGTTGCACAAAATTTATGCACAAGTGGGGGTGACCGGCAATCAGGGCCAATCAGGTTCCCTGCCTCCCAATCTCCCCACCTCCTCCTTCCCCCCCCACAAGCCACCACCATGTGGCCCCGCCTCTGCCCTTCCTCCTTCCCTCACCGCCCATGTCTACCTTTATCCACTCCTGGTTCCCTGTCCCAGCCCGGGCCCAGCCACAATCAGGCAATTAGGCCCTGCCAGCTGGGAAGAGGGGCCAACCACCACTACAGACGGTGGGTAGCAGGTCGATTGGAGCGTGCCGGCCGGGGAGAGGAACAGGGGCAGGGACCAGGAGGTTGGCCTCAGGACCCATTGGTGACCAGGGCTTGCAGGCTGGGGACAACTCCTGTGTTGAATGTCTGCCCCCTGGTGGTCTGCACATAATAGCAACTGGTCATTCTGGTCATTTCATCCTAACGTTTGCTTAGAAACCTGATGCATGAAATTCATGCAAGAATAGGCTTTCCTTCCTCTGGCAGCCAGCATCGGCTTCCCTCTTGCATGGGGACCTGGGCTTTCCTTGCAGCCCTGGCTTCATCCAGAAGGACATCTGGTCTAATTAGCATATTATGCTTTTATTATTATAGATAGATATTTTTAACCTATGTCTGTAAAATCTTCTGGATATATTGCATAGACCTAGGACTTCGGAGGCTATTTTTATACACAGAAATATTCCCTAACAGGCATGTTAGACTTTTCTGTGAGGTTAAAAGAGAGAGAGGGATGAATTGCTTCTATATTCACTCAGTTGTATATACCATATAAATCAATGTACCAAAATGTACCTTTGGAAAACCAAGAGGTAGAAAGGTCTTGAAAGGTAGCATTAATTGGGAGAAAAACAGAAAAGACTTTCATCCCATGGAGAGGGCTGAATTGGATATGCATGAAAAGTCAGCTAAGTGCAAAGTTCAGTACTCTCTTTTCTTCCAATTATTACTATGGTGTTTTGTACATTGCGGTTTTGATACACAAAGAGATATATTGCATGTGGATGTCAATTTTCACAAAGTAAATAGTACATCTAATTCAAAGTTTACTGAATAAAAATATTCTATTTTATTTTTCTTTTTAAAAAAATATATATATTATTGATTTTTTTACAGAGAGGAAGGGAGAAGGATAGAAAGTCAGAAACATCGATGAGAGAGAAACATTGATCAGCCGCTTCCTGCACACCCCCTACTGGGGATGTGCCTGCAAACCAAGGTACATGCCCCTGACCAGAATCAAACCTGGGACCCTTGAGCCTGCAGGCCGACACTCTATCCACTGAGCCAAACCGGTCTTGGAAAATATTCTATTTTAAATGATTTAGAAAAACCTTCATGAGGAAGGTTACTTGTTGAAGAGAGATGGCTTCTCAGAGGGATTAAAGTTAGTCTCTCTTAATCCATATTAATCAACCTATATAGTGACATTCAATTCAGCACTCAACACCAGGCATAAATGAGGCATGCTATTAGATGTGTTGAACAAGAAAATAAGTGGCATTAACAACCCATTTCCCATACTGGACAAGGCACCAAAAGATACAATATTATTTATTCCTTGGATCACAGCATGGGTAAATTGCCTACACCACCCTCAAAACTAAAGTATTTTGTTTTAAGGTAAGAGAGTAGTTGGGTTTGCTTTTTAGGAGTCAACTTGGTTCTAGGAGGCTAAATTGCAGTGAGGAGGAGAGCCAAAAAGGGAGGGAAATGCATTTCCATCTGCTGGAACAATTCAGAGAAGAGCAGTCCAGGGCTGGCGGGTGGTTCTGCCATCCTCCACACATGGCTTTAGGATTTCTCCAGTCACCTTGAAAGATTTTAGGCATCATGAAATATAGGAGTCAGAAATATTGGTACTGTAAAAAAAAGTGACTTTTATTATTATACTAGTGGCCTGGTGCTCGGATTGGTGCATATTGAAAGGAAATTACTTAGATGAAAGATTTGTGCACTAATTACGTTACTGTAGAAAATTTCATGCCAAAATAATATATATTATATACTATTATGAAGTTAAAAAACACATGCAATTGGCACCAGCAAGAGCTTTATATGTATCATGCATGTGTTAGACAACATTTAGTTTTAAATTGTCAGTATCATTATATGTATCAGCCAGTAAGTCGGATGGTTGGTGAATAAATTGCCATGTGACTCATGTTGAATGTCAACAGAAACAACCAAATTCATGATCGACAATGACAGATCGAAACACATGTGTGCGATTGGTGCCAGTGAGAGTTTTATGTGTATTGTGCACGTGCAAGTCAATGTTTATTTTTAAATTGCCAGTGCACGTCATATGTACCAGCCAGCTGGTCAGTCGGCTGGTTGGACAGATGATCAGTCACTTAGCCATATATATATATATATATATATATATATATATATATATATAGTAATCTATCTATCTATCTATCTATCTATAGATAGATTACTTACAATCAACAAGTCTATATAAATTTTACTTGAAATGTGTCGCAAGCTAATGGTATGTTAGTAGTTGAGTATGTACAAATAAAGTAGTTCCTAGATTCAAAGAGTATAATAGGAAAGCATTACCATAAATAGAATCATATAGTCATATAATACTTCTACACTGCTTAAATTACAAAACATTTCCTCACATTTTTCTCTCCTGAAGATGATCTTGTGAGCTAAGCAAGACAGGTGTAATCATTTCTATTTTACAGATCTTCCCTGGATCAGAAGGTTTTCATGGCAGATGTTCAATCTTAAAACAAGCATTGAGAAACCACTATGTGTCAGGTGCGATTCCAGGTGCACTGAGGATGGAAAGTTAAAAAAAAAGTTGTTTGTTTCTCAGGGGCTTCCAGAGTAGCCCAGAAAAAAGGAAACATAAACCAACACTGTGATATTGTGGTAACTAGGATGCCAGTATACCATAAAGTAAGAGCAGGAATGGTTTCAACATTCAATAGTGAATGAATACCCAGGATAGCTGAATTTGATTCCAGTGTCCTTTTATGAAAAATTGAATAATTGAGATTCTGATGAATAATGTTATTGAAACTCATAAAAAGAAAGCACCATAAGGTGTGTTACAATCGTTAGAGTAAGGGGTGGGGGCTCCATCTTGATTTTACTGGATGGGTTAATGGATGCACAGGTACAGGGGAAGACAAGAACCATTCTGAGAAAGTAATTTTTAAAGGTATTTGGCAAGAATCAGAGTATATTAGGAGGGGAGTTGACTCGTCAGACAGAAACAGAGCTTGTGGGCTGTAAGAGGAAATAAAGCCTCACTCGTAGAATGGCACAAAATTCTGAGAGAAATGTAATGCCATGTAGGAGAATTTGGTCTTCATGCAGGAGCCAATAGAAGGTAGGAGTTTCCTGAGCAGAAGAGTGACAGCAATGGCGGTATTTCAGAAGGAGTATTACAGGGAAAGGGTGAATTAGAGAAGAAATGAATAGGGGCAGGCTAATTAGCTGAAGAGCTGTTGTAGTATTTCAAGCATGAAGTGGGGGAAAGTCTAGACTTCAGTCTTAGTAGCCAGAATTGAGAAGAAAAGGAAAATCAGAGAGACATTTTAGAATGAAAATGACCGAACACAATGACAGACTGCCTCTAAGGAATTTCAAAATGGAAAGTATCAAAAATTCATTTTCCCTTTCTACTCGTTATACTTTTCATCTCACTGTACTTCCCATTAATTTTTGATGACCTGCCATTTAAGCAACAAGTAAGAATAAATTAAGAAATGTGACTATCATTTTCTGAAAAGTATAATGAAATAAAAGATGTTAAAATTATATTGCATATAGTAAGTGCTCAATAAATGTTCATTAAAAATTTAATTTTGAAATCATCAAATATATAAATTCCTCTTTCAGAAATTAGCTTTTGGATCTAGGGTTGTCACACTTGAGCTATATGAACCATGATGTCAGGAACATAATAAATGGAGATTTTTAGTGCTTTAAGCAGCGAAATGTCACCAGAGACTGCTCCAGAAATGTAAGAAAAGAAATTGACAAAGTCAACTTAAAAGATGATATGTTGAAATATAAATGAGAAGTTTCCCATCTAATTTTTATAACTGAGGCAGAATATCAAAAGTTTCTAAATATAGATTGGTAATATTAGAGTTCATTTAGGAAAGTCCAAAATTGAATCAATATGTGTTTAGTGACAAGAAAATGGAAATTAAATTGTATCTTTGTCTACTTTTTGTTTATGATAGTAGTTGAATTATTATTATGAATAAAACATGGGTAAAAATAATGACACTCAAGTTATTGCATGCATTTAAATTTTTGAATGACAAATTAGGTATGACTACCAATCTTCCAATATTTTTCAATCCAGATCATTCTTATAAGAATATATAGACAACTATATATATATATATATATATATATATATATATATATATATATACACACACATACATGTGTGTGTGTGTATAAATAAAAAAGAATATACAGGCAAACTTTTTAGAAAATGGCTTCAATTAACATAATGAGTGAAATTATGAAATCATTACTTAAATGTTAAATATGTCATTTTGCTACTGAAGACAATATGTAACTCGGTATAATTTGGTATTTATAAAGGTATTTGTGGGTAATTAAAAAAAACATCCAGGAAAGCAAAATCAATCAATAATATAAAAATGTATTAACTTTACAAATAAGGAAATTGCCATCTCTTTTATAAAAATTAATTAGCCAAATTTTTATTTATGTTACATTCTAACCAAAAAGATGAAATAGTTTTGAAACATATGAAATTTCTTTGAAATGAATCTCTAGCAAGCTATTTGATTTAGAAAATTATAATTGTATTATTCATATAGCTCTTACATAAGCAATGACATCAACGAAGTATCTATATCCTTAGGAGTTTATTATTTTTTTTCATTTACATGCTCAATTGAGAAAGATTTTGTTAAGTCACCAGGTATTTATTTGTGAACGCATTCATAAGTCACTCTCTTTAGCTTTATACTTGGAATTAATCTGATTCAATTTCCTACAAGAAGTAATTTGTTTGTATCTCTTCTACAATACTCAAACAGACATTCTGCTATGGATTACTCTTCCCTAGAATGTTTGAGAAACTCAATCAGTATTTGTGGAAAAAGTACATTACATTTTGAAATTCCTTTGCTATCATGTTAATAGAAAGTGGTGAGAAAATTAATGAGTCTCTTCATAATTTTTTCAGTCCCTTCACCAATGTTAAGTGACATTCCTTAATATAGACACATAATTTATACTTTATACTTCTTTTTTTATATAGATGATAAATATTTAATTTTAAAATCATTGAATTTATCTTTGTTTTGTTAAATATAACATTCTTAGGTTGAAAGTAAAAATATTTTACCTGGAATAATAGTAATGAAACAAAATTTTTTTAATATCATATATATTCTAATATTAAATAAGAAAGTTCACCTAATCTATTTTTTCTGTCATTTTCTTGGATGACTAACCTAATGGACATATTTTTGTTAATTTGGGTAAGTTTTTTGTTTATGTTCAAATTATACTTTTATATTTTAGAATATGTTTCTTAAATAAAAATATGCAAAAGTCTGCTCATTTCAGATGCATATTTTTATTTAAGAAATAAAGGTTGAAAATAGATACATCCTTCAGTGATTATTAACATGATCATCTTATTTAAGTTAAATTATATTTAGATGTTTTTCATTTTAAATGAAAACTTTTTAAAGTTACAGTTTGCATTCAATATTATTTTGACTAGGTTCCAGGTAAACAGCATAGTGGTTAGACAATCACATACTTTACACAGTGCTCCCCCAACATTTCCAGTATGGATGTTCCATCTCTGTCAGGATTCAACAGTGGGATAATGTCAGAACAAGCGCTTAATTTTTTCCTTGGCCTCATTTTTTTCTTTCCATTATAAGCTTAAACACTAAAGTATGGTCCTGAATATACATATATATATATATATATATATATATATATATATATATATATATAGTATATATGAAGAAGAAATTGAACACTTAATTTCACTCCTTAAATTTAAATAAATATTTGTTCAATAAACGAAAAACACACAAAAATGCAATAAAATAATAAAACAGTTGCTCTGAATGCATTTCCATTGCCTTCAGTAGGATCTATTTTAGATGACGTAAGGTCCCATGGATCCTTCCTTCCACTTCCTGCATTGTCTTTTACATCGTAAGCACTGAGTTTCCCTATAGTTTCATTGTCGTCTGGGCCAGAATAAAGAAGGGGTAGCTAATGTGGTTTTTCATATCCACTCTTTTCTCATTCTGGTCTCCTTATCTCTATTCTCACAGCCCAATGAACGAAACCAAATAAGGAACAAAAGAGAAATCCGCTGCTGATGAAATAACATTTCAAAAGCCCTGGGCGTGAATTCCAGAGACATGTCCATTTAGATATGTGCATGCCAGTGAACTGTG
This sequence comes from Vespertilio murinus, assembly GCA_963924515.1. NCBI lineage: Eukaryota > Metazoa > Chordata > Mammalia > Chiroptera > Vespertilionidae > Vespertilio > Vespertilio murinus. Next base: position 9,474,905 of record OZ004707.1, read on the forward strand.
GAGCTTTGTAAAATTTTTCCCCCAGTTAATTGGAGATAGAATTCTACCAGACACATTTGCCTATGCAGTTCAGTAAAATTTGTGAACATTTCATATTTTTATAGAGCTAAACAATTTATGTTCATTTTCACCTCTAATCTTTATTATAATTATGTCAGAATTGCTTTATTATATATCATACACACACAAACAAACAAACAAACAAACAAAAAAAAACCAATTATCAAAGGGGTTAAATCATGTATCCAGGGTGGGAAAATTAGTGTGTCTTAGTTGGAATTTAAACCCACATTTTCTGATTAAAATCATATTATAGTAGCAATACTCTATGAACTCACCTATTATGGGAAATAATTTGTAACTTTTCTAAGTAATTTTTCTTGAGAAACATTTCACTTTCTAGATGAGTAAGTGGTAACGTCTTAATAACCTTCAAAAGATATCACGGCTCCTTTAAAACAAGCCTGCAATTGTCAGACTCCTGTTGGTTAATTTCTTTTGCTGGTAAAACTTGATCCCATTTTCATTGCTTCCCTGCTGGCAAGAGTCTGCTCATGTCAAATCACAAATATTATAGCACTTTTGATTTTTTTATAATGCATATATTTTTTTAAATGTAGCAGTATGTTGCCATGATAAAGCTGTAACTTGCAAAATAGAAAATAGATTTAAGAACAATAACAGAAGACTCCTTTTCTATAATTAGAGCGGACAGACAGTGAAATCGGCTTTCTCTCAAGGAAGTATCACTCTGTTGTGCCTGTTCTATGACCACATGTCAGAATGGCCAAGAAAAAGTAGCATCCACTGGGGATGGGTTTAGATTAGTGTTTCTCAAAAGAATGATCTAGGGCAGTGGTTGGCAAACTCATTAGTCAACAGAGCCACATATCAACGGTACAAAGATTGAAATTTCTTTTGAGAGGCAAATTTTTTCTTTTTTTAAAAAAATATATATTTTATTGATATTTTACAGAGAGGAAGGGAGAGAGATAGAGAGCTAGAAACGTCGATCAGAGAGAAACATCGACCAGCCGCCTCTTGCACACCCGCCACCGGGGATGTGCCCACAACCAATGTACATGCCCTTGACCGGAATCGAACCCGGGACCTTTCAGTCCGCAGACCGATGCTCTACCACTGAGCCAAACCGGTTTCGGCAAGAGAGGCAAATTTTTTCAACTTAAACTTCTTCTAATGCCACTTCTTCAAAATAGGCTCGCCCAGGCCGTGGTATTTTGTGGAAGAGTCACACTCAAAGAGCTAAAGAGCGTCATGTGGCTCGTGATCCGCAGTTTGCTGACCAGGGATCTAGAGAGTTTATTTGAAGTTTTTTTCCCCCCTTTGATCCTGGCTATCTTATTAAAGATATATTAATTAGATCCCTAGGTAATTAAAAAATATTTTATTGATTTTTTACAGAGAGGAAGGGAGAGGGATAGAGAGCTAGACACATCGATGAGAGAGAAACATCGATCAACTGCCTCCTGCACACCCCCTACTGGGGATGTGCCCACAACCAATGTACACGCCCTTGACCAGAATCGAACCTGGGACCTTTCAGTCTGCAGACTGATGCTCTATCCACTGAGCCAAACCAGTTTTGGCAATCCCTAGGTAATTTTTATAATCTGGAAATACTGTTTTACGTGGTACCAAATAAAACTTTCAACTCAGAGAAAGTGGTGGTTTTAGGGCTAGGAATGTGTCAATGAGAAGGGTAAGTGGTATTTAAGCTATAGATCCTAACCTGAGGGTTGACAATGTTGAATGAAGTGCTAGAATTTATGTGAAAATAAGAAAGAAAGGAAGAAAAAAAAGGGAAAGAAAGGCAGAAAAGAAAGAATGAAAGAGAGGAATAAAAAGCTGGATGCCAATGAAATGGGTATTTTATATATGTGAGTTTTTATACTAAATGTCAGAGATATCTTTCCAAGACAATCTAAGGAAAACATTAAATATGATTAAAATCTATAGGTAAAAATCTATAGGCAAAATCTATAGGCAGATTGTATTTCTGGGCATTTTTTTCTTGTTGTCCACTGTCAGAAAGTGTTTTTATAATTGTAATGAGAAAATAATATGGAATGTTTGATTTTGACAAATTTTCTATAAAACTCAAAAGAAAGTGGGAAGGTGAACTAGGAAATCAAATACCAAATGTCCCAATGTTTACAATGTCTTGGCTGGATCTCAATATGATGTCTTTTTTCTTAATTAAAAGGTATAGTGATATATATGTATACTTCTATTTGATCATAACATTTTTGATAAAATTAGATTTTTAACAATTTAAATAATCAGATTAGTTTTTATTTTTAGAGATGCTAACAAACTTTAAGGATAACTACATGTTCTAAGACTGACATGATTCCCAATCCAAAAGTAGAACTAGGTTTTCTGACTAGCTTTTAGATAACAGCCATGTACACTGATAAAAGAATAAGATGCAAATTGACCTTACCTTCACGATGCCCATCAGCCAATCAGGAGTGAGTATGCAAATTAACCCAACAACTATGGTGGGATAGTTTGCATATGTAGTGCTGAGTAGCCAGGGGTGAGATGGAACACTTGCATCATCGCATGGCAATGACACAGATGTTCTGTTCTACCCCAGACACTCTGGGGCTCTGGGCAGCATGAGGAGGAGGAAAGGCGGCTCCAAGCCAGAGCCAAGGCAGTGCCAGCAGCCAGGAGAAGAAAGGCCCATTCTTGCATGAATCTTCATGCATCAGGCCTCTAGTATAAAATAATCAATGAGACACTTGTCTCTTTTTCTATATACCTAAAAACCATTTCTATAAGACAAAAAGTTGAAGTTGTTTTATTCAACTTTATTGTTTATGAACAATACATCACATCACAACACAATTGGTGCAATGTCACTGATACCAACTTTATAATGAATTTCCCTCCTGAGATGACTCTATTTCAATGGGAGATCAGCTACCCATATAAATATATTATCAACATAATGCAATTTGCTGTGCATCGATATGAATATGTTATAATGATTCGTTTTACTTAATGAACTCAAAATGCAGCTAAATATATTATGGTACATAATTACAAGAGTTAGTTTTCAGGGTTTGCATGAGAAGACTTTAGATTAATAAAATTTAATACATATATTTTATTATACATTTTGAAAGTTTGTTTGCTAATCTGTAGCACTAAGAAAAGTAACAAAAAGAAGTCCTTAGGAAATAGCATATTATTAAATATTTTATAAGTTAAAATATTTGAGTAGTTCTTTACAGGAAAATTCTCTCTTCCTCTGTGTTTATGGTATTTTCAAAGTGTATTCTGATTTTCCTGGAAGATAATTATGTTGACTTAAGCTGGCATCTGGAATCTTTCAGATTTAGGTAGAGATGCTAGGAATCACAATGAACATTCTGATTTGTAAGTCACCAGCTTCAGTCTCACCACAGTAGAACAGAGACTTGGTAGGGATTTTTGGTGAAATCTGTGCTGTGACCACATTTCTAAGTCATATATATATATATATATATATATATATATATATATATAATCTCCAGGAAATTTCAAAGACAGCCTTTTGCATGATTTCTTTTATTCTTTTATGTACTAAAAATAATTACTGAGCAGCTATTAGGTGCTTACTATTTTAGTGTTTTATTTTGTGTAAGATAGTAGGAATAAAGGAAATGATCATGGCATGATTAATGTCGATCCTCCCGCCCCAAGTTTTGCCCTCTGCAAATAGCTCTAAAACTGACTAGATCCATTTGCAATGAAGCTGGGCACCTACAAATGTTCTTGTCCACATCCAGGCCTGACTTCCATTATGTAGGGTGGGTGGTTGGGCAGCGGAACAAAGGGAGGCATATGTCGCCAACCTCACTTTTATTCTCTTCATTGCACACAGCTGCTCCCAGATGTTAAAACTTTCAGAGTTCTCACTCCCTTGGCTCACAGAGATTCCTGTTACCTTTGGCACATTTCTGGCTGGTCACCATGTGCCCAGGCTAGCAATTCCCTCTGCCCCAACTGCAGGGCTGGCTCGCTGGCCCGGGCTTGTTCAATGCAATCTATGAGATGAATCATCTCTCATGGGCCTTCTTCAATTGAATACCACACAAAGATGAGTTTTATTCTCTAACACCTGACAAAGAAAGGCACTTGGAAAACCTATGAAATAACTGAATTTCCATTCAGTCTTTTTCTTCTGTCCCCAGGTACCGAAACCATTTGTTTTCACTTTGCCCTTTAAAATGCTAATTAGACTACTTCTTTGTTTTCATAGAGCCCTTAGAGCGCTTTGCAGTTTATGAAGTTTAATCCATATGTTCTCTCATCCAGTAAGAAAGGAACACTTTGCTGTGTATTAGTTTAAGGCATCAACTTCACTACAGACAGGGTATGGATACAGCAAGTCAAAATGGTGAATATTTTATGATAGCAATGATTACAAAATTTTTAAAGCATTTACCATTGACCAGTTATAGTCATAAGTAGGTTGTGTGTATTTCATTCACTTATTTATTTATTTTTGTTAATCCTCACTGGGGGATATTTTTTCCAATTATTTTTAGAGAATGTGGAGAAAGAGGGAGTGACACACAGAGAGAAAAATCTATGTGAGAGAGACACTTTGGGTTGGTTGCTCCAACATGCACCTGATCTGGGCCTGGGATTGAGTTTGCAACTGAGGTACTTGCCCTTGACTAGAGTCAAACCTGAGACACTTCAGTCCTAGAGCTGAGTAAACTGGCTAGGACTGTTTCATTTAATCTTTAGCTCTAAGAAATAAGTATCATCATCCTCCTTTACAGATGGGAAAGATGAGGCAAAAAGTAATGGAATATAATCCAAGCATTAATTCCAAAACCTGGATGCAGATAACTTTTTTTTCTAGGATCATATATCTCCCTTGGTAAAGTTTCAGGTATCCAGTATTTGTGCGAGGGCAATCATGTGTGCAGAGAGTTGGCTCCAAAACACACTATGTGAGTGACTGCTTACTTCTGAAACTAATCCTCTGTATGGAATCCAGATCTATAACAGACTAAGTGAATAAGGCTGACTTATTGAGAAGAGTCCATTGTAATCTACCTAAAACCACAAGAGACAGAAAAATAATGTCTTCACATCACTTCAAGGTATATTAACCAACTAATAAAAACTTGTAGTCATTACGGTCACTTCTCTCTATAAGGATTAGAAATAGTAAAGGGGCATACCATATATATTTGATACCTGAAAATATAAGATTGTAATGTTTTCCTCCTACAGAATGAAGTAGATATTAGCAATGTTCCCTTGTTAGGAAAGGGTTTTCTCATTATTATCCTCATAGCTTCTTCTAAAAACAATTAGATCCCTTATGCAATTGAAAAGAGGAACTAGCTTCTTAAACACAGGAAGTTGCAAACTAGCTAATTGCAATCTGGGTCAGTGGGTCTTTCTCTACATGTTTATCATTCATAATAATGTTCCTCATGGGGAAATGTGTCGCAATATTCCACTGATTTATTGTGTTTTTTCTACATATTGTTAATGCAAGGACTCTTGTATTTTCAAGGAAATTATGACACATCAGTGTACATAGAGTATTCTACTTGCCAGAAAGAAGGTCAGGAGAAAAAAAAAGAGAGAATATAAATATAACAGCCTCAAATCAAGTTTAAATCCCTATGTATTTTCTTGGTTTTCATCACAATGAATCAATACTAAGCAATTGCAATTAGTCATAAGAAAGCTGAACCTTAGAATGCTGAACAGATGGGGAAAATAGAAAAGAATTGAAGTTATCTTCAATGAGAAGACAAACAAAACCACATGACCATTTTCTTCTCATTGATTTTCTTTCTCATTAAGATGTGCTCATTTATTTTCTTTCATTTTGAAGTTTTTTGTTAGAATCTTGAAATTAGAATTGTCTTCAATGAAGTATACTGATCACTATTCTTTTTTTTTATTTTGACAGTATTATGGATGTCCCCTAATTTTTGCCCCCTCTCTCCTAGCTTCTGCCCCACCCCAGGCATTCGTCACACTATTTTCTGTGTTCTTTGTACACAGAGGTGAATTCCAAATTGGCTTGGGATAATAATTCTCCATGATTTACTTAACCATCTCCAACTATAACTAATCCATAGACCTCTTTAGGCCATTCTAGTATTACACCAAATTCTTCAGCAAATATTCACTCTAATGACACTATGGAGTATAGAGAGGAAAAACACAGGTTTCCCAAGAAACATTAAAGCAGAGTTTGGAGACTGGAATGAGAACAGTGTATTTATGGTAAAACAAAGACCTTAGCAAGCAACCAGCTAACTAAAGTTATAGTAAGTAGAGGACAGAATATACACTATATAGAATGCTTTTATTAAGCTTTTAACTCCTTAAGCATAAAGATTGTATGATTTTTTTGCATAGGAGATACCCAGTTAAAAATGACTGAACAGGTGAATGATTACACACATATAATTTGTAAAGCCAAATAGATCTAATATTCTGAGGCTGAAGCTAGGCAAAGAAACTGGAATTTTTATCGGAAAACAATAGAAAACATTTGAAAGTTCATCTTAAAGTTCAATCTCTCCATTTTATAGCAAATTAGGCATGAAAACAATCATTCATCTATTCAACCATTATTTACTGGGCATCTACTCTCCACATGGCATGCATTCTTTACACTCAGGCCTAAAAAATGTATTTAAAACATAATTAAAAGAGCAAAACTAAAGATATGCATGGATAGAAAAAAAGAGCTGTACTGCATTTTCTCTGTGCTGGGGGTGGAAAGAGATGACATATGATGAATATTATTTAGCCAGAAAAAAGATGGATAGAAAATTCACAAAGAATGCACAACATAGAGTTATAGAGGCAAAAATTGTTGTCTTCGAAACTACAGAGAGTTGAGTAGTGTTTGACATCAAGTAGATGGGATGAAGAGTGAGATATGCCTAGAGGAGTAAACACAAGCAGATTATGGAAACCTTTATACACCAGTTCAGTTTAACTGCTTCTCGTGGTCTATGTAGAGTCATTCAGTGCCAAGATTCAATGTAGAGTCATTCAATTGCCATGATTTTAAAGGGGAGAATCATGGCAATTTAAGTAACAGAGAAATAACTTTTAAGACTGGTAAAAGACAGAGTAGAGAAGGATACTACTGGAAAGGGAGTATTTAGAAGGAATGAGTATGATCTTGACTAAGGAAGTGATCTCCAGGCTCACAGGTCTTGCTACTCTTCCAACTATCACACACACCCTAACTTGGCTATCATCATCTTCCACACACTTCTCTCATATTTGTATAACTAATTTATATACATTCTTTAAATCTTTGCTCAACTATTACTTTATCAATAAGGTCTACTCTTACCAGCCCACAAAGTTCTAATCTTCTCTACATTTATGACCCTCACTATCATATGTTATTTATGTCAGTGTATAGAACACATATTATAATTAATGTATTATATTTATTGTTTATTTTCTGTCTCCGACAATGAGAATGAAAGCTCCAGAAGGGCAGGGATCTTTTAATGTGTTGTTCAAAGTAAACTCAACTTTAGAAGAGTGCCTTGCATGTGGTAGGCACTTATTACACACTTGCTGAATAAATGAAAAAGAAATTTTGAGATCCAAGGAATTATTTATGAAGATTAAGAGGAAGAGCCAAGAATCCCTTCATTCTCTCCATTGACTGGGTAGATTGTAATTTCACTTTCAATTTTCAGTGATGCTAAGACAGTAGACTGGATGAAATCGCCCTTGGAGATCAGTGTACAAAGAAAGCAGTGGATCAATAACAACAGGCCTTAATAAATATCATAATTAATAAAATGTATGCTATCATAAATAATACATTGTGGATTATCATCTTTCTATTTATGACTTAAGGGATAATTAGAGGTGGTGAGGTGATATGGGGCAATCCCAAGTGGAGTGACAATTGTTCAGTTATCACAGTCATCACATAACTTGCCAAAGCTTAAATCAGCTGGTTACTTATTAACCTGTTGATCTCAAAGATAACCCTTGCTCCTGCCCACCTTATGCTATACTTAGAATAAGCTTTGTAGTTCGTCCTGTTTTTCCAAGGCAAACTTGCAAAATCATCAGATTCTTTATATTTTTCAGAAAGAATGAGATCCAAATTTCTAGATCACATTTCTTATCAAATTATTTTTATTCTCATGTTAACTGGTATTCAATTGGTGGATGTCTCTAAAATGACTGGCACTCTGGGGCTCTGTAGCAGCTTTCTGGAACATTACATGCAAAGCTTCATTGTCTTTAAAATTGGTTGGATTAATTTCGTAAGTCTGAAGAGGTAATTTATGGTTCAAGATAAACGGGAACATGTATTTTTTATTTTACAAAATATTAAAAAAAATAATTTATACTTTGTGACTAATGCATTGTGATTGACATATGCCATATATATTTTATGTAGTATGAATATTTCCTGAAAATTAAGAAAGATTAGGAGATAATTTTTTTCTTCTGGTTTCTTCTCCACTTTCAAAACGTTATTATGGCATTCTACTAGATGTGATTTTGAGAGGACGAGTTATTGGATTTATAAAATAAAATATATTTGTGAAATATTAAGATTTGTGTTATTTCCAAAATAAGAACAGAGGCCACTCTGGACTGGAAGAGTACCATTTGAAATTATTAGATCCTGGCAGACTGGCAAGAACAGATGCATTTTAATTAAATTATTTTTCAATTTAATCTTCCCCAGCAGGCTCACTCTTCTACCTTTTCATGAAGGTGAAGAAATTCTGAGAAAAGGGTAAGCTTGATACCAATATTTTCTTATTTAAAAAAATGTAGAAAACTATTTTGGCTCTTGGTTTGCATCAGGTGGTGCCTCTCCACTGGAGGTCCCCTTGGATCAACCAGAATTGCACTTGTAGCTGGAACAATGAGCAAAATGAATACCTCACAGGATAAGAAGGGCTCCAGTAATTAACAAAGAGCCCCCTTTGAGGTGTTGTGATGCACAGAGGAACTGGGAGCTTGCTATTGGTGGAGTTCTCTGAGCTGAGCAGCAAATTAAAGGTAACTTGTGAGAGATCAAAACCCAGATGCATAAGTCATCACTCAGAATGCCTTTGAAGCCATGAGGTGTGGTTATACAAGTAGGGAAATCTCATCTATCAATGTAAAGAGGAGACACTTCAACAGGCCTAATAGCTCTAGTGGTTTCTGGGCCAGTGTTCAATTATCTTATTTATCAACTGGATGGAGAGCTAGCCAATCAAGTCTCTGTGTGTCTGGAGAGACTGGGCAGTTTGACCCTCAAACCTAAAGATTTGACTGTCTTACTCTTTGAAGCAGACACAACTGCTCTGGGTCAGACCATCACCACATGGGGTCCCCAAAACCATCTGAATTCCTGAGCACTTGATGGCTCATGCTAATTCATCAAATATTGGGCCCTTCATGGAGAAAAGATGCTTGCCAGAGCAGATGTCAGCATCCAGCACCACAGCTGTCTCTCTCAGGGAATGCCTCCTTGGAAGCAAACCTATTAATGGTTATCAGGCTTCTTACACACGGAGCACCAATCTCCAGAAGTGACTCACCCAAAAGCAGACCTTGAAGAATAAGACTTCTGCCAGAGCTTGCAATTTCTGTAACAATGTCTGGAGCAACCTAAAGGGCTTGGATAACTGGCTCCATAGAATCAGCAATAAGACATTCCTGAAAACTCGTCACCGAAAGAACAACAGTTATTCTACCACCATTTCTTACTTCATTGATAACTGGACAGGTTGAAGATCTACAGCTTCTTCTTGATCAAGATGACATGAGAATATAATGACCTTTTTTAAGCCAAAATGTGTACCAACATCTTGGCAATTTTTGACATTAATTATCAACATTTTAGCCCATACTATTTTCTATACTATCTTCTTTTGGAATAAATTTAACTGCTACAAATTTCGTTTTTATTTTATTCTCTAAATAGTCTTAAAGAATCTAGTGAGCTCTTTTAGAAGGTTCTGAATTGCTTCACGACAATATTCCAGGGAATCCTAACCTGTTTAAAAATATTCCGAGGAAATGCAGGCAAAGGAGCCCCAGTGCCAACTAATCAAAGAGCAAAAGGCAAGGCATGCTGGGAATGTAGTATTTGAACTATCCATTATCCTAAGGGCTAGTTATTGGTGCATCCCATGTAAATAGAAGTTGAGCTTGACACCTGGTTCTTTTACTAGTAACTAGGGATAAATTTAATGCTCTCTTACTACAAGCCTTACCTCTAGAAGTATAATGTGGTGACATTTTAGTGAATGGGCCGCTTTGAACATTTGTGCTTCAGGGTGTTTATTGAAGCTTTATGAAAGCTGATGTTTTCTTAATATACTTAAAGTCATGTTCATGTTTTGAAAAGTTTCTCTGTAGCAGAGAAATGGGATTTATAATGTTTTTAAATTCTCTGATATAGCTGCTTTCCAGGCCTTTAAGCTATTAAGTGACTCCACTTGCTTTGGTATATGGTATTGGAATTATTTTTAAAGTTTCTGATGTTATCATCTAGAAAGCGCTTTGGGGGAAGTTCCGCAGTCCATTCGTGCTGTTCACCATTCAGCTTCCCTGGGATTGCTGAACCACAGCTGAAAAAACCTCCTATTATTTTTAGTCCCAACCCCCACCCAGACACTATTTAGAGCTTTAATCAAGGTAGTGGGTTAAACACTAAGAATCCTTCCCATTATCTGAGGTTGCAGGAAACACTGAAATTTTGAGGTTGAACAGGCTGTGTATTCCTAATTTTACACTAATCACTACACTAATGAGATATAAAGCAGTCTCATGCATTGGTGCATTTTATATCTCCCTCCATTAAAAACACAGCAGCAATAATAAGTAAGAAAGTAAGTAAGTAAATAAATAAGACATACAGAGAAAACTTAAACCTAGGCCTATTTGTGTATTAAAGGATATAAATTAGCCAGAGTTACTTTTAGATCTAATAAACTACTGATACCTTTGAGAACCTCTTAAGAGTGGACCACACTTGATGATTAATACTAAAGGATCATGTAAAATGCTATCGTGAGAAATTTTAGTAACTTCAAACTGGGATACTGGGTTCAGACTCTATGGGTATTAAGGTGCAGAAAAATTAAAATGTTGGGGACAGATTATATGAATGGCTCATAGCTGTAAAAGGTTGAAAATCCACTTGGTCAAGAGTAAACATTCTGTTCTGTCTAAACACAATTCTCTATTAGTTCCCTGCTGATCACTCCTGGGAAAGGAGTGTGGGGAAAGATTGGAGAGAACAAAATGAGAGAGACAGGGAGAGAGAGGGTAGGAAGGACTTGATCCCCTGGGACTAAGAAAGTCAAAATTAGCCCAAACCATTTTTGGCTCAGTGGATAGAGCGTCAGCCTGGGGACTGAAAGGTCCCAGGTTCAATTCCGGTCAAGGGCATGTACCTTGGTTGCGGGCCCATCCCCAGTGGGGGGTGTGCAGGAGGCAGCTGATCCATGATTCTCTCTCATCCATGTTTCTAACACTCTATCCCTCTCTCTTCCTCTCTGTATAAAAGTCAATAAAATATATTTTTCAAAATAATAAAAATAAAAGTCAAAATTAGGCATGAGCTCTCCTGCTGGGGATGTGCCCACAACCAAGGTACATGCCCTTGACTGGAGTTGAACCTGTGACCCTTCAAGCCACAGGTCGACTCTCTATCCACTGAGCCAAACCAGTTAGGGCAGTGTTACATTTTCATGGGGCATTGATGGGACCACCTGTGGGACCAAGAGGATCATGAAAACTGTTGGGAGGCTGGAAAATCTTCTCCCTAGCCACTTTCAGAAAGCATCACCTCATTCAAACATCTGCAAATTTACTCTCAGCTTTCAGAATAAAGGAAGGCAGTCCTTTTGTCATTTACATTAAGGCCCACATAAGACTTTCCATTGTGGCCATTATTAACAAATACCCTGATCACCAATGAAATGATTAAACTGCTGAAAGTAGTATATAAAGGATTGAGCCAGATATTGCTTTAGTTGTGGTTAAATAGGGAATGAATGGACTAAAAGTGGACAAACAGCATATTTCCATCAAGTCTCTCTCTGGAATGTATTTTCTGAGACTATGTTATTGGACAATGGATAGCTGGAAAAGTTGTAATTAAAATGATGGGAAGGTGGTTTAATGGAGCCCTCAGCTCTGCTTGGAGGAAAGAAGACAGAAGGTGAATTGGTTACATTTTTCTTGCTTAGTCAGTGAGAGGGAAAAGGCAAATCCATGGTACAGAAAAGGCTGCAAAAGCATCTCATCAAAATGTCTCTCAAATTCCCCACCACACTGTTGTGCTTCTTACTCTGAGGGCATGTTGACATGCCAACGCGAGGTTAGAATTCTGCTGAGACACATTCCAGTGGTTGAAGTCTGGCTTTTTGGGGTTGCACAAATTCTTGTGCTTAAGAACTTTTGACTTTAGAATGTTTATAGATGACAGTCACTCACCAGAGCAGAAGCTTGTCAAGCCTGCCTACTGTCAACAGATGCTTTCACCAGCGCACTGTTATTTTGGTCACCTCCATTGTGCTGTCTCAGGCAGTGGCTTTCTGATTGTTGACCACAACCTAAATTTTATATCCTGACACACAAAAACAGGCATATATAGGGTAAGTGATTTACAAGACAATACCACATGGGAGGTTCTTGGATATTCTCCTCCACCCCCATTCTATTCTATTTAATTTCATTCGTGGCCACAATTCAATGCTTACTGCCAGTATCATAGGTTGGGTATGATCTGCAGTGTGAAATATGCTTGTCTAAGGCAGAAATTTTCAACCTTTCTCATCTCATGGCACACAAAAATGAATTACTAAAATTCTGCGGCACACCTAAAAATAGATTTTTTGCTGATCTGACAAAACAATAATTTTGATTCATTCACACCGGATGACTACAGTTGTGTTGGCTGTTATCATTTTTTAATTTGACAATCTAAGGAAAAAGAGGTCAGTGTCCTGATTAAGTATTCAGGTTTTGCATCTTTTAAAATTTCTTACAACACACCGGGTTGAAAATTGCTGGTGTACGTTGTTTTTTCTTTTTAATTGAAGAGGGCTGTTTATCAACATATAAAATTTAAAAACTGAGCACAGTTATTTTTATTTATACTATTTTAGGAGACAAATTACATATGCAAATAAACAAGTTCACTTCTAAGTATATAAATATAACCAGAGGTTTCATCATAAATAAAAATTCTGGACATTACTATAGCTTTTATCTTTAATCCTAGAAACCACTTTTTATGGAAATTTTCAGAGAATTTTTATTCATTTCCATATTTCTTATATAAGATTTTTTTTTAATGTGAGATGCATGTGAGGAAGAGAGCATAATCCAGAAAATATACTCAGTCAATAATGTCAATGAAAAAAATTGTGATTTGAATTAAGTGTTTTGTAATTTTGTTGTTCCTTTTCACTGGGCAGAACAGCCTTAATGATTCATTCAAGTTGCTTGAATTTGATTTATGCTGAAATAAAAGTTGGGGTCAAAATAAGAGCTTAAACCAAATTCTATAGAATGGGGAAATCCCCTAAGTGTAATCAAATTTACAATTTACTCTCACATACAAAATAATCATTATGTTTTAGGAGACATAGAAATTATAGGCTAATGAAGATACCAACCTGTGGCAATTTATGCTGAAGTATCCAAAAGTACTTTAATTTCTTTTTAAAACTGATTAAGAATGAATAAAAATAAATTGTTCTAAATTATTTCATTCACATGATAAAAGCGAGTTAGCATGTAAAGAAAAGAACTAAGTAAATTAGTAAAAGAAAATAACCAATTTTAGATAAGTTAAGGCAGAGAATTTTAAGGGAAAACAAGGGCAGGAGATAATAAAATTAGGATGGAAGATAATAAAGGAAAATAGGAGGATGCCTAACTTCAGTATATGACTAGGGCATAAGCCTCGAAGTGAATAATGCCATAGGTCTGCCCTGGTTCAGTTTTACAACTGAGAGAAAGGCTTGCTCTGCTGCAGCAGCTCTCACCAGCCACGAGCCCTTCATCTGGTGCCCTCCTGAGGGGAGTGGCCTGTGGGATTGGGCTGAAACTGGCCCTTCAACATCCCCCAAGAGGGCCCTGCAATGCAAGAGGGCACAGGCCAGGCTGAGGGACCCCACCGCTTAGGGAAGGACCATGGGAGGACTCCAGGGCATGTCCGGCCCTGCCTCACCCTGTCCTGATTGGCCCACCCCAGCAGCAAGCTAGCCTATCAGTTGGAGCATCTGCCTCCGGGTGGTCAGTGCATGTCATAGCGAGCAGTTGAGAGGCCTTAGCATATTATTATCATATTATGCTTTGATTGGTTGAATAGTTCACAAATGAGCCTTCAGTTATATTTCTGTCACAGTTTAGGTTTCCCTACCCTTGTGGGATTTTGCTCAGTAAGTTGGGTTTCATGCTTTCTATCTGCTTGTCTGCCTCCATAATTAGGGGGGCATTGGTTTGTCCTATAGCCTCAGTTCTCTGCCAGATCTAAGAAGATTTCTTGACTTTCAGTTGGTTCAGTTTTCCACTTGTTAGAATAGAGTGATGACTTCTAAGCTCCTCACCTGCTGAACCAAAAATGGGAATTTATACATGTTGTTTTAAGCTGCTAAATTTGTGGTAATATTATTACACAGAAATTGATAGTACACAAAATATCAGCAAATTAAAACAAAAGCATGGGACTATCTGAATAGTTACATAAAAAGGAGTGACAAGATCAAACATCATTTTTGTGCAAACTAGTAATAGAACTTTTTTTTTTTAAATGTGATAAAGGGATCCTACAAAACGCTGCAGTTCAGAAACAAGGCATGTATGTTTGCTCTTATCATTTAACATTATATTGAAAGTTCTAGCCAGTTTATTAAAGGGAAAAAGAAAAACGAAATGCTTACAGATCAGAAAGGAAGAGATAAAAGTCACTTTTATTTGTACACTATGTCATCAAATTTATTAAAAAAATTTAAGGAATCTTAAAAAAAAGCTACCCAAAACTAATAAATGAGTTTATCAAGTTATACAATACATGGTCACTTCATAAAAAACAATTATATTTTTAGAAACGAGAAAAAAAGTTAAAATAGTATCTAAAACTCCTATGAAATAGTATGAAATAATTAGGGATACATTTAAAGATCCTCTAAATCATTTTTAATAATTTTATAAAGAAGGAAGCCACCATCTTACAAAAGAAAAAAAATGTCATTTACTTTAACCTTTGTAAATTTCTAAGTAAATGGGTAAAAGCTTTTCATTTTCAATTCAGGCAGAGGCATACACACTTATATCTCAATTATTCCCAGAGTGGAAAAACCAGCAATGAGAGCTCTTAGTCCAGCAAAAGGCACCAAATCACCAGGATGCAGACTCACTGGTCATAGGAAAAATAGACCAACCTAAGACAAGAACAAAGATTCAACTCACTTCCTGAAGACCCAGGGAAGAATCACAGTAAGAAATAAGACTTTTAATACATGAACACCTTCCCTCACGCCCCTCATAAAAAACAAGCAGAAAGCAACAAAACCAGTTGAAAAAGTCATTGTAGATACAAGTACATTGTATTCAAAGTCATCACCAAAAATGCTCCTTTTACAAAATAAGTAAAATATAATATGCAATTATGTCCACAGGATGAATTAGAATTGTTTCCTTCCCCTTTTCGGTTCTTCTTAATATACAAAAGCAATGTAAGAATGTAAACATGGAAGTAAACAAACATTTTCTGTCTTACGTGACAGCATCCTGTGGCTGCTAATCCACTTTAGAAGGAAGGGAAGAAAGGGGGAAAAATGGTGCCTTTTACTGACTCGATAAAAACAACAGGAAGGAGATTGGCATCACGGAAGATAAGTTTGGGCTTAACAAACTGAAGCTCACTGCTGTAATTACCTCCCGTGTCTATTTTTGATCCTGCCTACTTTGTGATACTTGATATCATAATGAATTGTTGATTGTGTTTACGAACATTCGCAAGGTGCTCATTTTCTGCTTTTCAGTTGGAAATGCTATGTTGTGTACTGCAAACGGCTTGACCAGCTGAATATAATTCCATATCATTTTAATTTTGTACCGATAGACTTTGCCTAAACTCGATTCCACAGAGGTTTGTTGCAACTTGCAAAAACCGCATCCTGGCAAAGAGGAGAAAAATTGTATGATGTGTACGCTTCCCTTCAAGCACATATTAAGCTGACATATTTGTTACTAGAAACAATGATTGGCAACTACATTTTGAAAGTAAAGTGACTATGATTGGCAATTGCATTTTGAAAGTAAAATGATTATTTTATCCCCCCCCAAATTGCCAATTTTTAGTCTAATAACCGTAAGATCTTTTCAAACAATATATGAAACACTGTAATAGCTTCCTAATACACATGCATAGAGAAGCTAAAAATAAATGTGTACTCAAGAAGTTTTTTGTTATATTCTCTCTTGAGGAAGCCCGAAAGTGAATAGAATAGGAAAACTCTCATAACTATTGCTAAGCAACTATTACCCTATAGGGCCCTCTCAATCAGCAACTTTTCTGAAGCAACATTTAGGTTGTGCAAGTTGGAGAATTGTTAATAGTTGTTTAATATTTACCCAGGATGAAGATGGATGGAATTAGCAATGATTAATCCATCATGTGCTAAGTGCTTGGTCATTATAAATATCATATTAGTAATTTTATTTCCCCTTCAAAGTTTGAGGAGAGGCTATTATCTTATTTTTCCAGGTGCAGGGAACAGCCTTGGGGAGATTGAGAGATTTGGTCAAGGTCGCAAAAGTAGTAAATGGCAAAAATAAGACTTGAACAATGATTCTTCTGATAATATGACTGCTAGCTCTTGTTTATTTTATTTCCTCACTACCGCCCCCCCCCCCAATACAGCAAATAGGCAGATTCAATTGGCCATTTCCATTACTAAGAAAGTTCTGGAATGTTTGCCATTGCACCTATTTGTTGTGTTGCAAAAACTCCACAGGAACAGCCAGAACTCTGTGTTCCAGGTTCAGCTCACTCACCAATAAGCCCTATGCCACTAACAGGAACACCGCCTTTGGGCTTTGGTTGCTTTTTCTTTAAAGATAAAAATTACATCAAATCCTTCCAGAAGCTTCTGGTTTTGTCTAATAAATCAACTAAAAGATATACAAAAAAGATAACAGCATTATTATTATTATCATTTAAACCTCACCCAATATCCTTCACCCAATATTTTTTCCCATTGATTTTTAGATTTAGGGAGGGAGGAGTGGGAGAGTGAGAGAGGAACATTGATGTGAGAGAGACATATCAATTGGTTGCTTCCACATGTGATCCAACTAGGGCTGGGGATGGAACCTACAACCAAGGTACAAGCCCTTGAGCAGAAATTAAACCTGAGACTCCTATGTTATTATTTTTCAAAGAATGTAAGGCTCTTGCAATACTTTAACTTCATTTATGGTCAATATTCTTCTGAAGCTACCTACATATTTTTCTTTCCTGATGCTCTTCATTCAGTTCAGGAGTTCTGTCTCTCCAACTGGGATCATTTTCCTCTAGCATGCATACTTTCTATAGTATTTGTTGAAACTATAGATCTAATGCTAAAAATATGTCAACTTTTAAATTCTAAAAGATATCATTATCTAGACTTCATTTTAAGTGAGTATTTTAACAGGATATAAACTTCTAATTTGTAGATAGATAGATATATTGATATAAATGTTGAAATAGATAGAATCTAAATATTTCATTGCTTTCTGGCTTATATACTTTGTTCATAGTCAGCTCTCAATCTTATTGTTTCTCTTTTAAAGATAACATTCATTTTTCTGTGAATGTCTTTAAGATATTTGTCTTTATTCTTGAATTACTGCAATTTGACTATAATGTCCCCCTCTGTTGTATTATTTGTATTTACCTTGCTTGGGAGTTGATGCGCTTCATAAATTCAGGCATTTCGTCAGTTTCAACGCCTTTATATCTATAAATATTGCTATTTTCTTTCTTCTCCTTTCTTATAATTTTCATTACAGATTTATTAGGCATTTCAACCATCATTTCTCCCTCACTAGCAATGATTCTCCACCTACATATCACATTTGGTAACTTAAAAGAGGACTCTTTACGTAATTAATGTCTTTTTTTTTCTTTCTTTCTTTTTTTTTCTTGATGCAGATTTCAAGAGAACATTTTATTAGTTAGCTTGTTAATGAAAGAAAGTTCTTTTTTGTTGTTAATTCAATTGAAAGAGCAGATTTTCCTATCAATTTCTAATTTGTTCTTGTAATAATTGCTTTTTGCTGTCCATTTCATCTTAAGATTCAGGTTGCTAGTAAATTTTTGAGAGATAAAAGATTAATTAGTCACCTGTCTGAATCCTGAGGGGATTATCTTGGACTATGTTGATTTTTTTTAGTAAGTTTGTGATAAATCTAATTAGGCATTAAAGAAAAATAAATAAATCACTCTGATTCTTGTTAAAGATAGTAAAGAATATTTCATTCAAGGGATTATTATAATGAGGTTTTGCATTAGGAGAAAGAAATTGGGCTCAACTCCAAATATAGCAAGGAAAAGTAAGGATTTATAGCCAAGGAGACAAATGGAGAGGGTGATTGGTGGGTGGAAAATTACTAGAAGTGTAGACTAAGAAATTAGGCTAATTCTTGCTAAACGTAGGTAACAGGGTTCTAACTGGAAGCAGTCCAAGGTCCTTAGACTTCACCTGGAGGATGGTGTGGGGGGAGGAATTTAGTCAGGTATTCTGGGTGATCACATATCAAAGGTGGAATTCTCTCTAAATAGACATAGCACGATTCTTACTAAAACTGTACTTAGCAGGGACAGAGACGGAAACCTGAGATTGGGTCTTGTGGAGCGTACAGATGAGAGGAACCTGACTGAAGTTAGATCACAGGAGATGATTTCTCTCAGTATAAGAGTTTAATAGTTTTATTTGCATAGAAATTGAGAGCTAAACCAGCATCCACTAGAGGTTCCAAAGAAGAGTATAAGTAGTATAAATCAAGATACATGAGAAACAGTTAAGATTAAGTAAAATAAAAAGCCATATAAATGGAAGGGATTTTTTTGTTTTGTTTTGTTTTTAGTTAGATTCTACTTTATATATGTACTAGAGGCCCAGTGCATGAAATTTACGCAGGGGTGGGGGCAATTCCTTAGCCCAACCTGCAACCTTTTGCAATCTGAGATCCCTTGGGGGATATCTGACTGCCAGTTTAGGCCTGATCCCTCAGGAATCGCTCACCTGCCTGCCTGCTTGATCACCCCTAACCATGCACCTGCCTCCCTGATCGCCCCTAACTGCTCCCCTGCCTGCTGATTGCCCCTAACCACCTCTGACTTGGCCCCGATCACCATGTCTTAGTCCAGAATGATGTCCGGAAGGTTGTTTGGCTGTCCAGTCTAATTAGCATATTATGCTTTTATTATTATAGTCTAAAATTCTGAGACAGTCCTAAAGATAACGTCAGGATTCATAAACTTGTTCTGTGCAATTAAAGCAAAAAGAATGACAGGAATAGAATCTTACTCAGTTCCATAGGTTGTTGCTCTTTATGAAACAGCTGGATAATCTTCTATTTTCAGTCTAATGTATTCATGTAAAGCATGTAACCTTAAAAATATTGGGACTTCTCTATTGTCCCCCTTTTCCCCTGATAGACAATAATAATCACAGGTGTAAAATTTAGAGTTGCAAATTTTTGAAAAAAATACTTTGGCAAATAATTTTAATTAATAGACATTAGAGAGTCAGACAGACTTATCTCAAGTGCTGGAACTATGATTATTAGCTTAAAGGCATGATATCATTTGTCTCACTTAGGGATAATAATATGCACCTATATTTCAAGTTTATTTGGAAGACCACCTGACATTTTATATATAATTTCAGGAAACAAGGTCTAACACAGTGTATTTTATGAATTATTTTTAATATTATCATTTTCAGCAACAATAAGAGAGTCACAGTCTTTGTAAGGACTTTGCAAGTGCTTGTATTTATTCATTTCAACACAGGAAGTGAGTAAATAAAACCAGAGGACCATGTCAGGGGAAATAGCCACTTTTAGAGTGTGTCCTTTCATTGTAAAACTAGAGGCCCAGTGCATGAAATTTGCACCCTGGTAGAGTCCCTAGTGGCTTCTGGCTGCTGGCTGGGTACTCCCTCCCTTCCCCAGGCTGGCCCCAACCTCTGGTCGAACTCCCAGACAACTCCCAGTCGAGGGGACAATTTGCATACTATGCTTTTATTATACAAGATGAGAAGGCAGCGACTTTTCAGAACTACCATAAAATAATTAAATAGCCATCTATTGTTACTGCTGCTTATTTCAATTCTCCTCTATTATTTCCATAATCATCCCCCTTTGGGAAAAGGCTAACCCATAATAGATGTATTTCCTCCACCTGCGAGGCCACACAGGTATTCACATTTTATAGGGAGTAATATTTTCTTATGCAGTTTTTCCCTGGAGTACTTTATATCTTTCTAGTCCATAGCAGAAATGCACAATAAAATACGCTAAAAATTTGAGCGCTATGCAGGTAGAACTACAAATACACATTATTATACTATTTTAAAAATAGTTTGGATCATTAAATGCTATTACAACATGCCTGTACCTGCATATATTCATCTATACTACAAATAAAGTCATATGCATAAAAATACACAGCATGCTAAATACATTTGTTTTTATAAAACCAAATCAGTATAATGTTATGTTTTTCTAGGAAACAAGACAAAAGAGCTTTTAAACATCAATTTATAGATGATGATGCATTTTTACATTGTATATTGCCTAATTGAACTTATAAATTGTATCCTAAATGAAATAGGTGTCCAGTAAACAAATTTCATAGGCAGTTATTTGCCTCAAATGATTTTTTTTTTCTCTTGTCAAAACACAGTGTATCTATAGTGTTTTGTTTTTTAATTTTTTTACACCCTAGGGCATTTTGTTATATTCTTCAAATAAAGTGATTTATTTGCTGAAATAATATGAAAGTAGAGTTATAGTAAATGTTCATAAAACATTTATTTCAAAAATAAATCCTACTATCCCCTACAAAGTTATGTGTAAAGAGTGGTTTCATATGAGAAATACGCTATTAAGGGGTTTTCCTCCTGTTACTATTACAAAACATTAATCACTAGAGGCCGTGTTACTATAGTTTTTATATGAGGCCCATAAATTTGAATTTTAAACAAATTCCCAAAGCTAGTCCTCAGATAACACTTCTAGAAAAATTGATTTAGAGGACTGACATTTAATTCTGAGTTTTTTACTTATAAAAAGTGAAAAAAACACTTCTTAAAAGTGAACTTAGAGGTAGATGGATGCCAGGTCTTTTGAAGCATTGTTCCAGAGGGTTCCATGGAAAAGTGTAGCCTAATGCACTGAAGGGAATAATCGCCGATGTATATGAATGATGCTCTCCAACCTCCCAGGAAAGGGGCTTAATAGGCTTTATGTCATACTGTACATTGCAGACTTTGGTCTAATTTCATGCCCCTGAAAGCACAACTGCAAAGAAAGTATAGTTTGTTTTGTACCTCTTGTAAAAATGATGTCTTCTCACAATGGTTATCGGGAACCTACAGTTTAATAAAATTATAATCGAGTTAGAGGGAGGAGATTCCTTGAAAAATAGCAGAATTGATAAGTTATTTTAAAAATATGTTTTTATTGATTTCAGAAAGAGAAAGAGAGAGAGAAATATCAATGATTAGAGAGAAACATAGATCAGCTGCCTCTTGTAGACTCTTACTGGGGATTAATCCCAAAACCAGGATTGAGCCCACAATCCTGGCACATGTCCTGAACAGCATCAAAGAGTGACCTCCTGGTTCCTGGTTGATGCTCAACCACTGAGCCATACCGGACAGGTCTGAATTAACAATTACTATTTTATGTGTAATGGTTTTTGAATTTTAAGATAAGACAAATTTTAAAGTTTGAAGATACAAAGAGATGTTATAAGTTTTTATAAAAACAGAAAACATTACTTTTAGAGTGAACTCGGGTTTGTGTACTCAATTCTATCCATGGTGTAAAAATGAGATATTACCTAAAAATCGAGTAGTTGGCTCTTTTCACAGGCTAAAAATCTAAATGGAATTTTAAAAATAAATTATTCATTAATGCCAGTTTTAAAGTGGCATGTTCAAGGAAAGCAAGACATCCTCTCTTATTCAACAAATATATATATATATTTTTTAAATAATAGGTCTCAGGGTATGGGCTAATGGATATATTTTAAAAGACAATATTTAAATGCTTTTCACGGAATTTGGGATTCTTAAGGAACTATAGACAAAATATAGACTTTAAAACATCAATTTTAGTGATTTGATGAGTCCAGGACTCCATGGAAATAAGTGTTCAATAGAAGAAAATTCAAATAGAAGTATCAGAACTTTTTTCTAGAGAGTAATTATTAGATAAAGACCTGAAGCCTTGGTGGGAACTCGGTAGATAAAGGAGAGTACGGGAAGAAATACGTTGCTAACAGAAAGCCACAGGTGAGGCAAGTTATGATCAGATTGTGGAAAGAAGTTTGGCTTGTCAGGGGCCTCGTGAGAGATGACTACATGAAGAGGTAAGGGAGGACTGAGTCATGGGGGTGGTGGTGGGAGTCTTTCTTGTCAGGCAGATAAAAGATTGCAAAATTTAAATTAATGGGCGACCACTTGAGATTTTTAATCTACCATAGTCATATTTTCTTTTTAGAAACATCAGTCTAGCTATAGAATTGAGACTGGAATACAGAGAGTGAAAGAGTATGAAGGTTACTCAAAAAAATCAAGACTGGAGTTAATATATGATCTCTCTCTTCTGAGTATCTACTAGAAAATTTGAAAACGTTTATTGGCACTCTTATGTTCATTGCAGCGTTATTCATGGGGGCTCAGACATGAACACAACTGAAGTGTCCTTCAGTAGATTTCATGTTTTTGATCCTCACCGACTTTGGATGTATGCATGTTTTAGTTATTAATCCTAATTATGTATTTTCTCCATAATCACTGAAGGGTGCCAAGACAAGTTTGCTCTTGGACTACATTTTCATACATTTAAAGAATTAGCCCTGTGGGCATGGCTCAGGTTGCGTGTCTACCTATGAATCAGGAGTTCATGGTTCGATTCCTAGTCAGAGCATATGCCTGAGTTGCAGGCTTGATCCCCAGTGTGGGGCATGCAGGAGGCAGCCAATCAATGATTCTCGCTCATCATTAATGTTTCTTTCTCCCACTCTTTTTCTTGCTGAAATCAATAATCTATAAAAGAAGAGTTTTTTAAGAAACTTTTTTTCCTGGCTAACTTTAGTTATAGAAATTGCATTAAACATTTCTTATTTTTATAGTTCATTCTTTACAGAAAAGAGAAGAAATTTCAGAAGTCTGTTTTGAATTGTTTAGGAATTCACTCTAAGCTACTTTTTAGTTGAGAGAAAGGTTTCTTCTGTTTTGCTTATATTCTTTGAGGAACAAATGGGTGTTGATTGTCTACCAGGTGTGGACAAACTATGGCCCACGGGCCGGATGGTTGTTCTAAACTATTGAAATAAAAAAAAAGACTGTACCTTTTTATGTAATGATGTTTATTTTGAATTTATATTAGTTCACACAAACATTCCATCAATGCTTTTGTTCTGGCCCTCTGATATAGTTTAAAAACCCATTGTGGCCCTTGAGTCAAAAAGTTTGCCCACCCCTGGTCTAGATGTAGGTGTCAATGCTTGGCTCTTGCCTTTGGAACCCGATGTACCTTGAGTTAGGTTTAAAAACTGAGCCTTGAGTCTCCTTGCAGGAGTGGAAGGGTTGCTCTTCAATGCTGCTAGAGAGCTTCCTCTTTAACCAGGATGTTGAACTACTCTGTTAAATGTCTCACAAATAACTAACAATATGTTTTTGGAGTCTTAGTAGTTTTTCACCATTTCTTACTTCTGTAAAACTGAGTGCATAATTTTTTGCTTCTCTATTAAGAAGTTTCTGTACTTGGGATGCCAGTTTGGGCTTGGGTTTGAGGTGCCCTCCACAGTTACCCAAAAACAGCCATTGAAAATAGTATGAACATGTTTCTTGAAGAGTGCTGTTATCTTATGAGGAACTGCAGGCCTAGAGGCATCGCAGGCCTGAGGAGGCGGCTATGCCGTGTCCCTATGGCAGCCCCAGAGGGAGGGAAGGAAGAGTGCCCTCTCTGAGTTCCTTCCACACTGCCGAGGCCTCCTGAGAAAGGAGGACTCTTCCTGAAGCAGCTGGTTTCTCAGTGTGGCCCTTCCATGTTTCTTGTTTGCTGAGTGGCATTTGTCTCTAGCTTCTTAGGTTCCCTGTGCCTCAAGTGCTTTCTCTGTAAAACTGGGCTGATAATACCCACCTCCCACAGATGCAGTGAAAATTAATTGATATGAAGATTCATAACAATGCCTAGGCAGACAATAGAAACAAATTATAGCTAATATTGTTTAAAATTGTATTGATTCTTCAGAGCAACCATCTAATTTCTGTATTCTTATCCACATGTTGGCGGAAGAGGAGACCACAACAGCATGCTAGTCAGTAGCCTGAAGCCTGGCAGCTGACATGTGACAGAACCAAGAGCTCATCGATTCTCAAGCACTTTCCGCTAGATCTCCCCGGCCCCTAGCAGGTGATGAATGTGCCCGGCCTCTCCTGCCTCATTCTGTAGTCCTGATTTATGTCGCTGTGTTTTATTGTGAGTAACGTGTTTGCAGCAAGTCAGAAAATGATAACACTGAAGAGAAAGCATCCAGAAGTGAGGTGGTCAGGTGTGCAAGGGTTTCAGCAAGAGTTTTTGTGCAAGAGTTACAGCAAGATTTATGTCAATTTAGATAAACATTTCTAGTATATTCTGCCATCTACCCAGAATGAAATCTCTCTTAGTTAAAGCAAACATCCAAAGGACTTCATTCCGGTTTTCCAACAGATTTTATTGGGCTCATGTAAACATAAATATGTCAACATATGCTGTTATATAAACGAGTACGTTAAACAGAAGGCATAGAACAGATTTTTTTTTAAAAAAACAACACTCATCTGAGGAAAACAAAAATGTTTGTGCTTTTTGAAATTTAAATTGCACTTTGGACTGGGATTGCTAATATTTTTCATGCTGTGGCTTTCCAGCGTGACAGTGCCTTCCGTTCATTACAGATAGAAAGTGACTATCAGCTTTAGAAAGTTCAATGCGGGTGCAAAGCTGTTGATCCCAGTGTAGAAGGCACACTTCATTCATTCCTGAAGACTGTCCAAAAAACCCTGACTGTGACACCAGGCTGTTAGAGAAGCCTAAGAAACATTAAGTCAAGGAAAGAAGTTTCATTTTCTGTGTGCTGCCAAAGCTTAAGGTGTTTTTAGTTGAACACAACTACGAGAATAAACTGCAAAGTAATTAAGAGGAGGTCTGAGCCTAGATTTGTTCAGCTTGCTTCTTAGAATGGTTATTAGCTGACTTCGACATCCAGGTTCACTTAACTTGGCAGATGCCGTGAAAGCTAAGTCACACCAGCTTTCCTGGACTAAAAGTCTTTCTACAACTGGGAAAGTGACTTATCCTGAGACATATTTGGTATAATTTTGAGATGTTTTACAAGGGGTCAGGCTACGAAAAAATTTAATTTGATAAGCATGAGCCAAACATTTTGTTTGTCTCAGAAAATAATAATTTCAAGAAGTAATCTATTATTGTAATAGTTACATTTGTAGCCATAATTACTCCTCTAAGTCTATCTCTTGAAGTTGTAGGAATCTCTTTCACGTCCCACGTGGAAAGGGTTCCAATTCAGGGTTCAGGTTCTGGAGAAGGGCCGCACACAAATGAAGAGACTTGGAGAAATTCAACTTGGCGATATGGGGGGCCAGGCTGTGGTCCAACTCTAGTGGGAAAACTATCCCCTGCTCTGGCCCTGCCATCCCTTTATTGAGGCTTTGGGGAAACATCTTAGGCAGCATAAACAGAGATTTACATGTAGCCCTTAGGCAGGAACTAACAGAAACTTACATGGGGCAAACAAGGTGGAGGCTGCTTCAGCTAACAATGTCTCAGCTAAAGGGTGCGTGTTGACCAGCCTTCCTGGCTTCCTGTAAACATCTCTCTTTTAGTGAAACTGATTTGTTTCCAGCATGAAGTGAATGGGTAGTGACTATTTTTAAGGATGCTTTCATTGTCTTTGTTATAATATCTGATAGTTTAAGAAATGTTAAAAGATATTGTTTCAAACACTTATTCAAGTTCAACTTAGCATTATTTCACCTACTTCATGGGCTCCAGGTTTCTTGTGGCTCTGTTCTGAGATGAATAGATGAGGAACTGTTGAACCACAGAAATGGATGGTGATCATTTCATCTCTATTACAGAGTCAATGAAATGGTTTCAATTGTTCTTTATTGTACAGATTGAAATGTACAGAGAAAGTGGATTAAACACAGGAGTTTTACTCTTACCTCTCCCACATCATTTTGACATGATTCCCCCAGAAAATTAGAAGTATAAAGGAGTTTTCTCTTCTTCCTAGTGATTATGTAGCAGGGTGGATTTTTCACATCTTCTTGTGTAACCTGGACAAGCGGTGAACCTATGTGGTTCAGGCTCAGAGAGGCATCGGGTTTAGGAAAAAAGATGAACAGCTAAAACATCATTGTAGCCGAAACCGGTTTGCTCAGTGGATAGAGTGTCGGCCTGTGGACTGAAGGGTCCCGGGTTCGATTCCGGTCAAGGGCATGTACCTTGGTTGTGGGCACATCCCCAGTAGGGGGGGGTGCAAGAGGCAGCTGATGGATGATTCTCTCTCATTGATGATTCTAACTCTCTATCCTTCTCTCTTCTTCTCTGTAAAAAAATCAATAAAATGTATTTTAAAAATATAAAAATAAAACATCATTCTAAACAAACTCCATCCTTTGTTTTCGTACTTGCAAAATGAAGGGTATCCATATCTAATCCATAGTCCATAGCAATCTTTGTAAAATCCTAGCTTCTTTCCTTTAAACATTTCTCTCCCATTCATGATCCTCGGTCTAGAGTCATTCAAGCAAATTAGCTGTCATTCTCTGGTGCCATTGATGAGCTGGGTGTTTTATATTACCTGTGAAACTCATGCCAGTTATCATATTATCCTCATTTTTCACAGATGGGTTAACTAACATGCCCAGATTCACACAGCTAACATGCCCAAAGTGTTTGATTTGAAAACTTACATGTTTAAACCTAGACATGATGATGTCTCTCAATATTCTAAAAGCCCCGTTTTGTAATTTGACAAAGAGCCTATTTCAAAATGTTTCTAATCCTCAATTCAACTTTATTAACAACTGTTTTTATCTACTTTCCCACAGTGAGTGAGTGTGTGTGTGTGTGTTTCTTCTTCATTATCTCAGGCTTTATGTTTTTGCTTTTTAAATGGGCAGTTACCTCCTTTTTTCCCTGTTAAAAAAATATCCAGTCCATCAGCATTCCATATGAAGTGGTAGATTGTCAGTTTTGCCTGCTCACTCCTGAGTCACAAACCTTTCTCCTAAAACCTATGGCTTTGCACTCTTTTCCCATCAGTACAAAAATCTTTCTTGTGTAGGAGTCAGGGTAAAAAAAAGAATATTTAAGAGGAAGATTGTGAATAAGAGAGTGAGAGTTCATGTTTAATGCATTTAATTCTTAAAAAATTGAAATGTTTTTATATTTTATTTTAAAGAGTTACATAGTTATTATAAAATGCTACCCTAAGACTTCATAATAAAAATTGAAAAATGTGAATGCAAAATTAATACTTCTTCAACTGCTTAAATGATACATAAAAAAATGTGAAACACTTTTAAAAAGTAGTTTTTCAATGGTCTTAAGTTTTAGAAGAGATAAATAATTCATAACAGTTCAAGGGATTTACCTCTTCTCCTTCCTTAAACCTATGCAACAAATTAATTTACTTTTGGATCAGGAAGAAATAAAAAAAATGAATTTCATGACATCCAGATGGTGTCAGAGAATTAATGTCAGAATGTAGCATCCTAATAGAAAATTTGGCTGTAAAATAGAAGTATTTACATAAACATTTAATCTTTCACTCATGACTTAATAACTGTAGGTTCCATCACTACTATAATATATTAAATATGGTCCTTATCTTTGGAAAGAGCTATTTTAATATATTATAATGCATTTGGTCAGGTCTGTGCACAGGAGCTTCTGTCCCTGTGGGGTCATATATTTCTCTGTGCAGGTTCACTGGTAGGTCTACCAACAAGGCCCTGAGCCTTGAGTTCAGAGTTTTTAATGGAGTTTTCATTACCCAGGCATGATTGGTACTTACTCAGCTACTTTAACTCAATCTCTACCCTCCTTCCCTCCTCTGAGGTCAGGTGGCCCAAAGTTACAAACCTCTATTCACATAAATCATCTTTCTGGTGCTGTCTCCATGGAAGTTAGATAGGCAAACCCCAACTAAGAGTTGCCTCATTCACTGGCCCAACAAAAACACTCCTGCTACTCAGAAAATTCTAAGAGTTATTGAAACTCTGTGCCAAATACTGGGGATGACCATTAGATCTATTTTTATATCACAAAGGCCTATTATGTGCTAATTTTATCTAGTGTTGTGATTGATAGAGAGCTTTTAATATTTTGTTCTGCCATATACAATTTTATACTCTTCCATTTTTGGTTGTTATTGATTTTGAGATTATTTTTCAAGGCAATAAATTTCTTATATAAGTTTAACATAAATAGTTTATCTATTTATCTATCTATTATCTATCTATCTATCTATCTATCTATCTATCTATCTATCTCTCTATCTACCGTATTTGCCGGCATATAAGACGATTTTTTGGCCCTGAAAAATACCGTATTTGCCGGCGTATAAGAGACTGGGCGTATAAGACGACCCCCTAACATTTCCACTCAAAATACAGAGTTTGTTATATACTCGCCGTATAAGACTACCCCCCACTTGGAGGCATATTTTTCAGGGCCAAAAAATCGTCTTATACGCCGGCAAATACGGTACCTATCTATCTATCTATCTATCTATCTATCTATCTATCTATCTATCTATATCATCTATCTATCTATCCATCTCTACTATAGTTAAATAAAAAAGAATATTAAGTGAGGTCAGTCTTGTGAAGGATTTTGCTATTAACCAATGGGTCTGTGCTAGGTAGTTACTGTCAGAAAGAATTGAGTTGTAGGATACCCAGAAAATTTAGCTCTAAGATACAAGTATTTACATAGACATTTAACATGACAGTTGGTGTCAGAGAAAAGTATAATATTATTTAGTCATAGTCAAGATAATTTAAGGCTTAGACAACCCAGAACAGTAACTGAAGCCTGAGTTATCCTTCCCCAACTCAAGAGAAAGAAGCACCTGGAGAACAAGCAGATGTGCAATAGGAAACACGCTTCAGTGTGAAAGGTGGGTCCCTGAAATCACCCACATACTATGAAACTCCATGTCAAAATAGCCATGGAGAGCTTTTCAAGACAGAAGGAAGATGCCAGCCCCCTTACAGAAACCATTTGGTCATGGGCCTTTTAACAATCATGGCAAAAACGGATTGTGTTCAGGACTTAAAGATCAGAGGCCCCTGCTCAGCTTTCTGCTAGCCTGAGAAGAATCAGTTTTCTCCAAGTATTAGAACTATAACCCACAGAATTCCAGGGTTGTGTATTGTGTCAGTGCTCTCTACCAAGGCAACTGTGTTATGTCTGGTCTTGCCTCAACCTTCCTCTCCTCATTTCAGCTTGTCCCCGTAGTCACAGCAGGGCCTGATCTACATCTTCCCAGCATTTAGTCTCATGATATATGGTCCTAATTTGTCCATGAGTCAGACCATTGGTCTGAAATCTTAGCTACACATTAGAATCAATGGGTGGAGCTTTAAAAAGGCCATGCCCAAATTCAAGCATGCTAATGAAATCAGGATCATTGGAAGTAAGACTTGGGCATTTGTGTATGTAGTGTTTTTAGAACTCTCTGGCGTTTTAATGTATATCATTGCACTGAGCTGATAGAGTCAACCTTTGCATATCCTATATAATAAAAGGCTAACATGCAAATTGAGCGAAAGGTAGAATGACTGGTTGCTATGATGTGCACTGTCCACCAGGGGGCAGACGCTCAACACAGCAGCTGCCCCTAGTGGTCAGTGTGCTCCCACAGGGAGAGTGCCTCTCAGCCAGAAGCTGGGCTCAGGGATTGTGAGCATCTCCTGGCTCCCTGGCAGTGCTAAGGATGTCAGACCATGGGATGTGGGCCTAAGCCGTCAGTCAGACATCCCCCAAGGGCTACTGGACTGTGAGAGGGTGTAGGCCAGGCTAAGGGACACCCCCTCACCCCCACTGAATCAAAAATTTCATGCACTGGGTCTCTAGTAGTAGCTATAAAGCAACACAAGTTAAAAGCAACATGATGGTTAGTTTGCATTCTGTTGCAAGGTACCAGACTAAATTTAATGCAGCTGCTCATTCCAAAGAATTTGAGAATGAATGACCATAAATCATTTTTTAAAGTAGTGAATAACCTTTCAGAGCAAGATAATTTTTTCTTTCCTTAAAGTAAAGGAAACTACTCAACATCATTCAAATCAGTCTTATATGATCTTTTATGGAAGATATCAACAGAGCACATGTTCAGATGGTCCTACCTTGCATAAATTACAAGATAAGTTAAGAAATAAAGAATTAGAGCAATAGAACTATAGTTGTCAAAGTCAGAGAGTATTTTCACTATGTAATGACTCATCTTTTAAGTCTAAGAGACAGAGAATGCTTCCCAATTAGTTGTATCTCCTCTGATATGACATAGATTAGCAGGCCAATTAGAGATGGATCAAAGAAGAATGCAACCTGACAGATGTGTTCAGACTGATTCATTAATCTTTCACTCTTTCAAACATATTTATGAGAGCTTGTCATTCTAGAATGATACCCGGTCCCATTCTAGGCAATGAGGATGTAGTGGTTAAGATAGGAGACAAAGTCCCTGATTGTATGACATCTACAGAAGTCATATGGGAAATAAAGAATGCAAAATGCAGTGTTAGGTAGTAATAAATGGTATGAAGAACAAAAAAGCACAATAAATGGATAAAGGAAAGTGGGGGGGGAGACAGTAATTGAGAAAAAATTGCTAATAAGGTGATATTTGTAAGAGACTTGAATAAAATGAAGAAGTCCTACAAATTTCTAACAGAAAAGCATCTGAGCAGAAAGAAGAGGAAGTGTAAAGATCTTAAAGAGTCAATGAACTCAGAACATTTAAGGGACAACAGACATTTGTGACTAACATCTAGTTAAGTGAGGTGGAGGACAATGGACAATAGAGTTTGAGAAATAGCTAAGGGCCAGTTCATGTAAGACCAATAGATCAAAATAAACCAGAAGAAAAAGAAAATAAAGAAAAACCAAGTCCTTTGTATAATTACCCCAAATTGATTCATTTTAATTTTATTTTTACACAATTTTAATGTAAAAAGTAGAGGTACTACATCAAACAGAATCAGGAAATACTGCTTTAAAAAACTTTCAGCATGTATGTTTATTTGCTACAGAAATTTAGAGCATTTCATTATCTAACCTCTTTTAAATCTAAGACAGCGGTGTTTTGTGTTTCTTTTTTCCCCCAAAATTTATTGTCCTTGATAATTTTTTTCTCATAGATTTTCTACCAGGATTAGAGTTCTTAGCCAAATGCCATAGAAAAGATCTGCATGGAGAGAGATGGGTAGCCGAGCCCAAAACTCAATCTATAGTTAATCTGTATGTTATTTGTCACTTTCCAAAGGAATATACAGAGATAAGAGAATTTAAACAAATAAACTAGAGTGTGTGGAGAGAAGTTTGTTGAGGAGATTCAGCCTTTGGAAGAACTGGCTTGTCAAGCAAAGTTCAACAGGTATTTCGTTTTTCAAGTATTTCTTATGCCCTCTTCTCTCTTCTCCTCTGCTTTCAGTTATACCTCTGTTAGACTGGTGCTTTCCACAGCTCTTTCAATTTTTGGTAACTCTATAGATTTTCAAGTTTATTCATATTTTCTTTAGCTCTATGGAGTTCACTAGCAATCCCCTAGAAGTCCATTTTCATCTCTGTTATGATTTTCATTTTCAGTATTTCCATTCGACTTTTACTTAAAGGTTTTCTCTCTCTGCTAGCATTTCATCTGATCTTTCATGCTACTTTTTTTTTCTATTAGAGTCTTTAACATGTTTATCATGGTTATTAAATCCCTGTCAGATATTTCAATATGTGGGGCATAGCTGAGTCTTATTTGGATGATTGCTTACTTCCTTGGAGAGTGTTGTTTTGTCTTGCCTATTTGTACACTTTCTAAATTTTGTTGTTGAAAGCCAGGGAGATCCCTTTACGACTGCAAAAACTGAGGTTGCTCTTCTTTTTACAGATGGCAATGAGGATACTTTGTTTCTGATTGGCCATTCGTATG
Source organism: Vespertilio murinus (assembly GCA_963924515.1). NCBI lineage: Eukaryota > Metazoa > Chordata > Mammalia > Chiroptera > Vespertilionidae > Vespertilio > Vespertilio murinus. Next base: position 9,507,423 of record OZ004707.1, read on the forward strand.
GAGACATGAGTTAGTCTAAGGTCAATGGGAAGTAAAAGGGGACAGATGTAATACTTTCAACAAAAAAGATTAAAAGATAAAATAAAGTAATTCAAGTCACACACACACACACACACACACACACACACACACGCTACTAGTAAACTGATTTTGAAGTGTGTTGTGCTATGGTCAGCCCTGGGACCCCACAGGCTTAAACTTCCTATAGTAATATATTGTGTGTAAGGTGGGAGTTGTTTTGCCAAAATACTTTTTTTTTCCCAATGTCTTTTACATATTTTTGCTTTTGGTCTTCCCTGTGAGCTATGTCCAAGAGAGGGTTTGTCTCTTGCCTATAAGTTACATGCTACTAGATGCTTGCTAACCTGGCAATGAGTGTGTGTGTTTGTGTGTTTGTGTGTGTGTGGGGGGGTGGGGGGGTGGGGGGTGTATTGGTGCCATCTCTGTTGTTCCGAATAAGCCTCAGTCTAATGCAGGCACAATACCCCAGGGTCCTGGGGACATGGACTGCTCCTCTCATAGCTATATGCCTGGCTTCTTGTGCATCCTGCCTGTCTCCACTCCACTCCCAGCCCCCTCCCATACCCAGGTAAGGGTTTTGTTCCACAAGGGAGGCAGGGAAGAAGGATCTCAGTAAAGGTGCTCACGTTTCTTGCCATGGATGCTACTCCCCTCCCTCAGTTCTGCATGAGGGAGAATTTCTCAGGTTTTTCCCAATAGCTCTCGTTAGTGCCCAGTAGGATTCATGCAGATAAATTCTGTATGAGGAGGTAAATGCCCCCTGGGTCCTCACCATGTCTGGACTGTCTCCATCACTTTGCCCGCCATCTTAGTCGAGGGTTCTTACTGGCTGTATCTTACCTTCTTAAGATAGTGCTGGCCTTCCATTTCCTTCTGCTGGCCAGACATCTCCTTTAGGACTGATTCATCTTCTTTGGAATCTGGATTCTCCTTAGATTTTGAGCCAATTTGTGGCTCTTCTCAATTCTTTTTTTTTTTTGGGGGGGGGGGTACCAGAAAAGTTATTAAATTGCTGTTTATCTAGTTGTTTTTTGTTTTTTTTTAATCTTTGCAGGTTGTAAGGTTGGAAGCTATATTTGTTTCAGCTCTCTATATGCGAATGTGAAAACTAACCAAATGGTTAAACGGAACCTGCCAATGTTATAACTAGTTAGTTATTTTAGCTAGTTTATTTGTGGTGGAACAACAACAGTTTTCTTACATTATTATCATATCTGTAAGTCTCATAATCTTCTAGAGGCCTAGTGCACAAAATTTGTGCACGGGTAGGATCCCTAGTGGCTGCTGGCTGCCAGCCAGAGTCTCCCTTCCCTGGCTGCCTTCCTGCCTTTGTTCTGTGCCACCCCCTGGTGGTCGGCACGTATCATAGCAAGCAATTGAACTCCTAATAGGTCAAACTCCCACAGGATACAAAGTGTATGAGGCTTTTATACATATAGATCGCAGAAATTGGAGGTGAAGCCATTTCCTCATATAGTAGGTAATCTATAGAAATGATGGTTCAAGGCTGCATTGACTTTGTGAATTAGACAGGGAGACTGAATTTGGGTTTTGCTTATCTTAGGGTACACAGTAGTTTCTGCTGTGCCAGCTGCAGGATATGATGTGCCCACTTACCTGCAACTGAGACAGGTGGAGGTGTCATATTTGCTGTTATATCGTTCTTGCATTTTGTAAAGCTTGAATTTATACTGGAGATGATTTTTTAAAAAATTAAATGGCCCTATTTTATTGCAAAATTTGGGTTCACTTCTATACAACCTGTCTTTTCTTTTGGTTGCAAAAAAATATTTCATCCTGGATTTAAGGGAAGACACCGATTCCTCACCAACCATCTTGGTACATAAAAGTTTGGAGGAAAAATAAACCGCATCAGCCCATTTACCAAGGCTCTGTCTCAGCTTTGTCATCTGTGAGACAGAACATTCCAGCCGTAATTCTTCACTGGTCTACGTCCCATTCATTACTGATATGCTTTGTGATCAGCACACATTTTAGTGACCAGATCCATGTTCATCAAGCCTGCAACTCTCATTCAATGACCAGATGGCAGGGGCAACATCTACTTTTCCGTCCCAGGAGGCCCTGGGGCATCCCGGGGTCCTCACTGTCTCCCCTGTGAAGATGCCCACCTCCTTAATGGATTGTGTGCTCTTTCATTTCTTCCAGATCTTTTCTCTCCTTCACGGTGCCCTTGCTGGCCCACCTCATCTTTTTGTTCCCGGGTCTAACATCTGATCTCTCCTTCTCCTGACCTGTCATGGCACTTTTTTCCTCTAGTACATTCCGTGACACTTGATTATACCCTGTCTTATAACTTTGCCCAATATTTCATGGATCACCTCATTCCAAAATTACTCTGATCTCCTAGGAAGGAAGCATGTCAGACTTGTTTTGCATTGTCATGCTCCCTTGCATGTTGGCAGGCATACTGGTATAGCAAGCGTGTGGCAAACACTGAGCTGAAATAAGTTTAAATTTCTTTATTGAAGAGAGAGCGCGAGAGAGTGGGAGAACTTTGGTGATCGGTACCCATTACTTTAAGTAGAATGGGAGAAAGAATCTGCTGATCATCATATTCCAGAGCTGAGTAAGTGGGTTGAAATTCCTATAAGAGTTCCACCTTCGATTTCTGCGCCCCTCCAAGGTACCCCTCTGATTTCAGTGCCCCTCCAATTTCTGGAACTCCTTCGATTTCTGCACCTCAGGCTGCTGTCTGGACTTCTGTTTCACAGAAGCCAAGGCTGTCACTGCACATTCCTGAGGCTGTTGTGTCTTCCCCATCTCTCCCCTTATTGTCATGCATGCTCTGCTGTGGATTCTCTTCTGTTTCCTGTCTTTTGTCAGCTTCCTATGACAGGTGTCTTTTCTCAACTGGCGCGCAGAGCTGAGCAGGATCAATCTCACTAGCCCAGTTCCCTCTCAGGGACTTAGCAGCCTTCTAGAAGCACTCTGTGAGTCATGTGTTCCGCGTGGATGCTAAGGGGGACTCAGAAGTGACACAATGGGATCGCTCCAAGTGACAAATGGGACCTGAGCGGCAGAGCTCATCACACGGCAGTCCGTGTCATGTGGGCCTGGGACCCGGCTGTGGCCACCTTGGCCCCCGGATTCTGCTCATCTCCTGAACAACACACATCCCGGATCTGGTCTAGCGCCTCGTGTTTCCATCAGTGAATTAGGAGACAGCATGTCCCTCTGATGACAGAGGCTGATGACAGCTTTTGCCACTCTTCTGCCAGGGAACATCTGCTGGAGTAATAGGGGATCTGTGTACTAGAAATTGCTACATGACCTCGGGCTCCTGCAGGTGTATGATGGTTTCTAGCCTGACATTCTCTGCAAAGTGATTCAAAATTGCGTTCTGAGGACACTGAACATGCAGTGCTTGTCCAGCACGGCTTCGTGGGTGACCACTGGAACACCTGTCAGTTTCACAGCTGGAACATCGAATACCTTGAGTAGAAAGCATTATTCACCACTCGCTTACTTTTCTTTTTCCTTTTTGTCAGTGCCTTTTAGTTGCTCGTAAGAAGAAAATAAAGCTAGATCTACTGTATGCGTGGCTTCTATTTACCGGCCAGGACTTTCTCATTCTGTTTTGACCAATAACATCACCGCCGAATCTTTTCAGAACGTCCCCCGGGGAGAAAACAAACTAAAACAAAACAACAACAAAACCACCTACGTGTTGCTGCCAGATTCTAGGCCAGCTGCTCGTTTATTGAAAGATGAGTAACTTGGCTAAGGGAAACTCGATTGCCTTCATATGCCTCCAAAAGAGTGAAATGAGGATTTCTGGTAAGGACTTTGGATATGATTAATCTTCAATGCAATCCCAATTGCAATATGGCCACTCAAGCTGAATTGAAAAGAACTCTTGTGTTATGCTATTTCAAATAAAACTCCAAACAAACAGTTGTGTTTATAAAGGAGGTATACATTTAAATATAGCTTTTCCCCTGAAGAAAATGTCAGCAAGCCAATTCCGGGAGATTCATAACATATGGTGCTTTTGAGTAAGTCTATTAGTCAGCATGTAAAAGTAATTTATGATTTTCAATAAAGAAACTTGAAATTTACTTACTTGACATTAATACCTGCATCCAGGAAATTTCAAACCTGGGGAATAAATGATGGTTATTCTAGAAACCTTGGCCTACTGACAACTCTGCTCGATTGCAGTCGCTGCTGCTGTTTCTACCTCTGTTCACTCTTGGGAGCTTGTACCTTCTTTGTTATCTCCCCAGGAAGAACTCTCTCTCATTTTCTCTGTCTCCTTCCCTCTCCCTCTTTCCTTTCTCCCTTTCCACCCCTCCTTTTATCTTTATGTATGTTTATTTGCATAAATTTATTTGTACAGAGTTGCGTTTATTTTATATGCACCATTGGCCCTCTTACTTCCCTCACTCCTAGCAGTATGTAAGGTTATCCTTGTGTTCATGCTGTGTTACTTCTTCCCCTTTATCTCCACGATGCAGGATCGTGTGCCGCTGAATGGCTGTACATAATTTTAAAAAGAAATAGAATAAACATGTTTGCATTTTTAAAGTAATGATGCACATGGTAAAAGGGATATGAGGCTGTACAGAAGCGATTAAAATGGGAAACAATCATCTTTTACTGCCAATTGCACTCTTCAGAGACCACAGTGTTAACAGTCTTCAGATTTTATGGTCGTTACTACTGTAATGGAAACAATTATATCTCTTATCTGTTCCCTAATTTTATCAAATTTATATAGTATCTCTTATCCTTCAACTTCTCTCCTAGTATGATGATGAGGAACTTAACACATTAACAAACTTACAAGTCCTCCTCTTCTTGCTTTTGGATTTTTTTTTTGCCACTATCATCACCATCATGATCACAATCATCATCATCATCACCATCATCGCTAATATTATTAGTAATAATATTTGGAAACTTAATGCCTGTTTTTATTAACTTAGTAACCTACTTAAATCCCCATTTCTTGAATTAACAAATTTATCTAATTGATTTTTATGTCAATATAATACTAACTATTAATAGAGACAAATCCCAAATCTCAGCGGCTTGGCAGAATAAAAGTTCATTCCTCACTCATATCATTATCAAATGTTTGAATTAGACAGCTCTCCTGGAGAGCTTTGTCTTCTGAAGCATCCATGCTTTTCTGTTTCATAGCAGAGGATGACAGTTCATAACTATTTTCTAGGGATCATTAAAAAAAATTTAATTGATTTCAGAGAGGAAGGGAGAGGGAGAGAGAGATAGAAACATCAATGATGAGAGAAAATCGTTGATCAGCTGCCTCATGTAGGCCCCCTACTTGGGACCAACCCTGCAACCTGGGCATGTGTCCTGACCTGGAATTGAACCACGATTTCTTGGTTCATAAAGCCAATGCTCAACTACAGAGTTACACCAGCCAGGAATCATTTCGAAAGGCTTCTCTTTTCCCAGTAAAACTTATTGTTTCCTTTAGCTTGGGGAATTTTTTTTGTCTATAATTTTTTAATTATTTGTCTCTTTCATTGTTTCTATTTCCAACTTTTTAAAAAAATATTTTATTGATTTTTTTACAGAGAGGAAGGGAGAGGGATAGAGAGTTAGAAACAGCGATGAGAGAGAAACATGGATCAGCTGCCTCCTGCACAGCTTCTACAGGGGATGTACCTGCAACCAAGGTACATGCCCTTTACTGGAATCAAACCCAGGACCTTTCAGTCTGCAGGCTGTCGCTCTATCCACTGAGCCAAACCGGTTTTGGCTCTATTTCCAACTTTTTGTGGTCTTATTTTCTAGGCATGATTCTCAAGTTTCTCTTTTAAAATTCAGTCTTTAAAATTAGAATTTATTACTCCAGAAATCATATTTCAAATTTTAAGAAATCACTTTTATTACTTTTGTTTATAATATTCTTATTGAAATGTGGAATACCATTTTTTAAGCTCTGAATGATATACTTTGAAAAGTTGCATTTGAATCTAATTTACCTGTTTCTTCTGGATTCCATGTTCTGGTGGTTTCTCATCACTATGTTTCATAGATACTTTTTCTCAAATGTCTGTTGACTTTCACAGTTGTAAATGTATATTTATGAATGAAAACGTTGGACTAGTGTGATGTGGTTCATTTTGCTTTTCTCCACTGTTGGGAAGTCTTAGTTCTCCAATAGCATTCTCCCTTGAATGCAAAAGTAACCAGGAATCCCAGGTAAATTAAGACAGATAGGAATATCTCCTGAGTGGTGCAAGGCTAGGTTTCTCAGAAAGCTGGCTCAGCATAACCAAGCACAACAGCGTTTACTTGGGGAATGCTCTCAAGACCAGTTCCTGTTGGGGAAGGAAAGGAAAGAGGTTGGAATAGAAAACTGGGGTGTGATACAGTCAACACAAAGCTTCTGCCAGTCCCACTAGGAGTTCTAACACTGGACAAGCCCTTCATGGTTGTCCGAGTTGGCCAAATAGGTTGAGTCTTCATATTTTCATACACTTCTCATCAGAGGAGACAAACAGCTGGAGGCAGGGAAGGTGACTTTGGTGAACAGCCTTCCAAGGTAATTAGCCTAAGATTATTCCCCTAACTGAAGCCTGTTCTTGAGTAACTCTCTCACCACAGGGGGAACCTGTCCTTCCCAACATGGCCCATTACAGGAGAGCAGACAATATGGGGACTTCCACATTGCAAAGTAAGGAGGGCTTTGCTCTGCACTTTGGCTTTTCCTCTCTTTCTTCTGGGGAGAATCAGTGTTCTCTCAGGGTCTGCTTCTTTCTTGGATCCTACTATAGACCTTCCTGGACAGGTAGCCTATTTCTTTACAGAGAAAATCCCAGTCCTTGTCTTGTTTTCTTTTGAGGTCAAAAGCAATGGCTACCGCCCAATCCTTCTTCAGAGTGAAGGAAGACAACAGTCTTGAGAAACTCTTTCATTAAATTGTCTTGTGATTACCTCCTTATCCCTATGACAAACCCTTCATTTATTTACTGCTTGGGAGAGGAGACCCATGTTTTCCTCTGATCTTGTGCTATGACTTCACCTTTTTAAATGTCAATCCTGTCTCATCAGCTGACTTCCTAGAACGTAACACATCTAGGGCAGCCGTGGGCAAACTACTGCCCGCGGGCCAGATCTGGCCCGTTCAGCTGTTCTATGCGGCCCGCGGAGCCGAAAGAGCAGAGGGTTCTCTTGCTCTCCCCTCCACTCCTTCACCAGCAGCCCAAGATGAGAGTGCCAGCATGGTCAGGTTGCTTTTGTTTCGGCCCTCCAATCCAGTTTAAGAACCCATTGTGGCCTTCGAGTCAAAAAGTTTGCCCACCCCTGATAGGACACTTTCTTATGCCTCTGTACTGTCATGTCTCCTTTCTTCTTACATCTACATGTTCTTTCATTCCATTCATGGGGAGTGGGGTGGGTGGGTGGACGGGAAGCCTTTGTATTAAGTTCTCACTTTGATTGTGAGTGCCCAGCCAGCTCAATAGAAATAGTCACAGACATCCTAACCAGTTCTGCCACTTATGACCTACACGACTTAAGACCAATAATACATCCTCTCCAAGACGGTTTCTTTTTAAAGTGGAAGGAATAATATGGACTACCGACACTGGATATAAAGATAAAATAAAAATGTTTCACACTACTCTTGGCACATAACTTGCATGGAAAAGATGATTGCTCTCCTCTATATTTCTCATAATGACCATCAATGTGCCTGCATTCTTATGAAAAAGTAAAATTTTGATTCTTTAATAACATCCAAAATCTATGCGAAAGCCTGAGTGCAAAAAATCCTTACAGATTCAGTGAGGCCTGGTATATTTGGAAAAATGGCTTAACAGAGTGACAGCTCAGGCAATGGTGCATATCATATTTTCACTGCCGAGGGCCACCTTGAGATTTCACAAAATGTCATACGTAATGATGAGAGCACTTTACATTATAGCTTTCCTGCTTAGCACCTCTGCTTTTAATAATGTTTTATTTCCTATTCTCTATAAAATAGATTGATTAAAATAAAGATATATTGCCTCGAAGCAGGAGGTCAATTGCAGCATACTATAAGACGTATTACATTCAATTGGAGTTTCTCAGTTGTGAGAGTTGCTTGACATGAAAGCAATATCACAGAACACGGCCTTCTCCTGACAGATATGTGACTTGGCCTTAAACCAGTCACTTTAACGTGTAGGCCTGGCATTCTCAGCTCTAAAACCACAGTGATATTGACTCCTGCAGTCGTTTCATTCACAAATTGGGTGACTTAAACCACAGAAATATAAACTCTCACCATTTGGAAGCTCAATGTCCGAAGTCAAGGAAGGTGTCGTTGCTTGGTCTCTTGTGGAGGCTCTGAGAGGCCTCTCTCCCAGGTTCTGGTAAAGGCGGGCAATGCCTGACATCATGGCTTGTAGAGGTACCACTGCAACCTCTGCTTCTGTTTCGCATTGATGTCTTCCCTCTGGCTCTCTTTGCCTATGTCCTCCCATGGCATTCTCTTCTGCGTGTGTATGTGTTCATTTTTCTCATTTTATACTGACACCAGCCATTAGATCAAGGTCCAACCTCATCAGAGCATTCTCAAAGCCCCCATTTCCTAATAGATCACATTCACAGGTTCTTGGCATTAGGACTTGAGTGTATCTTTTTGAGCAACAAATTTAACTCATACCATCTCCTAAACTCATTTTAAAAATAGTGGCTATGTTGTTTAAGCATTGTTGTCATGCACCAGAAAGCCAAGAAAGCAAAAGATGAAATATTTAGGAAAGGATTCCAGACTATCCCACATTTGAACTAGACATGATGAACAAACGCCAACCAAGGGCAGCAGGGTTGGAGGGAACTGGGGAACTCTTTTATTCTCATCTCTGCTCATCTATCTACTCTCCTCTATTCTCCTCCCTACTGGCAAACCAACTTTCTCTGCCGTTTTGTGTAATAGGGAATGGCTATCAACAGCTTTCCATGGCTGAAGAGACACCTAAGACAGAAAGATACTGATACAGAATCTCTCTGTAGATATAGGGTGGGGATAGGAAGTAAATTAACCATAAGAAGCTGAGTGGGAAAGCCGAAGCTGGTTTGGCTCAGTGGATAGACTAGAGCACCAGCCTGTGGACTGAAACGTCCCAGGTTGGATTCCGGTCAAGAGCATGTACCTTGGTTGCGGGCACATCCCCAGTAGGGGGTGTGCAGGAGGCAGCTGATCGATGTTTCTAACTCTATCCCTCTCTCTTTCTCTCTGTTTTTTTTTTTAAAAAATCAATAAAATATATATTTTTAAAAAGAAGCTGATAGTCTTGGAAATTAATCGTATTTTTCTTAGTGGAGAAGGAGACAGGCTTATTTTCTCAGAGAAGAGAAACTTCAATGGTATAAAAACAAAGTTAGTATTAAAGTTTTATGAAAGCTGTTGAGAGGAATGAGAATCAGTGGTGAAAAGGCATAGAACTGAGAGTGTGATAGTGCCCAGACTGTGCCTAGCACCTTGTGTGTTTAGTGGGCCCATCTCTTTGTTAAATATATTTTTATCTATTTCAGAGAAGAGAGATTGAAAGAGAAATAGAAACATCAATAATGAGAGAGAATCACTGACTGACTATCTTCTGCACACCCACAGTCGAAATTGAGCTTGCAAACCTGGGCATGTAACCTGACCGGGAATCAAAGTGTGACCTCCTGGTCAATGCTCAACCACTGAGCTACACCAGCCTGACGGTGGGCCCATTAATTACTCCTAAAGTGTGTCATCAGTAATGGTCAGGAACTCCAGGGTATCAGAATATTATTAGATGATGCCAGCATCCTTGTGTAAATAACACATGAAGACATTTGCTGTTAATTTAAACCTGATTGCTCTGGAGCAGTGGTTCTCAACTTTCCTAGTGCTGCGACCCTTTAATACAGTTCCTCATGTGGTGGTGACCCCCAACCATAAAGTTATTTTTGTTGCTACTTCATAACTGTGATTTTGCTACTGTTAATGAATCATAATGTAAATATCTGTGTTTTCTGATGGTCTTAGGCTCTACAGCAGCGGTTCTCAACCTGTGGATTAAAGTTATGAAGTAGCAACAAAAATAATTTTATGGTCGGGGGTCACCACAACATGAGGGACTGTAATAAAGGGCTGTGGCATTAGAAAGGTTGAGAACCACTCCTTTAGAGTATCTTCACGGCAAAACAGTCCATCACAAAGTTGATAACATACACAATTTTAGTTATATTTTTTCACATTTCTTTATAAATATCTTTAACGCTTAACTTCAAAGAAAAGACATTATCTTATCCTAAGTTAAGATTTCTGAGTCGTGGCTTTGAGTTACTGTTTTTATAATGAACTCACAATGTAGTACAGGTTTCATTTCTAAATGCATACAGGTGTGCTTAGTTATCCCTGGAGAAGCTTAGGTAACAGCCTCTTGCTCTTTTATAAATTCAATGACTCTTTGGCAGAGTCAGAGAGAGCAGGAGGCAACCAAACCCTGGCCTTTCTGGTTTATTATTTCTTAATGAGTAAATTATCAGAGAAGCACTTCTTTCCAAAACTTTAAGGGTTTCCTTCCTTTTTTATTTGCTTATTTGCCATGAACAGCCTAGAGAGTATATGACTTAAAGTCAAGTCAATAGCCTGGCCAGTGATGCTCAGTTGATTGAACATCGTCTCATGCACCAGGAGGTTTGATTCCAGGTCCCAGGTTTCCAGCTCAATCCCCAGAAGGGGATGTAGGAGTCAGCCCATCAAAGTTTCTCTCTCAATTCATCTGTTTCTCTCTTCCTCTCCTTCCCTCTCTCTGAAATCAATAAAAGCATTTTTTTTCAAAATCAATTCAACAATATCAAAAACATAGTAAATTCTGTTCTTCTTTTCCTTTTTTCTTTCTTGCCCTCAGATAAACTCTTTTCCTCTCAATATTTTTTCAACTCACCTACTCTATTCCACCTCTCTTTCTCCAATCTTCCCCTTTGTTCATTCCCCAAATGGTCCTCTTCTAGGAAAGACCTTTGTAAAGCTCTTCCACAGGTATGTGATTAAAATCTAATGAGTGTCTCTTCTTTTCTCTCGGTGGGCATTGGTGTGATCACCGACAGAGAACCTGCCACCTGTTCGATGCACACCATAGATTTGTTGATACGGAAGCAGTAAAGGAACGGTGTCTCTGTGATGAATAGTTTTCATTGTTTTTTATTTATGTTCCCTACAGCAGTGCTCTCCAGGCAGAATATTTGATTGCAAAAAAACAGAAGACCTGTATTCTCCTCCTAGCTTTACTTTGATTTTCTGTTCTACTTTGAGGCCTTTGTGTTTATGAATGTGAGAAACGTTTTAAGAAAATCTGCCTTATTTTATGTGGGTATTGTGGGTCTGCCTCCTGGTTGGGGTGAGTGTTTGCTTTTCTCAGAGGAAAGTGTGGGGATGTAGACTTCACATATAATTGTATGTAGTAAGTTTCCTAAGAAGTCAGCAGCCTGTGGGTACTAAATGGCATTGCAGTCATGACAATGAATGGACCGTAGCCTCCTGAGGTCACAGTTTTGGGAGTCTCAGTGGATGTATCATGCAACTGTGGCCAGCTATCATGTGAGTAAGCACATGATACATAGAATTTATTTTCCTTTCAGCAATTTGTTGGACATCAGACCCACACCTTCTCTTTACAGCCCTGCTGCTCTCTGGTTCAATCATGACTCACACTGCTTAAGCTGTGTTTAGGGAGGGCGGAGGACACTGTGGTTCTTCCCTGTGTGCCTCTGTCAAAGGGTCCCAGAGAAGGATGGCTATGGGGCAGGCCCATCACCCAGTCAGACTTCTAGTATCAGATACTGTGTTATACTCAGAGTCTCTGCACATTTTCACTTGCTAAGATTTTCTATTCTTTCCTGCAAGGTGTTCATGCCCTTAGGATGTGTTATCTCTTGACTACATTTGTCTAACCTAAATCAAAACAAGCATGGCTATAGTGACCATAATCTGTACAACACTGATTCTGTATATATATGTATATATATGTATATATATATATATATATATATATATATATATATATATATACTTACACACACACACACACACACACACACACACACACACACACACATACACACACACATACAGATATATACACACATGCATACAAGGGACCTGTTGCAGGAACATTCCTACAAGACTTCCGGCTGGCTTACCTCTCACCACTGCCACCTCTCCCACACCCCTACCTCTCCCGCCACCCGTCCCATTTGCCCCACTGCACCTGTGACCACCACTGTGAGCCTCTCCCCTTATGCTCTGCCAGTGCTTTCTCTCTAGCAGCCCCAGCCACCTTGCTTCCCACTTTCCCTCCCTCTTCCTTCTATGCTGTCTTCAGTCTTCATTCCTCCCTCCCTCCCAGTATGCAAATTAGCCGCCATCTTTGTTGGGTTAATTTGCACACTTGCTCTGATTGGCTGGTGGACATGGCTTGCAGGTTTATCAAAGTGATGGTTAAATGGTTAATTTGCATATTACTCTATTATTAGGTGGTGTGTGTGTGTGTGTGTGTGTGTGTGTGTGTGTGTGTGTATGTGTGTGTGTGTGTGTGTGTTTGTCGTGTGTGTGTGTGTGTGTGTGGTATTTCAGCCAATGATAACATTTAACTTGAAAATAATCTCTTATTGGAAAGTTAAGAAATAAGGAAAAAGATGCATATGTCTTTTACTCATAATAATCTCTTTTAGCATTTTTATTCACCTGTGTTTTTCCATTTGGTTAAATTTTCTCTCTAAATATATCCATGTCTAGTCCATAAGAATCAAGGTATTCTCTAACGGAAGCACAGTACCCTGGTAAACTTCTGGAAAATTAATATTCATAAAAATGTTTAATGTAATTTATCCATCTGTATTCTAATTTTTCAAATAAACTATTAATGCACTTTGTAATGTTTCCCCCCTCTAACTCAGAACCTTGTCTAAGATCAGGTGCTATACTTAGTTTTAATGTCTCATTACTCTTCTTTCATCTAAAATAATCTAGAATAGTTCCACAGGATCCTTTGTCTTTTATAACATTTTTTTAAAATATATTATTCCTTTTGGGATTGTCCAGCGTTTTCTGATAATTACATTCAGGTTATGAATGCCTGGCCACATCACATCTGGAGGTGCATGATGTTCCCTATTCCTCATTTGTGGTTTTAATTCTGGTCACTTTGTCAAGATGTCATCCAATTTCTCCACTGTCTAGTTAAAATATTTTACAGGCAACTAACAAGTGACTCATGTGGAGACTCTTTAAGTCCATGAAATGTCCCACTTTTCATCAAAACACTGCCCTGGACTTAACATTCATTGATGACTATTGCCTGAATTAATCGTAAATATGATGGTTGTAAATGATTTTCTAATTCCAGCACTCCTTATACATTTACTAGTTGGCATTCAATATTCTTCTGTAAACAAAGTAAATGTGGATCTGGATTCATATAATCAATGATGAGACCTTTCTTTTTACAATATTGGTTTAAGCCTTCTTTGTTCTCAGGTTGCTGGTTTGAAAATATCAGGCTGTTCTTTCCATGAGCTTGACCCTAATTGCAGCAAAGATCCAATTCTGAAAGCTTTAGTAAAGTTCGTATTATTTTTAAAAAATATATTTTATTGATCTTTTACAGAGAGGATGAGAGAGGGACAGAGAGTTAGAAACATCGATTAGAGAGAATCATAGATCAGCTGCCTCTTGCACACTCTCTACTTGGGATGTGCCCGCAACCAAGGTACATGCCCTTGACTGGAATCGAACCTGGGACCTTTCAGTCCGCAGGCTGAAGCTCTATCTACTGAGCCAAACCGGTTTCAGCAGAGTTCATATTCTTAAAATATGATGCATTTTTTAAAAATGCATTAGAAAACATTCAGTCATAGTTATGAATTGTGAGTAGAGAAAATCGGAACTGAAACTCATTTGTCACCAGAACAAATTTTATCTCTGCTCTACATCCATAAGGGAAATAAATGTGATTAATATTTAGATCACTTACATAAAAATATAGCTCTTGAATTTGATTAAAAAATAGCCAATACTTCTTTTTTTTTTCTCATCTCTTATCACCTAATTCACTTATTACCTATAGTGATTCAAACACTGATTTTAGAGTTACATGTGAACCAGGAGAAGAAAAAATACATTAAATTAAAAGAAACATTTCAGCAGAAACCAGTTTGGCTCAGTGGATAGAGCGTCGGCCTGTGGACTGAAAGGTCCTAGGTTCGATTCCGGTCAAGGGCATGTATATTGGTTGCGGGCACATCCCCAGTAGGGGGTGTGCAAGAGGCAGCTGGTCAATGTCTCTCTCTCATCGATGTTTCTAGCTCTCTATCCTTCTCCTTTCTTCTCTATAAAAAATCAATAAAATATATATAAATTTTTAAAAAGAAACATTTCAGGCACTTGGAAGGATACTAATCCTTCTGCTTTTGGTTCATGATGACATGTAGGTTTTCTCATCGTTCTTTTACCATATTCTTCTTTCTGTTTCTTTAGTCATTACAGGAAAATAAAAAAGGAGGTGCTTAATTTTACTTAATTCTACTGAATGCCCTGTTCTCCGACAACCTAATGTCTCATTAGCTTTAGGTTCTTGGCTTCACCTCCCATGACTCTGAGATGCCTGCGAGTCTCCTGCCTCCGCACCTGAGGATGAAAAAGACTGACAAAGAAAAGCCTAAAGAAAGTAAAACCTTTCCTCCAGACAAAGCACTTGAATCTCTATTAATTGGAAAGTGTCCGGTAGCATAACTAAGGCCAAAGAGAAAGACCTTAGTAACAAGCTATTGAAATTGCCTTTGTGACCAGTTAGCTACCTGTCTTAGTGTAATCTTTGAGAGTTCTTATATGAATGCACAGGAGTGCATACTCTACATAAGCTTGGGCATGAGCAAAAGATCATCTATTTACCCTTAAGCCAGAACATGTTCTCAAAAATGAATAGTGAATATAAACTCCAGACTGACAAGAGACCAAATAAATGGTATTTATACTTGGTACAGCTCTGTCCCTATCCTTGGCCCTCCCTCAACCAGACAAACATCCTATTTCTAACAAAGATGCTCAGTGGTGACAGGAAGTGCCCACTGGAGTTGAGCTTATTAAATGAACCAAGTGCCATGGGAATGGGAGAACCGAGGCCAGAGAGTAGTGACGAGTGCCAGCTGCCAAGAACAAACCACTGCACTCGCTGTCTCATCTCCAAAGAGTACTAAGGTGTTGTTAGAGCTGCCAAAAATCATGTAGCAGCCAGAGAAAGGCTGGTAGAAGGAGAAAGGGGTGTTGAGGTGGTTTTCGGATGTGAGGAAGGGAAAGGATTGCATATTCTCTAAATAGTTTCACATTGATGAAGCTGATTCTATACTCAGCTCTCATCAGCAAAAACGATGGTCCACGATTTGTCTTTCATAGTTGTTGGGAAGAGAGTCTCCCCAATGCAATGCATTGCACTGTTATCTCCAAACTCAATGTCCCTTCTAGACAGGTTGCATCCCCCTTACAGATGTTGCCAAAAGCAAAAGAAGTTCGCTC
Source organism: Vespertilio murinus (assembly GCA_963924515.1). Classification (NCBI taxonomy): domain Eukaryota; kingdom Metazoa; phylum Chordata; class Mammalia; order Chiroptera; family Vespertilionidae; genus Vespertilio; species Vespertilio murinus. The sequence goes on from OZ004707.1 coordinate 9,522,982, forward strand.
CCAATTCCATGAACTTGAGTCCTGATGGATACCCAGGTCTTTCAATGGAATTAAATGAGGAGGCTATTAGATTGATGTGGCTCTCAGGGCTGAGTAAACGAACTAAAATCTGAGCTTGTAAATACCTCAAGATTATGAAATCCACACACTAAGGATGACCAATTACAAACAGCCACCCAAGCTTCAAGCTACAGCCAATCAATGATTTCCTTACTTTGCTTCTGCCTTTTCTCTACAAAAGTCTCTCCCAGAGCTCCCATCAGTGGAGTCCTCCTAACTGTTTCTGATTTGGCACTTCCCAATTTGAACTGATTTTTGCTCAAATAAACTTTTAAAATGTTTACTGTCTAAAACCCTTAGTTTATCTTTTAATGGCATGTCTGAAGCATTGCTATGGGAGCAGGAAAATGTAAGAGAATGGAAATCAGGGTAATCCAGTGGGCACTTCATGTCATCACTGAGCATCATTGTTATAAATAGGATGTTTGTCTGGTTGAGGGAGGTCCCAGGATGGGGAGAGAGCTGTACCAAGTATAAATACCATTTATTTGGTCTCTTGTCAGCCTGGAATTTATATTCACTATTCATTTTTGAGAACATTTCAAAAATTTTACCTAAAAACAAAAAGTGAAAATATGGTTTCCAATCCATTGCAAACCTTGTACTATTTCGAAGTTAAAACTTAGCTCCAACTTGAGGGTCTCCAGAGAACTGGTCCAGCTAAGGCGTGGGTAGGAAAGTGATGGTGATGCTGATAGCAGCTGAGGTGAAGTTGATGGGCTATTCAACAGGGATCACCTTGCTAGATCAAATTCTTGCCAGCCATAATATAAAGGGACAGAAGTCATTATTTTTCAGTGTTACTCTCCTTCTACCAATATAACTTGAATTTGCCTTTCTTTGCAACCCTCATTGCTCTGTAAATCACTGTCAGCCTGTGAGTGAGACCTGTCTTAGCAGCAGTGACAACAGCAGTATAAATGTAGAACTCGTGCATCTGGTCTCCTGAAGGTTATCAAGCTGAATTGTTTTCCAAGCTCTACCTTTGTTCTCAGTGCTGGCTAAGAAGGGCAAAATACTGATCATCTTCCGTGATCCAGACAGTTTATAATATCTGTTTTTCTAAGAAAAGCAATCATAAATTTAACTAAAAAAGGAAATTTGAAATTATAGCCTCTTATTTAACGGGATCAATTGTTTGAGATTTGACCACCAATCAATCAGGCGAATCTTCCCCTGCTTTGGATGTAAGCTAGAAGACAGCTGCTAAGTCCCTGCCCTTTGGAGAAGCGGTAAATGTAGCTTGAAACACCCAGTTCCACAGCGTGTGTGAACCCCAGCCCTCATGCTCATTCATGTGAATTATCATGAACTTACCTTCTCATGGTCCATTTCGCTGAACTCCTGTGTCTGTGGGTGGCTGCACCTGCTCTATACCTTCAAACACTAATGAGGACTTACTATGTTAACTGATTTAAAAAAACAACCACTTTCAGCAAGCATCCAGTGAAATTAGTATACATTCCCAAAAGTACTATTTGATGGTTATAGAAGGCATTGTGTTTTGTATTATTATCATCCAAGTTTCTAATTTCTCTCCTCTTTTCTACCACTCGGTACCTGCTGTCTCTTTTTGCCTCTCTTGTCCTCTCTTATTCCCATAGAGGGAAAAAAAAACTTATTTCTTAAAAATAATACAGGAGTATAGCAATCACTTTATATAAATATAAGGTATAAAACATCTATATTTGATTCATTTATGTATTTGCAATATGATTACCATCGTAGGGTTGTGCTAACAATTCTATCATGTCACATAATTGTAATTTCTCTTTTGTGATAAGAATGACGGAGTTCTAGTTTCTAAAGAAATTTTAAATTTATAATACAGTATTATTAACTGTGCATTAGATCTCCAGGGCTTATTTAACTCCCAACCTTTGCAAGTTTGGACCCTTAAACAGCCTCTCCTCAATTCCTTTCTCCTCCTGGTTACCATGATTTTACTCCCTGTTATTTTGAATTCAGATTTAGATTCCAAATATACATGAGATCATACAGTATTTGTCTTTTTCTAACTTATCTCACTCAGCATGCATAATGCACCCAATTTTCATCCATGTTGTTGCAAATGGCAGGATTTTCTTCTTTCATATATACAGTGACTAGATGCCCCTTGCAGGAAGATTCCTGCAATAGGGCTTCCTGCTGCGGTCTCCACTTCCCTGCCTGCTTCCCTTCCTTCTCCGCAGCCCATGCCTGCTTGCTTGCTCCTCAGCAGCTTCACTCCCTTCTGCAGCACATGGCTTCTTTCTACACTGTCTTCATTCTTCGCTCTGGCCTGGTTATGCAAATTAACCACCATCTCAATTGGGTAGATTTGCATACTCACCCTGATTGGCTGGTGGGTGTGGCTTGTGGGTATAGTGAAGGTGTGGTCAATCTGCACATTTCTCTTTTATTAGAGAGAATATGCATGTATATATGTACATAAATATATCAAAATGTGATGCATATTTAAATATATACTAGAGACCTGTTGCACGATATTCATGCAATAGGCCCCTGGCTTCACTCCCAGCTGCCCGGGAGCCAGCAAGTCCCCTCTCCCCAGGCCACCTGGGAGCAGGCATGTCCCTGCTCCCAGGCCTCCTGGAGCTGGCAAGTCCTCGCTTCTGTCTGGAGTGCTGCCCTCCTTTGCCTCATAGCAGGCCTCACTCCACTCTGTGCGTGCATATTAACCTCCATCTTTGTTGGGTTAATTTGCATACTCACTCTGATTGGCTGAGGGCATAGTAGAGTGATAGTTAATTTGCATGTTTCTCTTTTATTATGTAAGATAAATTATATATCATATTTTCATTAATTCATCCATTAATAACAGACTTGAGTTATAATTTAGACAGATTTAGGATTTCAGTTGCATTTCAAGAAATTGCCCAATATTATAAAAATTATTTTTGTGTTAATTTTTTTAGTGAACCTTAGGAGAGTCATTTTATTGGTTGGAATAACACATTTCAAAAAATACAACTAATAAAAAAGGACTTGAAAATGGAAAATTTACTTTCTAACATGCTCAAGCTTTTATAGTTGATTGCTTCTCTTGTGACCGTAGAGTTGGTCAGACGTGAGTTCCAATTATGACTTTTCCACTCATTAGCTTTGTGACCTTGGAAGCTTGATTAACCTCTCCTGAAGCTTGATTTCATCAAGTCACAAGTGGTTGGCAGAGTTCCTGTCAGATAAAAATGTTTATTTTTTATACATTTCTCACTTATCTCCATAATCTAAATTTTAAAGAAATAGAGAATTGCTAAAATGTATTATCAGTGGCCAGGATCATAATATAAAAAATATATTCTCCCTCACTTTAGACAATGTTTTAAATTAATTATTTTCTATTTTTTTTCAAAATAAACAAGTTTACTATCTGAAAATAATATTAAATATGGAGGTCATACCTTCTATTTTCGAATTGTTTTGCTTCTTTCCTATTTTTTTTTTTTTTTACTAATTCATAGCATTGCTTATAATAAAAGTCTTTTAAAGTGAGTTAGGTATAATGATGAAATGAGCTTAGTACCAGAAACATGGAAGAATTACTTGAATTTTTAAAAAGTAGAATCAGAAACAATGGCAGTATTATAGGAGAGGAGAAACAATGTGACAATGACAAAAACTAGAAACATATCTAAAGATATCAAGAGACAAGTTTTAAAGAAACATCCACAAGGCCCTCCCAAATGGCTCTGTAATATATCCTGGGCTGTGGTATTTCATTCAGTGGTTCCCAAACACAATCCCCAATGCTATTGGCAAACAGCAACAGCCTCCGAGATGCCCAAACTCTATCCACAGATATTCTGACTGACTAGTCTGGATGAGCTTAGAAATTTGTATTTTACAAAGCTTCACAGAGCCTAAACCAGTTTGGCTCAGTGGTAGAGCGTCAGTCTGCGGACTGAAGGGTCCCGGGTTCGATTCCGGTCAAGAACATGTACATTGGTTGCGGGCACATCCCTGGTAGGGTGTGTGCAAGAGGCAGCTGGTCAATATTTTTCTCTTATCAATGTTTCTAGCTCTCTCTCTCTCTCTCTCCCTTCCTCTCTGCAAAATATCAATACAATATATTTTTTTAAAAAAGCTTCACAGATAATTTTTGTTTAGCCTCATTGGAAACCAATGCTATAATTGGCAGTGGCCAAGCAATAGATCATATTTTTTAAATGAACACTAAAATGTATTTTAATTTATTTATATTTCTTTCTTGTTTGAAACAATATATGTGCACAATGTTTTAGGGTAATTATTTTTACAAACATTTTAGGTTTACAGAGTGACTCTAAGTTCTTTCATTTGTTCATCACAATAGCTCTTAGAAATGGGTGAGAAGAGAAATGTATAGCATCCCTGCATTTAATGCTCATTTTGCCATTTGATCTCTTGCAATTCAAATTGTATTGCTTCTAGCTATTTATTTATTTATTTTAAAAATATATTCTATTGATATCGGAGAGAAATGGAGAGGGGAGGAGAGAAAGAAATAAAACATCAATGATGAGAGTGAACCATCGATTGGCTGCCTCCTGCATGCCCCACACCGGGGACCAAGCCCCCAACCCAGGCATGTGCTGTGACCGGGAACCGAACCATGACCTCCTGGTTCATAGGTCGATGCCGGCTAGGTACTTCAAGTTCCTTTTAAAAAAAATATATTTTATTGATATTTTACAGAGAGGAAGGGAAAGAGAGAGAGAGAGATAGAGAGAGAGAGAGAGAGAAGAGAGAGAGAGAGAGAGAGAGAGAGAGAGAGAGAGAGAGAGAGAGAGAGAGAGAACTAGAAATGTAAATGAGAGAGAAACATTGACCAGCTGCCTCTTGCACGCACCCTACTGGAGATGTTCCCGCAACCAATGTACATGCCCTTGACCGGAATCAAACCCGTGACCTTTCAGTCCACAGACCGACGCTCTACCACTGAGCCAAACCAGTTTCGGCTCAAGTTCTTTTAGTACATGATGTTGAATTACCCTTTCAGACTCTCATATGTGGGTCCTTCTTCTGAGAATGGTATGCCTGACCTTGTTCTCCTGAGTGACAGACAGACCCCCCCTCTGTTAGCTGTCCTGGTCTGATCAGCAGGCCAAGAGGGAGTCACACACTCAATGCTGCCACTTATAGGAAGTCCCGGGTGCACTCTGAAACTCTACTCATAGCCCCCCTTCCTGTGAAAGAAGCTCCTCTTGTTACCCACAAGAAAGGGAAGAAACCAACTTAAACTTGGCATGGAAGCCAAACTGAAGTGTTATGGAACCTATTTTCCTTTGGATTAGCAAATCTCAAACATTTTGTTATTGTTTTTGTTGTTAATCTTCATCCAAGGATATTTTTCCATTGATTTTTTTTTAAGAGAGAGTGAAAGGGAGAGGGAAAGATAGAGAGAGAAACATCAATGTGAGAGAGACACATTGATTTGATTGCCTCTTTCATGCTCCTGGACCAGGGTCTGGGATTGAGCCTGCAATCCATGCATGTGCCCTTAACCGGAATCAAACCTGGGACCCTTCAGTCCATGGGCCAATGTTCTAGCCACTGAGCAGAAGTGGCTAGGGCTCAAATATTTTTTTTTTACCTTATCGTACATGAAACATGGCAATAGCATGTGGGGGATGCATTGCTTGTTGTTTAATAACTAGAGGCCCAATGCACAAAATTCGTGCAAGGACCTTGGCCCTGGCCCCCACCCACCGCCTCTGTGGCCGAGGGTCTCCGCCATGGCCACCACCTGCTGCAGCTTTTGTCTGAAAGGAAGGACGTCCAGTCTAATTAGGATATTACCCTTTCATTATTATAGATTTTACAAAGCAAAGCATTCTCAGCTGTTGGCACTTTAAATATTATCAATGACAAATTATTTGTCACTCCCTGTTATTGCACACATTAGTCAGGATACCAGGTGCGCTCTGTCAGCCTCAGCCCTCTGTGGTCCTCTGTTCCAGATGGAGCAGGAACGCAGCAGCCGGGTCACACCGCAGGCTTCAGCTGGGGCATCAGCTCAGGGACTCCCGGGCGAGTTTCTAATGCATTCTGTGGCAGTTAGACCATGATCAGTGATGAGTGTGACAAATCCTCACTCTCTGCCCTTCACTGGTAATGCCGTTGAGTAAGACAACAAAAGTACACTCCCATGCGTTCCTTTTACTCTCTCACAACTCACGCCTTCACAGCTCCCCTGACACCAGATGTGGGGTTTTCCACGCATCAAGCTACTCTGTAACACCAGCTACATGTCCTGCAATCCAATCGCTGCCAACACTGTTGCCTTGTCATTAGCATCACGTCCCACAGGTTATCGGGTCAGGCTCCAAGACTGCCCCCACTCCAACTACCAATGGGAAGTCCCAGATTGTTACCTGTATTCCTCACTGATTGACTATACTTGGAGTTCCCATGACCTGCGCCTTGAGTTCCATAATTTGCTAGAATAGCTCACACTGAAACCATTCTTTATAATAACATCACAAAGGATGTGGTAAAGGATTCAGATGAAGAGAAACACAGAGCAAGGGTTGTGAGGGTAGGTGGATGTGTTCATTAGAACACACAGGGTGCCGAAACTGGTTTGGCTCAGTGGTAGAGCGTGGGTCTGCGGACTGAAAGGTCTCGGGTTCGATTCCGGTCAAGGGCATGTACATTGCAGGCACATCCCCAGTAGGGGGTGTACAAGAGGCAGCTGGTCGATGTTTCTCTCTCATTGACGTTTCTAGCTCTCTCTCTCTCTCTCTCCCTTCCTCTCTATAAAATATCAATAAAATATTTTTTTAAAAGAACACACAGGGTGACATCTAAAGGAAAGAGGAGGGCCTTTTTGTTCAATGACAGTTTCTTAAAATGAGGGGCACTATACTTTGTTAGATGCAATGTTTTTAAAAATATTTTTTTTATTGATTTCAGAGAGTAAAGGAGAGGAGGGGAGATGGAGTCATCAATGGTGAGAGAGAATCATGGATTGGTTGCTTCCTGCATGGCCCCTACAGCGGATGAAGCCCACAACCTGGGCATGTGCCCTGACCAGGAATCAAACCATGACCTCCTGGTTCATAGGTTGATGCTCAACCACTGAACCACAGTGACCAGGCTATTCAATGCAATTTTAAAACATCTCTCCTTGTCTTTCAAGAAAGTAGGCAAATGAATAGAGATCAACAGTTTCTTAGATTTTCCATCAAGAATCCTGTGTCTTAGTTTTTTTTTTTTCCCATTTAGATTTCCCCTGTTTTGTTATGTCCACCCAAGCCTCTTATATGGGATAGAAGAAAAAAATTGCATGAAGAAATGCCCAGAATGTATTTGTAAATTTAGAGACTGCCACGTTTTTAGCTTTTATCATTGTCCACATTCACCCATTGTTTCTCAGAGGTTATGAGATTAGACATTCTAGGCAGTGATTCAAAGCTTCTACATCTGAGATGCCTTACCAGGGCTTCCTTTGTTAATACCTCTAGGCCAGTGGTTCTCAACCTTTCGAATGCCTCGATCCTTTAATATAATTCATCATGTTGTGGTGACCCCCAACCATAAAATTATTTTTGTTGCTACTTCATAACTGTAATTTTGCTACTGTTATGAATCGTAATGTTTTTTGTAATTTACATTATCGTAATGTAATTTATATGAATCGTAACATAAATTATGGCCAGCAGGGGAGTGCAGTTAGGGGTGAGTAGGCCTGCAGAGGAGGCCAGTTAGGGGTGACCAGGCTGTCAAGGGAGGATAGTTAGGGGCAATCGGGCCTACAGGGGAGCAGTTAGGTGTTGAGCAGGCTGTTAGGGGAGTGACCAGGCTGGCAGGCAGAATCAGATAGGGACAATCAGGCAGGCAGGCAAGCAAGCGGTTGTGAATCAGCAGTCCTGGATTGTGAGAGGGATGTCCGACTGCCCATTTAAGCTTAACGGGATCCGGCCTAAATGGGCAGTTAGACATTCCTTGAGGGGTCCAAGATTGGAGAGGGTGCAGACTGAGCTGAGGGACATTCCCCCACCCTCTGCACAAATTTTGTGTACCAGGTCTCTAATTTTGATTATAAATTTAACTCTAGTATCTTATATTTCCCAGCAGGTAAAATCCATACATTCAATGAAAGCATATCCTGGAAGGTGATTCAATTACTACTGTTTATTTGAAAATCCTGCACTTTTTTGTAAACTAGATTTTAGCAGAAAGAAATTGTAGAGTTATTAATAGCATTGTTATTTATAGTGTACCACGAATAAAGGTAAGGAAACGTGGCTTAAAATTCATGAAAATAAATTGAGATTATCCAAAATAAGACCTTAAAACTGAAGTAAAAGGACAAAAAGTTTTCTAAATGGTTTGTCTTATATTCATTGAAAATCAAGAAATATTTTTCATAATATTATTTATTAGGGAAATTCAGATCTTATATGCTGTTTTCTCTAATCCCTTGTCCCCCCCCCCCCCCCACTATTTCCCTCCAAAGCCTAGAGCTAAAGCTTGTCACTTGACTGCATTCTTGGAGATAAACTATATTAAATCTATCCTAGGACACTGAAAAGGAAAATCAGATCAATTTTTCAGCTGACCCCAAGGCCAAATGGCAGTGAAGAGGCCATATATATAGTTGGGAACCACTTGACCCTTTAAACATTGTCCATTTGGTGCCTGCAGAGCCGTCGATGTGTATAAAGATAGTTTTGGAGACCATTTGATAGAGGACATGTGAGAAGGCCATTCAATTCAGAAATCATTTTTTATTCCAGGCCACAAACTCTGCCTCAACAATTCTTAAGGCAGACAGTATCTTAAAAGAGATTAAGGTTCAGGGATGTGAGCCTGATCTAAAGACCTCTGACATGCATAGTAATTCCACAACACCTATACATTTCTAGGTAAATATACTCTTAAAGCTGTAGCAGTTATTCAGCTCACGTTTTTAATTCATAATCCTTGATTAGTGACTGATTAGCGTAGTATATATTTATGGAAAAAATGCACTCTCTCAATCAATTTGGGGAGAAAGAAAAGGAAATCCCTTCATCTAAGAAGTCTGACTTTTTATCTAGCATCTGTCTACTATTTCAGGTAACTGTTTCTGCTTTTGACAAACGCTCTATCTTTCTGCTGGAACGTTGATTATTTAATGTGACTAAAGCATGTAGAACCTAGTAGCTTCTCAATCAATATTTTATTGAGTGAATAAATGAACAGACTGCCTCATCATTTCATTAAATGGGCTGAGACGTGCAAGTCAGATGAACTTGTTAGGAGCTCGGCATCATAGACCAAATTACACTGCAGGGAAGGCTGGGAGAGAAGCTGTATTGAGCATTAGACACTCCATGAGCACCCACTGAGAAATCACTCCTGCATTTCAGCCTAGGTTGCTATTTGGGGCTTTCAGAGATCAGAGTCCCTGACTTCGTTTCACATCACTGCAAATGCATCATTTTTTTGTCTCTATTTCTACCCCCCTCCAACTGTTCAATTTTAGATACCACAGCAGCTAGTATCCTCTTCATCTATTCCTCTTTCACTCATAATGTATGCCTTCTTTTTTTTGCAGTTGAATATCCCAGATTTTACCTTCATACAAAGTTGGAGGATTTTCTTTATATTTAAAATATTCAACTAAAATATTTTTATTACATAGGATGTGTTAGATAGGGATGGAAGAAATATTTAAGGTAAAAGGAGTTTTATTTACATTGTTAACCTGCCTTTAAATTGTCACTTTGTATATTGTGCATTATAAAACTTTGGGTATTGCAACACTTTCGAAAGGCATTAGAAATGTCACTGATCACAGGAGAACTGACCAAGCTCATGGTAGAAATTATAACAGTTTGCAATATCTCTTTTTCAAAATGTCATTGAAGAACAGATTTATATTAAATTTAAAAAATTTTGTGATGCTACTGTTTTGAAAAGTAAACACATTTAATAATGCAATATTTGGACTATGTCATAAAGTGTAGTTTTTAGAGTATAGTTAGTCTTCTCTTTTATAGGTTTAGTTAATTTATCCATTTTTGCAAAGCTTAAGAGCACTTGTACAAAAACTTACCTATTAATCATAAGTCCCATATCTTAATATCTCTTATACTCATAGTTGTTGAGGTCAATTTCAAACAATTTATGGCCAGATCTTACTGCACTGGATTTGACAACTGTTAGTTCAGTATGTTTCCCAAAGGCATAGAATAACTACAAAAATCCCTGACAAGCCAAGGCAGATGGTCTTATGGAACTTGTCCGCTTAACTTTTCACTCCTCAAGTCAGATATTTATTGAGCCCAATTTATAACGAAAACTTTATGATCAGGACAACCAATATTAATCATATAGGTTATATATAATCATCTTTCCACTTTACATTATTAATTTGGTTTCTTACTGACAAGCCTTTTCCCAAAGGCCATAGGATCATTTATTAACAAATCTAGTGATAATTCTAAGACATATATCCATCTCTGTGAAGACATGACATTTCACAGAAGCTTGTGTCATTGAGAGAATAAAGAGAGGTCCAAAGGACAAAAACAGAAAGAAAAAAGTCTGATGTAAACTAAATGGAAAGCAAACAACATATCCCAAAATATTTTAACTCATAATAAGTTAATATAAAAACATTGAAGGATATTTTCGCTAAATATTCTCAAAGTTACTTAGATAAATATTCTAGAAATGACTCCAGAGAATATCCTTAATTAACAGATATAGAGACTGATACACAAAAGGTTAAATGACTTGCCCGATGTGCTTCACTGATTAAAATCAAAGTAAGACAAGAGGCAACTTCTTCTACCAGCATAGACTCAGATATATGCTGGCTTACAGTTGAGGCTAGCAAATTAAACAATACATCCTGTGAGATAGCACAGCCATGACTTAACTTCGATAAAAGAATAGATTCTAGAATGATTGTTTTTACACTTCTTTTCTTCACGTTGCTTCCAAAAGTCTAGCTTTCTAAGATTACATTTATTTTTATTTGTAATAAAATTTAATACAGTAATTACTCTGATGAGTAACTATGGGTTAATCTGAATTAGTCATAGTATAAATTAATCACTCACTGCATTTCCTGAAATGCATCTCATTCTTATAGTTAATTGTATCGAAAGTAAGAGAAAAGCTCTTCAATACTTTAATTCTTATTTTTTAGGGATAATAATATTATATGTCTTCAAAGATTTATACCTATAAAATTATAACACTTTTCACATGTATAGACTAAACTAAGTATTTACTGATTCTATAATTGATGTATTTGCATCTAATCTAACAAAATGGTAATATGAAAATTAATCATCACTCCATCACAAAGATGGTGGTGCCCATAGCAGCTGGAGTGGGACTTTGGCGTTATCGCCCCGGCAACAACAGTGTTCTGTGCCCTGGCTGCATAGCGAGGGAGGGTGTCTAGGCAGGCAGCACACCCCCATCCCCATGGATACAATGCAGGGGGTCCTCCGTGCATGAGCTGCAGAGGAAACACCTATTCTGAAAGCTCATTGGCCAAGCTCCCTGTACGCCGCCACTCACAGTGTTCTTGGTAACTTGGGTAATAAGAATCCAAGAAGGTGATGTAGGGTTTATCCAACACACTCCTGGAGGAAGAAACTAAAGTCCACTGCTAGAGGGGCTAAGAAATGTTCTATCCTGCCCTAGCTGGTTTGGCGCAGTGGGTACGGTCTTGGCCTGCCAACTGTAGGGTCCAGGTTCGATTCTGATCAAGGGCATGTTTCTAGGTTGCAGGCTCCTCCCTGGCTGGGGCCCATGTCAAAACTCATGCAGGAGGTAACCAATCAAAGTGTCCCTCTCACAATGATGTTTCTCTCTGTCTTTCCCTCTCTCTTCCAAGCTCTCTAAAAATCAATGGAAACATATCCTCAGGTGACGATAAAATAAAGAAATAAAGAAATGTCATATCTTATGAAAGACACATATTGAAAATGCCTAAAGAAAGTTGTCATTTTTTCATGGTGAAGGGACTGGAGATAGTGTTGATGAAAGTACCTTGGCAGCTGCAGCAGTCGGCAGTGGCAGCAGCAGAGGGGTGATGGGGCTGGCACATTTCCCTAATTAGCCCAGTCACCTCCTGCAGAGGGAGGCCAGACTGTGGCTTAGGCCCATTCCCCTTGGAGGGTGGGCCTAAGCCATCAGTAGGACACCCCCTAAGGGCTTCCATTCTGTGAGAGGGGGCAGGCTGGGCTGAGGGACCCCCTCCCCCAGTGTACAAATTTCATGCACTAGGCCTTTAGTGTGATAATAAACTACGGTAATTAGCTTAAATAAAATGAGGTTTTCTTTGGTGAAATAATAAGCAAACTTGCAGAAGTAGCAAAGTATAGGAAGAATATTGTGGTACATCAGGAACCAATGGAACTAGGGGCTATCTGGCTTTCTTCTTGTCTCTTTTATAAATATATACATGCATTGATTTCAAAGAGCAAAGGAGAGGGAGACAGTAGAAACATCAATGATGAGAGAGATGTTTGGCTGCCTCCTGCCCATCTCACACTGGGGATGGAGCATGGGTTGCATATCCTAACCGAGAATTGAACCATGACCTCCTGGTTCATAGGTGATTGATGCTCAACCACTGAGCTATGTTGGCTGGACTGGCTCTTATCTCTTTCTTTGGATTAACTTTCTGTACATAGCCTAAGTATCAGTGCCTACAGCCAGGAAATATTGGATTTTATGTTTTAAAAGATATTATGAGACCAGTATAAGACTGGGCATCAAGTTCAAGCATGTCAGAGGTTGCTTTGGGATAAGACAAGTCAACAAATCATCATTTCCAGGGAGATGAATATAGAAAAAGGTTGTGATTTGAGATGTATCTTTTATCTACATCAGATCCAAAAGGTAAAATAGTTTTCTACTAGCTTGGGCTATATTAGTAGAATGACTTTAGTGAAATTAAAAATATATGTTGTTAGGTACAAATTTCCAACTAAACAAAGTAATTAATATCAACATCATAAATAAGAATCAGGATAAAATTTTTAACTTTAGAATTGAAGTAGTTTGACTTGATAAAAAGATATGAATTTGATTATAAATGTTAAAATTGATTTTTTGAACAAAACTTCAAAGCTCAAATTTCATTTGTTAGAAATACCTTATGTTCATTTTTATCTTTCATATTTTAATTCCACCTTCTTGGGTCTACTTGTTTCTTTTGGTACAAATGGAATTCTAGTGCTTAGCTTTGAAAATTGCTGCTGATGAAAAGAATCTCAGAGAGATAAGAAGAGGAAAACTTTTCTGTCCCTCAATGGATGGCAAAAAAAAGGCACACTTCTCTTTGAAATAAAACTTTTTCCAATAAAGTGGCAAACTGAGAACATTCACAAAATCATCAGTCTTACTCTTATCTGATGTGGAAATTTCTGTGAAATGGATGATTCACTCGTTGTTGCTGTTTGTGTTGTTAAAAAACTGTTTTGGGAGCTGTTGTTTACACAAAGGAGTCTTTTGAAACCCTATTTTAGATAACATAATTTTTTTTATTACTTATAAACTGAGGAATAATATGCATGTTGACATTTTATGTGGGACCTACTTGTTAATACTTCTTCTTTGCTACATTAAGTGTATTAAGAACAATGCACTCCTAGATATAGCCTCTCAGGCTCATACTTTTGTCAATGTCTACAGAGCCATAATCACTACTGACCTCTTTGTCAACTATTCTCCCTTCATATGTTACAAATCTAGCAACTCCAGTACTACTACATATATATTATCTTTCTTCTTAGAGCATTGTTACTAGTCCCTCCTCTGTAAGTGTTCAGATGTGTGGCCATCCAGGAATGTTATAACCTTTTTCTGTCTTTTGATAGCTGGCCCTAGAGACTAGAGCTTTGCTTTGGTTTAAAATATAGTGATAGATTTTATCGAAATGGGTCAACAGTAGCAAAAATTATTTGTATGTTAAATAAGAAAGTAATGTTTGATTTAGCAAAGTAAATATTAAGAAAAATACTAACAATCAGGTGCAGTTTTAAAAATTATTATTTTACTGTTCAAATTACCAATTCATTATTTATTACTAGGTCTTTTTGAGTTTTTCTTTATAAAGTAATACTTGTTATTATAAAAAGAATTCCTTTAGACTTAAGAAAAAAATCTATTGTTATCTTTAAAAACATTAACTTGAAATCTTAAGCATAAGACAAAGCACATTGGAGTTCCATATGTTTAAAAATTTTCCTTTAGTCCTGAAGGATGATAGTGTCATAATTGGTCCCTTACAAATATTAACGGAAGTACTAGCTTTTTAAAAAAATTTATTTGTTCATACTTGTAGCTCATATGACATCTAATTTTCATTTTTAAATAGTTTTTTAGTTTGCAGAATCATATTGAAATTTAATTCAGGAAGTGTAGTGATTTGCAAGACCCCAAGGACACATTTATATATATATTAGAGGCCCGGCACATGAAATTCATGTGCAGATACAGTTCGTATGTCTGGCCTGCAATCAGGGCCATTTTCCCTGGCTTCCCCCTGCCACCACTCACCCCCAGTTCCTGCTGGCCTGGGAAGGGACCGAGAGGTGGTCAGTGTACCTCATAGTGACAGTCCAGCAGTTGTTCTGGTCATTCTGCTCTTAGGGTCAATTTGCATATTACCCTTTTATTATATAGGATTAGTTTAAAATGAACCATTTCATTTGAAAAATTTAACTTTGACTTACCTAAACTTGAACACATGTAGGAAAAAAACCTAGAAGTTCAATAGTAGAATAAATGTACAAAAAGTAACTCGTCATAGGGTTTTGGAATAGATGCATTATTTTCAACCATATTGGACATTATACAGTACTTTAAAATATATCTATGTCTATAATATCTATAACTACAAAATTTCTAAAACTTTTTAGGTAATTACTTAACTTCTCTGTGTCACTAATTCCTCACTTCTAAAATGATGATAATAATAATACTCATGCTTTAGACTAAGAATTAATTCAGTTAACATATCTAAAGCATTTGGAGTAGTTCCTGGCATAAAATAAGCACTCAATGAAGATTTGCTCTTATAATTATTATTTATCAGATGATCAGTAATGAGGATAGTTCCTCCAATCAGCATTACAATTAATCATGTACCAACATTTGAGCCTTTTTCAAATTGCGCTTTGCATGTGGAAAGAAATAGGATTTCCTTCATCAAGTTCAGTGACTTTCAATAGCAAACGAAACAGCGTGGACTATCAGTCCCCAGGAAAAGGCAGTGCAAGCCGATGATTTAGCCAGCCTTGTTGCGTTTTCTCAAGTGAACTTAATGAAGGAGAATATGATAATGTGAAAGACATTTCATGCCTTGTAAACATCCGAAAGTGGATTTTACAGGAAGCCTGTATGTTAAGTCAAATAAGTCATTTGAATCAGTAACCATTCAGTGAGCCATTCTACGCCTAAAAATGATTTTTAAAGAAAGCCATGCCATGGCTAATGTGGAGTACTAATGGGAGAACGGAGTGTCCTGTTAAATTATATGTTTTTTAAAAAGGTGGTAACATCCTATTGATGCTTTGGATAGATGTTCCCATTCAACTATCTCTTCAATGCACTTTTAAATTTCATTTTCTTTTCATTCAACTCCAGTGATTTTTCCTTAAATTTATCATCTACATCTTCTATTGATTTTTCTGCGAGTACACTTGAATTTACAGGGTAGGGCAAATGTAGGTTTATAGTTGTTGCTATAGAAAATATTACAATAATTAATAAAAAATAATACAATAATAATAATATCTGTGTTTTGTGTGAACACAGAGTTTTGGCTCACCCCATACATGATATAACTTGTAATAATTCTTTTTTTTACATAAAGTTAAATACTGTTGTAGCTTCATGGTACAACATTTTTTCCCCTTTCACTATCTCTGAGTGGATACTTTATTTTTAAGTTTTTATTTCTCCCCTTGAAATATCACAGTTTTCACAGAGCACTTTCTGTCTGTTCATTTTGTTTTGGTCACTGTCTTTCATATTTGAAACAGTCCTTAAAATCTGGCACTTTTTGGTTCCCACGTTATTTAGGAATGAGGTAAGAAAAAGAAAATGTAAATTTCCGGGGCTATCTGAAGGAGAAGCTCAGAGAATGATGGCCTATTCTAAAGAGTAGTTGGGCAAAGTTTAAACCATTGCCATGGGGAAATCATAGCTGGCAGAATCTCTTTGTGTTGGCCCTTGGACAGATTAATTTACAAAAATTCATCTCCACTATGGGGCCCTAAGTCTTGATTCTGATATTCAATGACCACAGGAATAATTTAACTAAATCATCCCCTTGTCTCAAATCTCTGGTTTAAACCCTTCAGAAAATAATTACCTAGTCTTCTGTAAATGTGGTTCAATGCCAGTTGTCTGAGTGTGAGGATGCCTTAGCAATCTAGAAATCTAACTTCTAGAAACTTCCAATGTATCCAACATTCCTCAATCACACATTCTATGTCCAAGATGCTGATTCTTCTGTTTTCTGAGACACAGTTGGGACTGTAATGGGCATTGATTGGCCTCCTGATTTTCTATCAACCTTTTTCCTCCTGACTTACCCACAAGATGTTAGCTTACAGCTTTTTCTGGCACACTGAATAAGTTACTGTTTACAAATGTTATTTTTAACTTTTGCATCTTATTTTGTTTTCTCATTCTCTTTTTAGCAATATTTCTTTGAGAGGTCAAAGGTAATGTGTGAGATCAATCTACTATCTTTACCTGAGATATCTCATTGGAGTAGCCATTTTTTTTCAAAGAATATTTACTGCCATGTTTTGATATTTTATCTATATAACTGTGGATGCTATGATGACTATGATATATGTATATTCAGCAGTGCTTCGGGGGAATACATACATGTAACTAAGTAACTACATACTTAGTTAATTGTAGATATATATCTTATATAATAAGAGAAGAATATGCTAATTATCCATTAAGCCCTGAGGCCTAACAACCAACCACTTAATAACCTGATCACAGATCTGCAGGAAGGTGGGTCAGCAAACTACAATTGGGTTGCAGAGAGCTACAGGATGGGGCAGAGCAGCAAGCTATGAGAAGGGGAATGGTGGGGGGAGCTACAGTAGGGTGGCAGTAACCTACTGGCACACAGATTCATGCACAGGATTACTAGTGAATCCTATATTCATATATTCTATTTTATAGAATATTCATATATTCTATTTTATAAACTGGCCAGATAATATAGTAGATAACGTCCAATTATCACTAACTAATGTGTCTATGGTGAATTTTCTTAATTCCTTCCTACCTCAGTTTACTCATCTGTAAGTTACTGTTAATAATACTTTCTACATTATGTGGTTATTATGGTGATTACAAAAGTTAATACATTTAAGGTAATTAGAACAATGCTTAACACAGCATAAGCATGTAATAAATGCTTAGTAAAACAGAACAAAATAAGTGCTGCTGTATGATAATCCCTTCAATCATAGGTGATAATACCTGAGACTGGAAATCTGTTTCACAGCATCACATAGGTCACATCACTCATGCTGTTTCCTAGTGCAAGAAATGCTTGTCACTATTTATCCCAATCATGTAGTTGATTTGGTATGGGTTTTTTTAAAAAAAATATTATGTAACTACTGATTCTTTTTCTCATCTTTAAAAAAATATATTTTATTGATTTTTTACATAAAGGAAAAAAAAGAGGAATAGAGAGCTAGAAACATCAATGAGAGAGAAATTGATAGCTGCCTCCTGCACAACCCCTACTGGGGATGTGCCTGCAACCAAGGTACATACATGCCCTTGATCAGAATCAAACCTGGGACCCTTCAGTCCACAGGCTGATGCCCTATCTACTGAGTCAAACTGGTTTCAGCAGATTTGATGTTTTCAAAGACTACAATTTTACCTTTTTCTTGCTCATTCCAGTTATTGGGTGTTTACCTCCATGTTTACTTAAGTATATTCATTATATCTCATTATTCATAGGTAGGTGTTATATTCATTTTAACACTGAATGAAGCTGCTGACTCAACATCACAAAGAGCAGAGAAGGTATGCACTATTGATATTGACAGAATCAATCAAAGAAGCTCTCAGAATAAAACCATTCATTCACTCTCATAAAGGTGTTTTGCTTAGTCTGAGGAAATATTTATCATTTATGCACTTAATAATAAAGATAACCACAACTATAATCATCAACATTTGGGAAAACCTAACATTGTAAAAAATAAAAAGGCACCAAATTCAAATAAAAATTAAGACTCCAAAGTAAAAGATGTTAGAAAAAATAAGTGAAACTGTTAATGTAAGTTCTTATAATTAGATCCATACTGAGATGCAGGAAACCTATTTTTAAAAATTAGATTCAAATTGCTATTAAGAGGGAAGAATACAGATTTCTTGGATAATAAAACCATTACTTATAAAATTAAAACCAAAATTAACAGGGCAGAATAAGAGATTAAACACAGTTGAAAATCAAATTAATAAACTATGAAATTGAGTAGAAGCATTCTTATAGAATGCAATATAGTGAAAATTATGAGAGAGAGATTAAAAGATATTGAGGGATTATATTTAACTTGATAAAGTTTATCTACCAGAAACCCTCATATTATCACACGCAATGATGCAGCAATATTAAAGACATTTTTATTAAAGTCTGGAATAAACAAATATGCTGTTATTAGTACTATATCACTGAACTAGATGATTAAGACAATACTATCAGACAGAAAGTAAAGCAAGAGAAGAGACAAAACCAAATTTGTTTGTGTTAAAATTGTCAACCTACAATTTTAACGATAACTAACTGAAAAGCTTTTAAGATTTCAGTTTAGCTGAAACCGGTTTGGCTCAATGGATAGAGCGTCGGCCTGAGGACTGAAAGGTCCCAGGTTCGATTCCGGTCAAGGGAATGTACCTTGGTTGCAGGCACATCCCCAGTGGAGGGGGTGTGCAGGAGGCGGCTGATCGATGATTCTCTCTCATCGATGTTTCTAACTTTCTATACCTCTTCCTTCCTCTCTGTAAAAAACTCACTAAAATATATTTAAAAAAAAGATTTCAGTTTAGGAAAGTGGTCACATATTAGATCAACATATGCAAATTTAAAATTTCTTGTAGAGTAAAACTTATTGGATAATGGAATAAAACATAACCCCATTCACTATAGCAATTAAGATTTTTTTTTAAAAAGAAGGATGTACTCAACCTACCATAAAATATGCCAAATGACTTGAAGAAAAGTATAAATGCAATTAAAACTGTAAAAAATAATAAAAATCTACCAAAAGACATGCCCAATGCTTGGTGAAATGGAGAAATCAACCATTTTCTGGTTGAGATCTGGTTAAATCTCTATAGATTAAAATATTAATTCAGTGCAAAGCTGAAAGTCATTCCCAACAGGATTTTTTATGGAACTTGACAAGCTGATTCTAACATATATTCAGAAAAGAAAATGTTCAACATGAAGCAATGATTTTTAAAGCAGTCCAGTGATGACCCTATAAGTTATTGATTCATACCCTGGAAATTAAAATAGTCAGCTTAGATGCAGAAATATACAAATAGGTCAAGGCAATAGAATTAATAAGTAAAGAAAAAGATAAAACATACATTAGCATATTGTAGTTAAAACTTTATGGGAAAAATTTTGAAGCCTCTGAAATTTCTATGCATTCTTAATTCAAAAGTCAAATAGATGAAATTGCTTACTATTGGAAATCATAGAACTATAACTTAAAGAAAATAGTTTCTAGACTTCCTTCTGACAGAATACTAGTGACCTTGAATAAATCATGTAACTTCATAGTCTACCAGTGTTATTGAAAAATAAGAATAATTTAAAAGTGTTTTTACCCAATTTTAATATTTTAGGGAGAATCAAATAAGATAATTGTGTGGAAGTCTTCCCCAATTTATAAAATAATATATAGATTTAATATTGTTTGTTTGGGCTACATTTTTTCTCTGTTTTACAGACAGAAGAAAACTAAGGATTATAATACAAAATGGTAATTTTGGGTAGAATAGATAATTAGCATTTACAAAGTAAAGTCATCAAGTCTTTACAAATTTTCAAGTCCATGAACAGCACTCTGAGATATTCTCCAACAAAATACAAATTACTGATATATGCAAATTGGAGAAAACAAAAGGAGGAGAATCAAGAGTTAAGTTTTAGATATACTAAGGTTTCTTTTGGAAATCCAGTTTAATTGTTGAGTATGTATCTAGATGTAAAACTATGGAATTCACAGGAGATCCAATTTTAAGATATAAAATTTGGGATTCCTCAATACAGAAGTCACAGTACAGATTACCTAGAAAGTTAGTGCCAATATAGAAGGGGAGAGGTTGACAGACAGAAGTGTACCAGTTAGAATGGAGGGGAGAAAAGATGAACCAGCAAAGGGGACGGAAAATAAGTAGGCAATGAGTCAGGAGGAAGACCAAGAAGTTTGGATTCCCTAAAGGCAAAAACAAACAAACAAACAAACAAACAAACAATACAAGAGAAAGCAATCAACTGTATCAAATACTGCTGGCAGGAAGAGTAAGATGAAGACTGAAAGTTGATCACTGCTTCTCGCAATGTGAAGGTCATTGTTTGTTTTTTTTAATATATTTTATTGATATTTTGCAGAGAGGAAGGGAGAGAGACAGAGAGCTAGAAATGTCGATGAGAGAGAAACATCGACCAGCTGCCTCCTGCACACCCCCTACCGGGGATGTGCCCGCAACCAAGGTACATGCCCTTGACCGGAATCGAACCCGGGACTTTTCAGTCTGCAGACCAATGCTCTACCACTGAGCCAAACCGGTTTCGGCAATGAAGGTCATTGTTGAGTAGATGACAGCTCAGTGGAGTGGAGAATATACTCAGCTGATGGCAGCGTCTCCAAAGAGAGTAAGAGTAGAGGAGTTTGAGGCAGAGAAGGTTCTTTAAAGGGAAGTAGAAGAATGGAAAGTAGCCAGGTGAAGACATGGCAGAAAGAGAGACTTTATTTTTGTAATGAGAACATTTTATTTTATTTTATTATTTTTGGTATTTTGTGCTACTTTGAATGATTCAGGAGAGAGGGGAAAGATTAAATTCAGGTGAAGGAAAAATTGCTGAAACAAGTCATTTGTGTAAGGGATAATTATGAATCTAATAGGTAATTGGAACTCTTGCTTTGGATGGGGTCATACTGAACGCTCTGAGTTTTGAACTCTATTATGTAGAGTTTCCTTCTGGCCAATAATCAAATTGTAGAGGGAGGAGGGGGCATATGTTTTTTTGTTTGTTTGTTTCTAAATTACAAATTACTGTTTATCTAAATACATTTGTTTTAAATTGAACTCCTAGCTGGTATATGCACTCCTTGGATATCCCAATGGTCTACAGAGTTTATCAACAGGCATAAAAGATGATCAGGCTGTCAGATTGCATTTACTGGTTACAAGTACCTCAGTTGCTGGCAGGAGCTCTGAATATTTGACAGGTGACTCAATTACACTTCAAGGTGACTTGCCTAACTTAGGAATACTGCAAAGTTCCAATTTTTGACAAAAACCTCTTAAATCTCAATTGTATCTACTCTATACAATTGATAAATATTACAAAGAAAATATGTATAACATCCCAGGTAATACTTTATTCATTTCTCATAGATTATCCAGTTATCCTCTCTGTATTGTCCTTATGCAAAGAGCCTTTGCCAATGGTGATTACATATAATTCTTTCTTTATTTTCCATACTCTGATCTGTCACAGAAAGTTTAAGGGTATC
Source organism: Vespertilio murinus (assembly GCA_963924515.1). NCBI lineage: Eukaryota > Metazoa > Chordata > Mammalia > Chiroptera > Vespertilionidae > Vespertilio > Vespertilio murinus. The sequence continues at coordinate 9,544,791 of OZ004707.1, forward strand.
TCAGGCTACAGCATGAAGGATGATTTCCATCTGAGGAATACTGCGTGTTTCATAGGACTGCTTCTGAGCATTCCTTATCAGCCACATAGGTTATGCCAAGCTTTCCACGTATGTCTTCCCTTCATTATTGTCTCCTCATCTTCAGAATCCCAAATGGCTTTCAAAATGAAAAGGGAGCCGAAACCAGTTTGTCTCAGTGGTAGAGCGTTGGTCTTCGGACTGAAAGGTCCCAGGTTTGATTCCAGTCAAGGGTATGTACATTGGTTGCGGGCACATCCCCAGTATGGGGTGTGCAAGAGGCAGCTGGTTGATGTTTCTCTCTCATTGACGTTTCTAGCTCTCTTTCTCTCTCCCTTCCTCTCTGTAAAATATCAATAAAAAATATTTTAAAAAGATGAAAAGGGAAAGTCTGTATCTCTTTAGTGGACCAGGAAGGGTGGGGCATTATGCTTGATAAGAATACTTACACAGTCCTTATAGTTTTCAAAGGCAAGGAAAATATGTAAAAAATATATTTAAAAAAATATATTTTATTGATTTTTTTTTACAGAAAGGAAGAGAGAGGAATAGAGAGTTGGAAACATCGATGAGAGAGAGTCATCGACCAGCTGCCTCTTGCACACCCCCTACTGGGGATGTGCCTGCAACCAAGGTACATGCCCTTGACCGGAATCGAACCCGGGACCCTTCAGTCCACAGGCCAACGCTCTATCCACTGAGCCAAACCGGTTTTGGCAAGATGTAAAAAATCTTAACATGTTCTGTTTTGTTCACAGACCACTTAGCTTCTTATGCAGCTGCTCCATCAACAATAGCCATGTATATAAACTAAGGGTGGGGTAGTATCACTGGGAAAAATGGACATAGGAAGATAAAGGTGGCCTTATTTCTGCTTTCCTTATACAGGTGTTTCCAGGAATCTTGAAAGAATAAATGCTTACTAAAAAAAATAAAAATAAAAAAATCATAAATTAAAGTAAATAAATAAATACTTCCTAAAGACACTTTTAAAACATAATTTAATTTTTAAGAATATAAATTATTGAATTAAGTTATTAAGGCTAATCTAAGCTATATATCTGTCTAAAACTATAATGACAAATGAATTTAAATTTTATTCTTTTTAAATAGTAAGGAATAAAATAATAAGTACTCTATGTAATAGATGTCTAAGAACTATGAAGTTAAATGGATATGAAGCTTCCTCTTTTAAAGTATAAAGAAATACAATAATACATGCCATTTCTTTCATAATTATATATGGCCACCGGGTACGGTGCTTTGTCATAATTCCCTCTATTATTTAATTTAGTCTTCAAAACAACCTTAAGAATAGACTACAATTATTTCATAGATTAACACAATGAGACATAAAGAGGGTAGCATGCTTGATCAAGAGCACATAGCCAAGAAGTATTACCTTTCAAACATAAAATCAGGTGTTTTTTTTGAAGTCATGTTCTTAACCAATTTCTCTATTACCTCCTTTTATAATGTAATGTCTAAAAATAGTTGTGTAAGTCCGTGGTCAATGGTCTGTTATTTAATGACAGCTGTTACCTGATGAATACTGCATTTACATAATACTAATGTTTTTTCATTTCTGAGATATTAAAATTACTTAAATATCTCTCAGTGATGCATCTGCAATAACACTACCAGCCACAATATAATTGAACTGCCAGAAATCACAATTTCTCCCAAATTGTTGAAAAATAAAAATACCATATTTTATACTAAAAATTAAATGATGTCAAATTCAAATGTCCACTACTGTGACACAATCACAATGATTTTCAAGACAGGCTTGACAGACAGACTGAATCAAATTTTCCTCTCTTTTATTTTCCCAGCAACTGTCTGACATTAGGCATACAGGTAAAATAAAAATCTTTACATAGGTTAAAACTTTCACTGATATTAGAAAGACACATTTTTTTTTGTCTGACACACTCTCACAGCATCCTTAAAGACCCCACTTTGAACAAAATGTTTGGAAATGCTGAAACAGACCTCTGAGGCCACCTGAGGAGACGTCTTTAGTGTGAGATTTGTGATTGAGCTCGAGACAATCTGTGTCCATGAAAGAAGCCTCCCTCAGCTGCTTTCAAACATTCACCAGGAAGACAATGCACTCAAATGGTAATGCGGAGTGGGAATCATACCATTTATCTCACATTGACATTAAAAAGCTAAGTTAAAAATTTGCCAAGAGGAGTGACTGGCATGACTAATCCTTGTTTTCAGTTTTCTTTCCTTCATATTTTACTTGTGAACATAAAATGGGAAGATATTCGCAGTACACAATGCATGATGTTCTCCAAAATGCCAAAGTGTTGTTTCATACATTGGTACTACCTACTTCATGGTAAAGTATGAGAAACCAGATAAAATTATTCACTGCAAATATCAGTTTCTAACAAGATGAGCTACTCTGGATTAAAAGATGAGAATAGTTGCTAGAACTGTAGGAAATAGCAAATAAAAAATGTACATGCAATTTAACTGTAAACAGGGCACATACTTTGGTCCTGGGAAGGAGTACAGAACTTACAGAAAACAAGTCACTTGATTTCAAGAAAACACACCAGGTATGGCAATGCTGAACTCATCCAAACATTTGACTGTGGGCTTTTTATCATTAATTTTGAATGCCCTTTAATAGAGGCAAATGGGTAGTAATATCAGTATTAAAGCTAAAGAAAATTTTCTGTAAAGGTGGAAAAATACATTGCTTTGCATTAAAAAGGTTGTATTAGGCCAATAATTTGTTTTCCCTTTCATTAATAATTTCAAGTTTTCTTACATAAAATTTTCTGTCTGATTCTATATATATATATATATATATATATATATATATATATATATATATATTTAGAGAGAGATATGAATAGTTTTGCCTGGTCAAAAACAGAAAATGAAGAAATCAATCGAGAAATCTTGAATACATATATGCACTTTAAATTGAAATATTTTTTAAATTGTAATTTATTTCATTTTAATGGTGTAGGCCCACATTATTGAATATTACTGTGTAAACACCAAGGCATTTCTGTAGTCAGTATATATTGAAAACATAATTAATCTGGACTTAACTTCATATTATTTCTGAAATATCAAAATTCAGGTATGTGGAAGGTGGTGGTTAGATACACATTATTTTATAGTTAATCTTAAAATAATGACAACACGTTAAGTGGTCAAAGACACAAAAATATGTCTAAATTAATTTAATAGAATATTACTATGAATCTTCAAAAATCATAAACATTTTAATATATTTTTATTTATTTCAGAGAGGAAGGGAGAGATAGAAACATCAATAATGAGGGACAATCATTTATCAGCTGCCTCCTGCACATCCCCTTCTGAGGATTGAGCCTGCAACCCGGACATGTGTTGACCTGAATTGAACTGGGGACCCTTCAGTTTGCAAGCTAATGCTCTAACCACTGAACAAAACCAGCTAGGGCTACAAATCATAAACATTTTTAAACATAATTATAAATATGTAAATTAAACATTTTCTAGTATTAATTCTGTTACCTGAATATTAACTATAGCTTGTAGTTATAAATTATACAACTTTTTTGGGAAAAACATCAGAAACAAAGTATCTGTAGGATATTTTTAGTGTTGTTAATCCTCACTGAGGATATATTTCCGTTGATTTTTAGAGAGAGTAGAGGAGGAAAGAGAGAAACATCAATGTGAAAGAGACACATCATTTGGTTGCCTTCCCCACAGGGATCAAGCCTGCAATTAAGGTATGTGCCCTTGACCAGAACTGAATCCGGAACCCTCCAGTTTGTGGGTAGGTTCTCTATCCACCAAGCAAAGCTGGCTAAGGATGTAGGAATTTTATTTAACATAAAATTATAGTGAAATGTTAGGTATCCAGAAATACTTGTCAGACCTAAGCATAAACTCTGACTTAATTCCATTTTTTATGTTATATACTTACATGAAAAAAGACCATTAGAAACATTTGAAATAAAGTCTATAATTTTGCTTCACACTTTTAGTAGTATTCATTTCAACCTGTATATCTGAAGTATTTTTGTGAGTTGAACTGATATATCTACCCCATTAACTAGTGACTGCTTCAAATTGCTTCCGAAACAAATATAGCTTATAAATTCACTTTAGAAATCTGAGAACCAAATCTGAAAAAATCTAGAGTACAGTTCCTCATCAAATATTGTGGTTGAAAGCAAATTTATCTTTTAGGCAAATACTCATATTCTATAAGCATCCAAAAGATAAGATTACACACACTGATTCTGTATCGGGTAACTGTAATTCTCCCTCAATTGCAAGGTAGACAAGCATTTATAAAAAAAATAAAAAAAAGTATGTTTGTCTCCACAAGATCGAGGAACTAAAATATCTTATTGAAAAGGTTCACTTGAAGAACTGATTGCTTTTGTGATATTTCTGTTAGTGAGAAAGAATAAAAATGTTTGTTTCGGGACATTTATTTTTCCTTTGAAGCCATGTAGGTCTCCTTCAGGACAAGCGATGCAGATTATCTCAAAGGATGACACTATGTTAAAAGGTCAGTGAGTCAGCCTCCATCACAGGTAGTCCCACAATCTTCCAGACAATGCTCCCCTCTTCAGCTGCATTTGACAATGCTGTCATTTTCTCCCCATGCCTCTCATTCTTCATGCTCACCATCCCCATTTCCCTCAGCAGTGTGGAGAGCTGAGTTACCATTTTCCAGATGATCTTTATATAATTTCCCAGAATTCCCCACAAAACTGAGGACAAAATTCCAAATGCCTCGGGTAGTATTGCCACCTTCAATAAGAGCATCATTTCTTGGCATAGAAGCATAACTAGATTCATTTTAACAGGTATGCCTTTGGTATCACAGGGAGCTGATTTTTTTATATCCTCCTGTACCCTATACTTGGGTAGTCAGATTTACATAGAAATGCAGGTTTTCTTTTTTTTTAAATTATTCTAATTCTAAGTCACTTTGTTTGTACACCAAATAAAAGTGTTATAACCATGCTGTATTTTTCTCCTCCAGGTTGTACCAGAACCTATCAAATTTCAGATGTGCGAGAAATAAATCTTTTGCTTTAGTATGAGATTCACCAAAAGAAGGCATTTAAAAGCAAGTTTTGCTGAAACCGGTTCGGCTCAGTGGATAGAGCATTGGCCTGCAGACTGAAAGGTCCCAGGTTCGATTCCTGTCAACGGCACGTACCTTGGTTGTGGGCACATCCCCAGTGGGGGGTGTTCAGGAGGCAGCTGGTTGATGTTTCCCTCTCATTAATGTTTCTAACTCTCTATCCCTCTCAATTCCTCTCTGTGTAAAATCAATAAAATACATTAAAAAATAAAATAAAAGCAAGTGTACTTTTAGAGAATATGTTATGTTATTGTCCACATTTTCAGGGTACCCAGTCATTTGGAGTGGGGCTGACATCCATGCCTTACAGGGTTTAACTCCCAGTCTAACTTAGCCTGGCAACTGCCACTCAGACAATGAATGTTTCAGTCAACGAAAACCTTATAGGTTCTCCTGCAGTTTCAGAGCGAGGTTTCATCGGCCAAGTGATTTGTGAATGGTGATCTCACGTAGTTGCTGCCGAAAAGGCGAACTGTTTCCCACTTGAGCGATGCCAGGCTCAGTGAAACCAGCTGGTACCTGGGAGGCTGGTGCACTGAGCCGGGAGCGCAGCTGGCACGACACAGCTCACCCTCTCGCCGTGTGCGGTCCTTCAGGCACCCACAGCTTTGCCTCCCTCCGCGGCTTCTGCATTTCACTCGTTAACAGACACCACTGTGTGTCTTGGACTAACTTCACTTAACGCACTTCATTCTGCCCGAGGCTCACACGGCGATTAGACGTTCTCAAGGCGGTACCCTCTGGGTCCATGACATCATTCCCACCCTCAATCGCATTTTACCCTGATTTCTGTTCAAAGGCCCCTGAAACAGTCATCAAGGTGTCCTAGAGAGAATAGCTATGTGTTCTAGTTTAAATAAAATAACCCAAGTAACCAAACGTCCCCAGTTGGTTTAGGAATAAAAATTATCATAGAAATTCCTGAGAAGTTTAGTTTTTTGTGTTTTTTTTTTTTAATTTTAAATCCTCCAATAAAGGTGTTTCTAAGCTTTCATGTTTTAGGGGATTTTGTTCAACTTTCAAAAAATATGTCTGAAATTAAAAGCACCCGTAACAAATATGTGTTTTATGCTGCATATAGTCTGTGGCTTTGTTCTGAAAAGAGAAGTTTTTATGCTGCATATATTCCGTGGCTTTCTCCGAAAGGTAAACTAATATTCCCTGTAAAGAAAATAAAGGGATAGACTTACAAAGCTGTTCCTTAAGTTGCAAAAATGAAGGGCTTTCAATGTGATAAAAGCCACACACATATACATGTTGGAGCCCTCCATAAAGAGCCCGAGCTTGTTTTTATGACATCAGCATCGTGACCGAGTTTCTTTTCCCCTGAAGGCCTATTAATTATTGGAAACATATCGCCATGAATGGTTGTTGTTATTGTTCAAACAGTGTTACTGATGTTTCAGCTTTTGATTGCATTTGGGTTGGTTTTACAAGAAAGCTAAAATCCCAAAGAGAAAGATGCTGCCTGCTTAATTGCTAGGTTTATGTTTCATGAAATCATTTTTATGGCCTTAACAAATCGAACATAAAGAGCAGAAATTAAAAACTGCAAATTATTTAGAATTCTTACTTAGCGAAATGATCTCTTTTGTTACTGATATTAAATATCTTGGTTCAGAGCTACTCTTTTTCTTGCACACCTGAAACTTGGCCCTTTAAATTTTTAAGAGACCTAAGCTTAAATAAACTGTTAAATAAAATCCAGTGAGATTTTCCCTCTGCAAAGAAAGTACACACACAGCAGACGCCCAGTATACTTGTCGGCTGCTTAAAAAACATTGAATCAGTTGGACTGAGACTCATTTTTTATCACATTTAGAGTTAATTCTTATCCATAATAGAAAAGTAATTTGAAAGCAAATGAGTAATTGCGAAAAGAAATATCACATCATCTTCTCAGCTTGAAACAGATGTAAAAATGCAAATTAATCGCATAAGCTAATCTGCAAATATTGCTATTTGCAGTAATCATATAAATTAAGACCATTGAAACACTCATGATAACTATATGCGAGAACCAAACCCACTGTTATGGTAAAAATGATGTACCCTGCATTTCGGTGCTGATAAAACTGGATTTCACTTTTCAGTGTTATGGGTTTGAAGAAATGCTAACCCGGGCAACCCTAATCAATGGGACTAAATGGCACAAATGAACATAAAATCTTTGGTATGATTTTTCATCATCAGTGAATATCCCACTGAACTCTTTCAGGAGCCATTGTACAGAGATGGTAGAATGGTCTGAGAAAAGTTTCACAAGATATTTAAATTGGGTAATTATGACTTAAGTGAATTCATATTCATTAAGTAGGGAAAGTCCATGTTAATGCCTCTCCATTGATTAGCACAGCCGTTCAGAGATTAAGCAGAAAATAGCTTCTCTTCATGGCAACTTGCCCTCATCTGACACAGTTGCAGTGACCATAACAAGTCAAGGAAATAGACTGTGGCCATTTAAAAAATAATCCAGCCTATATTTTGATTGCCCTGAATAGCACTGGGAAGAAAATAGTTGAAGTGGGAAGCTTGAAACTGAGTAAATTCTTTATAGTTTATGCACAAGTGCATAAGAGATCAGAGAAGGGCAAGCACTGGTTACCTATGTCATCGTTATTACAAATAAAATTGCACATGGAAAAATACTACCAGTAGCAGAGAAGACTTGTAGAAAATTCCTTGGTGATGTGGCTTAGCATGTAAATGCTTTGTCTTTCAAGGTTTTTGGCTTTAAGAATGCTGGTTTGGCCGAAACTGGTTTGGCTCAGTGGGTAGAGCGTTGGCCTATGGACTTGGTTGCGGGCACATTCCCAATGGGGGGTGTGCAAGAGGCAGCTGATCAATGATTCTCTCTCATCGATGTTTCTAACTCTCTATCCCTCTCTCTTCCTCTCTGTAAAAAAACAATAAAATATATTTTTTTAAAAAGAATGCTGGTTAGGAGGTGTCACAAGAAAAATGGTATTCACTAAGAGGTTTTGAAAAAAAAGAAAATGAAAAGAAAAGTAGACATATATATGGAGTGAAAGGGTTGAAGGGAACTAAGCACTGAAGGTCAATTTCAATGAGAAGTACTTTCTAAAACTAAGTTATTTGTTGGGCATTTCTACAGAGAAATAAAGGATAGGAGGGTGGGTTCCCTAATCAGATTTTCCAGTTTGCTTGATTTATCTGGTTCATAATTGCCAGATCTATATGATGTAAAGAGCTGGGAAGATATTTAACTGGAAAGACTTATGAGAAGGTGTCTCTGGGTCTCTTTCAATTTGAGGATGTAACACAAAGTTCCAGAAGATAAAATAAAATAATACTTTGATAAGAGGTGGAATACTTCTGGTAAATTAAGTGATTACTTCTGATAAAATGGCAATTAAGATGAGAAAGAACAGGAATTTAGGGAGGCAGCATCCTTAATTAGTTAAATCAAAGCAGACTTTATTTCTATCAGCTTATTAGAGGAGCCGGCATCCAAGGTAAAAGTGAGGACTGTTGAAATGGATGCTGCTGAGAGGCCCTTCAGGCGTGACTACTGAAGTCTGAGTTGCAAATTCAAAATTGCACCAGTGATAACCTAAAGTGCGTGTATGTTGGTTGCATTAAGATTAATGCAGTTAAAGCGTTTACGGCAAGCTTTATCAGGACATGCAACACACAACAGAGACAGCTGAAAATGTTCAGCAGTGAGCACCCAGACATTCCATTTGTATTCAGCGGGATCTATGACTGTGTTGTATTGTCTTGATCCCAAGGTCCTCAGCCTTTGGGAACTCAGAGTCTGGCCAGGTTGACAGATTTTTTCTTTGATAATTTAAAGACATATGTACATATAAATTGTGATCATTATTTAAAGAAGAAATATGGAAAACATATTTAAACAGAAGGGTATGGCTTAGTTTAAGCTCGATTAAAATATCATTTACATTGGAATATAGACTAAGAGGTTGGGGGAAGGATGGATTTGTTCTGTGGTCAAGGACTAGCCCATAAGACAGGTGAGAAAGGATGGTTTTGAAGAGTCCAAAAGAAGAACAGTTCCTGAGATACAGAGTGAAGAATGAATATGAATAGATATTAAGAATATTTTAGAAGAATTGTATTGAAAATTCTGTAAAAAATTGATATATCTCCAAGTGAACAGTTTATACATGGTATGTTCACAGACTATCTCTTATACTTATTAGCACACGAAGAATGGAAGAGCATATAATGAAATGAAGAGTTGTATAAGGATTGAGATTGTGATCTCACTTCGGTGACAAGTTCATGCACTGAAACTAGAACAAACCAGAAAAGACTGACATGGCCCGTCACAGGAAGGACCCAAAGCCCTGAAGTGTTTCATTCTTTTGGATTGACCATTTTAGAAAATCACCATTTCACAGCCATCATAATAAAAATTGATTCATGCCAGAGTCACCAAGGATGCTGAAACTAACAGGTGAACGTGTGAGGAATAGCAGGATACTAACACAGCTTCAGAGCATGTCCTCACAGGAGACTCACTAATGACAAAGGGGGAAGGGGAACTACCTTGGTGGGACCAGGTCAGGGGTTCAGTCAGCCTCAAGGTGATTTTCCTACTCACTTGTTCTGACTTCAGAAATGTAATTTCTCTGCAATTGTGGCCACGTTGTATCCCATTTTCTTCTTTTGAAAGTGTTTTTGATAACTCATTTTCTCGGGTATATGATTGGTGCATTTACTCCAATTCTCCTCTTATTTCAGATCTCTCTTCAGAAATCACCTACCTCATATTCTTATCTCATATTTCATATCAAGGTCTTTCATTCTGCCTCCTCCATCTGTTTATCCAGAGACTGGCATGTCTGCTCCTGACCTTTTGCCCTCTTACAATTTTAATGAAATTGTCTGTAAAGCTTGCTGACCAACTTCCCAGGATCTGAATCGCTGATGTGGACACTTTGACAGTGGCTAGTCTTGTTGATATCCACTAATGTGCCATCACTTGAATAGACACTGCAGCGTGGAATTAGACAATTTGTGCTAATGATGCAGAGCTCATCACTGGCTTTCCTGCTCATAAAATAATCTCTGCACTTAGCACATATTTATAGCTTTTTCTTTATGTGCCACTTTTTTTTTAACTAAACCACAGTTAAAACTTAAATCTGAAGTTCTCATTATAATAACATTGTGTTTTCTTATCAAGTCAACGTTGCTAAGAAATAGTCCTCTGAAAAGATAGCACTTAGAGTTTTGATTATGATTATTTTTAATTATTTTTAATTAAAATAATATTAAATGCCCATCCACCATTGAATACAAAAAATAAATAAAGATGGGAACAAGTCCTATGCCTTAAATAAAAGTATGATATGTAGGTTTTAAAAATAGTTAACTATTGATTTGAGCCATTAAGGAAATAATCTTTAGTAATTAGTTCATATCAGTTTACTTGGCTACATGACCAAATCTCAATGGATTAAAATAATAAAGACTGCTTTCAAATGAGAATATTATTTGAGGAAGTACTAAAAATCCTCTCTAGGTTTGGGTCTGGTGAATAAAAAATGACAAGCATATTCTAATATTTTTAAAGATCACCTACAATATCCAATGGTAGAAGAGTCAAACTTAGAGATTGGTATTATATACATAGGATATTTTCTGAACCTGTTATAATGAACAGATGATAGAGCATGCTATATTTATTGGATGCTTAGGAATGATATAAATAAAATGCTTTAAAGGTCCAATATCTCTGTACATTATTGAAAGAAACTTTACTTAATTCCTATATAGTTTGGAAGACACAATAGTATAAAAATGTCATTGCTCTTTTAATCATTCCATATATTTAAATAATTTCAAATAAAAATTAAAATTTTGTGGAAATTAACAAGATGATGTGAAAACTATATGAAGTAAAGAGTCAATGAGACCTTTAAAAATATCAAAATTTTGGAAAATAAACTTACTATACCAATTCAAAAAAACACAGTATTATATTAATGGAAGAAAAATTGTATAAATGGAAAAAAATTAAAGAAACCGAATCACATAGGTGTGGTCACCTGATTGATAACAAATGTGACATAATATAGTGAGGATATATAATTTTTAAAATAGTCACAATGACTTGCTGGGTATTTCAAAAGGGGGAAATGAACATTCACTCCTTCTTGACACCATATACAATAATCAATTGTAGATGGACCATAGATGGGCTAATGTGTCAAAGACAATAACACTTCTGAAAGATAAAATAGAAGAATAATTTTATAAACCTGGAGTGAGAAAATTCTAATTAGCATCTCACATATACACAAAAGACAAGATTGAAAAATAAAGCAAGCCACAGAATGGAAAAAATATATTTATAGTTCATATTTCTGGCAAAGAGCTCATATCCATGATAGATAAAGAACTCATAAATTAATTTGAAGAAAAGATAATACATAGAAACATGAAAAAATACTTAAATGGGAGCTTCACAAAAATATATTCTCTAAAAGCCAATAAAAATATGAAAAGCCGCACAACAATAGCAGTAGTCAGGTATATTCAACCAAATCCAAAGTTAAGGTATGACAGGTCTCACTCAGAGTGGGGGAAAAATCAGTCTGGTATTAATATTCAGAAATATTGACAAGTATTTGAACCAGTAAGGACTTTTCATCCATTACCAGAAGGAACTTGTACTAGTGACACCACTTTGACACTTTAGGAAACTGCAGAATATACCAAAACTTATGTAGCCTTTGATCAAAAAAGTTTTTCTCCCATGCATATATTCTATAGAAATGCAAATAAATGTGGACCAAAGACTTGTACAAGAATGTTAATTGCAGCTTGACTTATAACTAGAGGCTCAGTGCACAAAATTCATGCATGGGAGGGTGAGTCCCCTCAGCCCAGCCTGGACCTTCTCCAATCCGGTTCTGCTAAAATGTCTCATGAATCACATCACTGCTATGTTCTTCTACGTGTTCTCCTCATGCTCAGAGAAGAAGGCTGAGTCATGATATTGTCCTTTGAGCCCTACACATTCTGGCTTGTTCATTCTCTATCTCCTGCTACTCTCCCCCTAATTAACCTTGCACCAGGCAAACAAGACTTCCTTCCTTCCTTAAACACAGGCAGCAAGTTAGGCATCTTCTGTTTTCTTGGTGTGTGCTTTCCTCTCATTCTTCAGGTCTTTGCAACAATAAAACCTTGTCAGGGGAGGACTTTGTCTGAATATACTATTTACATTTTCAAACTACTCCTAACATACACTTGCCCTATTCTCTGCTTTTTTTTTTTGCTTTGTAGGTGGCATTACTTTTCAAAAGTAAATATAGTTCTGTTTATTCATTTGCTATTTATTGGTCTTTTTTATACCTCTCAACTGGAATGAGAGTTTTTGGTGGAGAAGGATTTGTTTCTGTATTGCTCCATGTTTTATTCTCAGTGCTTCTAAGAGTATCTGGGAAAAATAGGTTTTAATGAAATATTTGTTGAATGGATGGGAATAAAATTTACACAGCATAGAAAAGAATACTTAGACACATATGGAATAACTATACTCACACTCTCTTATAGAACATGAAGGGATGAAAACAAGAAAAGATAAACTAGTTTCTGATGCCAGCAACTTTTTATTACATAAAATGAAAGGCAGGAGATATGATTCCAAATGTAGGGAGGTCTGTTGATTGGAATAGAAAGACTAGGAAGTATTTCTCTATTGCCATTTCTTAAGAAGTGCAAGTTTTAGCAAGATGATTCAGCTGAAGTGTTGTTTATAAAGTTTTTGAAATCATACCTTGCTATTTTAGAACCAAGAGACATGTAATAAGAAATTAAAATCAGGAGGAAAGTCATTTCAAGTGATGAGGCGAAATCATGTAATGACGGTAGGAAGGAGAGAAAAGTAGTTCAGATTTCAGTGAAGTGAATTTGTAACTACATTGCTGAAATTTGTCCTGGCCGAGCACAGTAGAAGTTATAGAAGATTAGGAAGAAAATAAAACTTTTCTAGAGTTATATTATACTAGAGGCCCAGTGCACGAAATTCGTGCAAAGGTAGGGTCCCTAGGCCTGGCCAGGAATCAGGGCCCATCAGATTCTCTGCCTCCCCGCCCCCACCTCCCCACCACCTCCTTCCTCATTCCCTCAGTGTCCCACTGCCACCACTGCTGGTTACCAGCCATGTTTTGTGCTGCCCCCTAGTGGTCAATCATAGTGAGCAACTGAACTCCCGGTCTCCTGGTTGAACTCTCTAGGGGACACTTTGCTTATTTGCCATATATATAAAACTTATTTTGTGATTAATTTTACTTGTTTGTATGTTATATACCAGTATTTCTTTACAAGGCTTGGGGTAATGTGTACACATTGAAATACTGAAAACAGAGCGATTAGGAAAATAAAACAACAAAAAGCAAGGCAAAAAAAAAAAGTTGAGGTAGAAAAAGGAGGAGGGAGAAACATATGAATTCATTTATAAAAATAATTATTTTATACTGCCTTTGAATTCAAAGAGGAATTATGGTAAAGAGGGGATATACTTTTGAGTTCTCTGGGAAGATGTGGCCAAGAAGGTGGGGCTCCCTCTCCCCTTAGCTCTGAGTCTATGGTTGTGGGGTCTTCCCAGGAGGAATAGGCCTCCACCTCCCACCCAGCTCTGTGAGGCAGAAGCTAATTTCCCGTTGAGTGCAGCCAAAATGTCAGTGAGTCCCTCCGTCCTCTTAGCCTCCATTCATAGGTTGTAGAGTCTACACCAAGATTGGCAAGCCAAGAATTTCAGGGCCCCAATTGCTCGAGGCCCTGATCCTTCTTGGGCAGATTTTAATTTTAAGAGGCAAGCTTAAGAGAGCAGAGGATACTAAAAAAAAGCAGGAGTGTTTCTGGGAGAGACAGTGATCACTAACCTGACCCCAGCTCAGAACAGTGACTCAGAGATTTTGCCCAGGAAATGAGGCAGCCTCTAAGAAAAGAGAGCTCTGGAGATCTTTAAGAGGTGAAGTTTAATTGAAACAGAGCCCAGGTAAATCAAAGTTTATGGTGCTGTGGAAAACAATGGAGATTTCAGCAGTAAGCAATTAAGAGAAGGCTGGTTGCTCCATGAAAGCAAAAAGCTAAACCACAGGCCAACTAGCTTCCTGGAGCGTACCGTGGAAATCGACTGCTAAAAAAGAGCACTTCCGGGATCAGAACTAAATCTCAGAAGTTGGTTTAGCCCAGGTGATGCAGCTCTATGGTTGAGCATCGACCCATAAACCAAGAAGTCATGGTTCAATTCCTGATTAGGGCACATGCCTGGGTTGTAGGCTCAATCCCCAGTGGGGGGCTTGCAGGAGGCAGCCCATTGATGTCTCTCTCTCATTGATGTTTCTATCTCCCTGTCTATCTCCCTTCTCTCTAAAATAAAAAAAATATTTAAAAAAAAAGTTGGCCTTAAAAGGTACCCTAGCAGAGAGGTTCAAATACATTTGAATCAGATTGTCAAACAACGGATGCTTCAAGGCATCGCTGAAAACAACAGGACTATCAGCTAGTGGAAGAGAAGGTCCGGGTGAGATACACAGGCAGAATGCTAAGCAGAGAGATCAGGAGGAGCCAGCCAAAGGAGCCCAGTTAAAATCAACTATAATCCTAGGATGACTGTACTCATGACTGACCAAAGGCTGTTTTCTCTTGGGGTTAACATCAGAGAGGGCACTCTGCCTGTGAAATGGATGTCACCAAAATAGTCTAGCCAGGATGCAAATGAATAAACAAGTGAAGTTAGCAGCAAAGAGGACTCACCGGTGGGGATCAGTATCCAGAGCTTACAGTCAGGGAGGCATGCCTCTCACATTTCCTCGTGCTGGAGGGCCCACAGCTGGCTGAAGGCCCCAGGCTTCCTCTCTGGGCCACTGAGCCTCCCTGCAGAGGCTTTGCTTCCCCAGTTGCTCTGGTCAGCAACTGGAACAGGGAGTGTGCTACCGAGGACTGATCTGAAACCCCCCTCCAATGGGCCACTTTTCTGGGGGGACTTGTAGGTTTGATTGTTACTTTTTAATTTTAAAATTTCTATCAATTTCAGAAAGGAAGGGAGAGGGAGAGACAGATAGAAACATCAATGATGAGAGAGAATCATTGATTGGCTGTTTTCTGCACGCCCCACACTGGGGGTTGACCCCACAACCTGGGTGTGTGTTCCAACCAGGAAGCGATCCGAGACCTCCTGGTTCATAGTGGAGACTCAACTACTGAACCACGCCAGCTGGATTACTTTTTTTAGAAATTCTCTTCAGGTGAGGCTATTTCTAACCAGGCAATACCAGACCTACTTCTCGGTCTTACCTTCTCGCTGCCTGTTCCAGCTTTCTCTTCCTTTATCGTTCTCAGCTTCCCCTCAATCCATTACTTACAGGGGTCATCCAGCTTGGTATTAGTTTCTTATAAGAGTGAACTAATACACCCCATTCTTACATCCCTACAACATGGATTAAAACTAAGGGGCAGGGGTGCTGGTATGGCTCAATGGTTGAGAATCAACCTATAAACCAGTAGGGCACTGTTTGGATTTCCAATCAGGGCACATGCCTGGGTTTCAGGCTCAATCCCCAGTAGGGGGCATGCAGAAGGCAGGCGATCAGTCAATGATTCTCTCTTATCATTGATATTTTTATCTCTTTCTCCCTCTCCATTCCCCTCTGAAATTATTAAAAATATATTTTAAAGGAACACACCTAAAGCTGGAAAACCCCAAATTCTCATCAAGATGACTAGCAGATAAAACCTCATCAATAAAATAAGAGCCAATTCTAACATTTAAATCTCTCAATATGGTTAGTAAACATTTTGAAAATATACTGATTGGCCAATTGTAAATTATCCAGGACATCTGAGAAATCAATTTTCCATGTTTTCATGCAAATATGGTTATTTGTAAAAGCTGATTAGATATGTGTAACTTAAAATTTCATCATCTCAGTGAGGCTTGCTGAAGAAAAAGAGTAGCCTTAATGGTGAAGTACCTTTTAATGCTGCTCAGTCAAAAAACGACTTGAAGATTTCATTATGTTGAAATGTGTTTACTAAAAACACAGATTATTTCTCTCTACCTCAAAGTTGGACGGGGATCAAACGAAATAAATGCAAGGCTGAGATCAGGTGAAGGAGTCAGGAGCTTGCTGTCTTGGCAACAGTGTCCTTCTGTGCTTTTAATAGTTTAAATAGCTTAGTGTAGACTTATTAAGGGTGGCAGTTGCGAAGCCATCATCATTACCTTAGTATCTCCATGTACTAAGAACCAATATGCGATCAAATACTAAAAGTGTATCTCCTCGTATCATGTGATTATGCCTGCCCATATGTGCCAGGCAAACCTATAATGTATTTCCTAATAATAGAGAAATAGGTGAGTTGACCTCACTTCCACTATGCCCACAGCCAATCAGAGTGAGTATGCAAATTAACTCAATAAAGATGGTGGTTAATTTGTATGCATACCTGGTCCTGGGAACCTCCTCAGCAATCAGGTCACTCCCAGCTGGCCACCCTGCGGAGGCTGTAGGCTTGGGAAGGGGCCAACCCTGCCATTGGAGGGGTGGTGAGGGAGGAGTTGCCTATTTTCCAAGCCTACAGCCTGGGGCGGAGACTGTAGGCTTGGGAAGGGACTGAGCCTGGGATCGGAGAGAAGGAGAAAAAAAGTCAATGGAAACATAACCTTAGGTGAGGATAAAAAGAAAAACTAAGAAAGAAATGTCATATCCTATGAAAGGCACATCTTGAAAATGTTTAAAGAAAATTGTCATTTTTTCATGGTGAAGGGACTGGAGTCTGTATTGATGAAAATACCTTGGCGACTGTGGTGACTGGCATTGGCTTCAGTAGCGGGGTGATGGGTTTAGAACCTTCCCCTGATCAGCCCGGTGGCCAGACTGCGGCTTAGGTCTGCTCCCAACAGGGAACGGGCCTAAGCTATCAGTAGGACATCCCCTAAGGGCTCCCAGTATGTGAGAGGGGGAAGGCTGGGCTGAGGGACCCCTCCCCAATGCATGAATTTCTTGCACCGGTCCCCTGGTAAAATAATAAAGGAGATTAATTTAAGAACAATTTTTAAAAAGAAGAGATATCATCAAAGTTTGTTCTACGAATGTGGACAATTTTTCTATTCAGTGAACTATTCCTTTCTTTGAACACATAGATATGTACAATAGGGGGTACATTATCCTATATAATAAAAGCCTAGGTGGCATCACATGATGTGATCACAAGATGGCCGCCACAATGTTGCTACAAGATGGCCACTGCAAGATGGCCACCCCAACATCATCATAAGATGGCTGCCACAAGCTGGCCTCCCACATCATCACAAGATTGCCATCAGAAGATGGCCACTACAAGATGGCTGGCAGGGGAGGGCAATTGTGGGTCTACAGGTCAGCAGGGGAGAGTGGTTGGGGGTGACCAGGCCAGCAGAGGAGGGTGGTTGGGGGCCATCAGGTCAGCAGGGGAGCAGTTAGGGAGTGATCATGCAGGCAGGCAGGTGAGCAGTTAGGAGCCAGCAGTTTGGGATGGTGAGAAAGATGTCTGATTGCCAGTTTAGGCCTGATCCCTGTGGACATCCCCTAAGAGATCCCAGATTAGAGAGGGTGCAGGCCAGCCTGAGGGACACCCCCCACCACCACCACCACGTGCATGAATTTTGTGCGCCAGGCCTCTAGTTTGTTATATAATGTCACTTCACTTGCTGTTGTTTGTTCCTAAGTCATTCATTAGTGTTAAATTGTGGCTTTGAGAGAAATTATGTACTTCCCTGCACATCTAAATTACTACTACTTAGACACTAAGCAGAATCGTCTGGATGTTCCTTTCAAAGGGCAACTTTACATAGAATCAATTTAATTAAATTGATTGAACAGGGCTACAAATGAGCATGTAAAATAAAGCCTTGGATAACATGCCCTACAAATGTGAATGCTCTGCCAGCTTCTTCAGACATCATAGGAACTGAATTGTGAAAGGAAAATAATTTTTAAAATATATCAATTGCACATTTGTCATCTAAATTAAATATGCTGCAAATGATTTCATGCAACTTTTCTAAGTTTATTCTGTAAGTATAAACTCATTTTGGATGACAGACATCGAGTTGCTTTGATATATTGCTATAATTATAAAAGCACAAGAGTTAACTTTAAAGTGTATGGCAATAAATTTTTAAAAGCACAAATAAGAATATTATATTAGAGAGAACTAATGAGAATCCAGGGTTGTTATCTTAATCTCATAGATGACATTCATTTTAATATCATTAAGATTCATGTAAGAAAGATAGTAACATACAGGAAACACATTTTTGCTTACTCAAATATTAATTATAATAATATATAACATTCTAATTGACTGATTTCCTTGAAATGTTAATATTTGTGGAAAATGAATTATTTTGTAAATAAATTTTAGTTTAATAAATATTTTTAAAATGAATTATTTACACAATTAACTTTTTGTCTTTAAATATGTCCTAAACATTTTTGTAACTAAAAAATAAGATTAAAATCTCCATTTTCATATAATTTTATATGTACATATGCAATTACTATAAATGCAGAATTATTTTATGCAAACATCTATAATGATGAGAAATAATTCTGGGGAACAGTATCTTATATCAAAATTGCATTAGTAATGCTAACCTAAAAATTCTTTTGTTTTTCCTTAGGCTCAACATTAAAAAAAAAAAGGAAAAAAAAACCTCAATTAACTGCTAAATTCCTCTGATTACAAAGGACAAAATAAATTTCATTTAAAAAGCTATTTATCTTTCTCCAGAGTTAATGGTAAAAGTCCAAATGAGCTAATAAGATTACATGTAATATTTTTCTGAAAGCTCACATGTTCTTTTAAACCTTATATTTTTATTTTATTTTCAATTAGAGTTGACATACAATACTATATTAGTTTCAGGGGTACAGCATAGTGATTAGGCATTTATATATCTTATGTAATAATTGCCTCAATAAGTCTAGTACCCATTTGACATGATAAATAGTTTTGTTTTAAAAAACCTTTATAACCTATTTTCATTCATCTACCAAAAATATAATTGTAAAAAAATAAGCATCTCACCTTAATTCATAATGAAAGATTTGACTTTTGAAAAGCAACAACAAAAATGTTTGCCTTTCATGAATTTTTACATTGAGCTAAACAGATCAATATTATTTGAACTAAATACAAATTCTCTGAAATAAATGTACCTCTTTTGAGTTCTCTAGGATACATTCAGGGTTTTATTTGCTATACTTTTTAAATAAATTGATATCACTCTCTCCTATTAATGTCAGCATGTTATAAAGTTTCATTTTGCTGGGGATAGAGTCTTATTTTGCTTGAGGCTTATTGGCCACTTTGATCAGCAGCAGTTGTTGCATTATCTGTGATTAGGTTTCACCTGCACCAATTCATCTCTCTCACCGTCCTCACTTCCCAGGAAGGTAAATAAACTTAAAACCAGCAGAGGAGACAATGTAGGGCATAGAGGGCAAAATAAATACAGCAGCCACTACAACACAATTTGTTATTTCAGTGCATTAAATAGAAAATATAAGAAAATATGCAACCGTATATTTTGGATAAAACTAGCAGGTTAGAAACTTAACAGAAAGTAAAGCAAACAGGCTTTTTATAGGGAGCAATTAGCATAATGCGAAGAGAACATGACCTTTAGGAAGAATTCTAACCCTAGAGTCTCCCTTACTCCATTCTACGTTGGATTTTTTAACTTGCTTTAGAAGTTATACCATAAATGATGGCTTGATGTGACTGTCAACCCAGAGAAGCCAATTTATTTATTTAATATATATTTTTAATTGATTTCAGAAAGGAAGGGAGAGGGAGAGAAAGAGTGAAATATCAATGATGAAAGAGAATCACTGATTGGCTGTCTCATGCATACCCGACACTGGGGATTGAGCCTGCAACTTGGTATGTTCCTTGATCTGGAATCAAACCATAACCTCCCAATTCATACAGCAATGCTCAACCACTTGAGCCATGCCTGTTGGGCCAGAGAAGCCAATTTAATCTACATGTGACTTTTAGAATCCTATTGGACTAGAGCAGTGGTCAGCAAACTCATTAGTCAACAGTGCCAAATATCAACAGTACAACAATTGAAATTTCTTTTGAGAGTTAAATTTTTTTAACTTAACTTCTAACACCACTTCTTCAAAATAGACTCGCTCAGGCTGTGGTATTTTGTAGAAGAGCCACACTCAAGGGGCCAAAGAGCAGCATGTGGCTCGTAAGCCGCAGTTTGCCAACCATGGGACTAGAGCATTATATATCTAGACAATGCTTATCATAAAGTTCCTTTCAGATAAGTTCATTAAAAATAAATCTATTCTATGAGCAATTGATGTCCTATGACAGTTAGATGGCAAAAAGACAAAACAAAGAAGCAATTAAAACAGAACAAAAAAAACAACAAATCAAACAAATAGGAATGGAATATATCCAAGAGCATGAGGCAATAACAATCCTATATAATAAAAACCTAATATGCTAAGTGTCATTTGATCATTTGACCAGTTGCTATGATGTGCACTGACCAGCAGGGGGCAGACGCTCTTTCCAGTAGGTTATCTTGCTCCTGGGGTCCCACCAATCAGGACTGGGCAAGACAGGCTGGACATGCCCTGGAGCCCTCCTGAGGTGCCTTCCCAGACTCTAAAATATTTCTTCTAATTATTTTTGTTTTAATATGCAAGAATCCATGCACTGAGCCTCTAGTCTGAAATAAATGATAACAAAGGTGGTTACTTTCTGAGCCACCTCAGTTGAAGAAGCTTTTCTTCCTTGGTTTGTCATTCTACTTACAATAAACAGGCCCCTCTGGATGGTATTCATTAGGCTCACACTTTCATATCTTACTATGCAAAATTCTATCATCAAATTAATGTTGCTTTACTTGTGTATTTATCCCATTATTTTATTACCAAATTAAAATCAGGGGCCAAATATTTCTAATTTCTAACAGCAATTTCTCAAAAACATCCTCAATAAATGAGTCTTTCTTATGTTTCAAAATAGCATTTTTATGGATATTTATAATTCTCAAGATTCCTGGTTTCATATTTTATACTTAACAAT
The DNA here is from genome assembly GCA_963924515.1 of Vespertilio murinus. Taxonomy (NCBI): domain Eukaryota; kingdom Metazoa; phylum Chordata; class Mammalia; order Chiroptera; family Vespertilionidae; genus Vespertilio; species Vespertilio murinus. The sequence goes on from OZ004707.1 coordinate 9,566,032, forward strand.
TTGCTAAGGTTATTTTAGGACCAAATTTATTAACATATATGTGTCTGACACTTCTGCTCTCATGCTTCTAAAACAGAGACACACAGGACACACACATACATACACACAAATCTCTCTCTCTCTCTCTCTCTCTCTCTCTCTCTCTCACACACACACACACACACACACACACACACACACACACACGTGTGTGCACACACACAGAGATAGACACAAGCACTCACAGACACACATGCACATGTACACATACACACAGAGGGGAAACATTTTTTTTTAATCAATCTGGTTTCTTAGCCAGGACACCTAACTCAATCCACATTATAAAGAAATTAGAAAGTGAAGAGTAGGAAGTTCAGGCTGGGAAAGAATAAATGAGAGAAAAAAGTACTTTGAGAATTATTGTTGTGGGTTTTGACTTAGTCTTACTGACCTTTTCCCAGAAGCACAATTTAAGTATTGGAATTCCTCTTCAATCACATTTTTGCTGACGGGGCTGTGCACCTTTATGAACTCTGCAAAGTTTGTTCCACGTGAGCTACTGGTTTTATAAGATTACATTACGGGCAAGTATCTAGGATTTGAGACTTAAGCTGCAGCATTCAGCTGCTGCTCAGATGAAAAGCTTTGCCTTAGACTGAGCCAAGGACATGCCTCAGCCATTACAGTCTCATCCTCGGAAATATGCTAGAAATAACAAATTTGAACAGATAGGGGCTATTGCAGGTCTGAGAATATGTTCACAGAATCAATGCTAACATCAGAATCTCAATTTCTTTTCTGGATGCATGGTTTGGGTATGAGCATGCACTCAAATAAAAAGATCCTTAAATGAAATGAAAGTCACTTTACCCTTAATAATAATTAATAATAATTAATAATAACACAAATAGCATCAGTAGCATCTAACATTTATTGCATGCTTTCTCAGTGCTTAGTACTGCTTTGAACATCTCCTATATTGAATGCCATCAATATTTCTTTGACTTAGACAACAATATTAGATCCAGTTCACAGTTTTAAAAAACTAAGGTACAGAGAGTTTAAGTAATTGGCCCATAATTAAACATGAATGAAGTATATAAAGGACTCAAGTCTAAACATCTGGTTCCATAATCTCTACTCTTACTTACCATATTGTATTCTAATAAACCAGCATCAGTCCTAGACTAAGGTGACCAGACATCCCGCTTTTGGCGGCACAGTCCCACCAAAAGCGGGATGTCTGGTCACCTTAGCCTAGGCAGCTAGGTCAACGTCATACTTGATGGGATTAATTGCATACTTCTCGCTGCACCTTCAATAAATCAACAGATCCTCCGAGGTTATGAATGCTACTGGAGACTCGCAAATAATCAGTCTTTGGAGTCACTGGTAGATACTACTTCCCACTGGAAACCAAAGATGTATTATTAACATGTGCTATTGACAGGAGTAGTGTTGTTAAGTTGTGTTTGTCCATGTTGATGGCTATGATACACTGGGGTGGGAGTCCTCAGGCTACATATAGTTGTTATCCATGCATATGCTAGTACATCATCGATGACATCAGTGTTGTGGAAGATGCTACACTGCTCCTGAGTGGGTGAACTGCAATGTATGGTGCCCAAAATAATGTCAAATGCTGTAATAACATGTCAGCAAAAAAGGATAATGTGCCCAGTTTTACCTTCCAAATGTCATAGCTACAAGAGAAGGCCATTTGCCAGAGTACATTAAACTAAGCCTTGGAGAAGTAGGAACTGCTCTACAAGATTTATTCAGTGTAGAATTATGGTCAGCATGACTTAAACCTGGATTTCTCAAGTTTTACTGGTGAAATTCATCAGGACACAGTAAAAGTTGGTGTCTTCATAGCATGGGGTCAAAGGGTAATATGCTAATTAGAATGGATAGATCAGACGTCTTCCCAACATCCTTCTGGACAAAGTCTCAGTGGTTGCGAGGACCTAGGAGGACCTGCAGCCACAGCAGCCAGCAGGGGCAGCAGCAGCAGGATTATGGGGGGTGGTGCCTTCCCCTGATTGATCCAGTTGCCTCCCACAAAGGAGCTGGCCTAAGCTATCAGTAGGACATCCCCTGAAAGCTCCCAGACAGTGAGAGGGGGCAGGCCAGGCTGAGGTTCTCCGCCCCCTAGTGCATGAATTTTCATGCACCAAGCCTCTAGTAAGATATAAATCTTCACAAATATAAAATTTAAAAGAACAAGTTGAATTATGCCATTGCTTATTTTGAAAATGGCAAGTAGCATCTTATTTGCCTAACAAGAATAATCACATAAGGAAAAAATAGATCTGAAGTATCAATGAGTAAGCCTTTTATTATCCACTTTAGACTCACCATTATATAGTTCAGTTAAAAACAAATTTCTAGCATGTACTCTGAGAAAATATAGTCCACTAGCTTGCCAGCCATCATATCCGATGATACACAGAGATATTTATCCCTAAGTCAAGTATGTGTCTGATTAATGTTATGTTAGATGATAGGTATCCTTGTGAATAAAGGAAGAAAAGATGAAAGAAAATTCTATAGCAGCACAAGCCTAACATACGGAAAGTAAATAGCCAATTTTAAAAGGACTGTTATTTCGAAAGCCAGGAGCAATTTTAAAGAAGCATTTGCTATGACAACTCAATAATAAACAGCGCTGGCCCCTTCATCATTGCTGAGGCTTACACAAGCTCAGTAGGGAGTGTACTGGCCAAACTAGGAGACTAATTGAGGGAGAACAATTAATGGGTTAAAAGATACACATTTTGGACAACTAAAACAAATAATAATATCATGGCCCAAGTATACCTGTGCTGGAAACACAGAGGAGTAGAGACAGATGGGTGAATGAATGGGAACTAGGAATACAAGATCAGCAATACCTGTGACATGTGTACCAGTGCTCGGATAATTGAGTGCAACGGGCACCCCTTGGGGAACGTGAGGAAATGCAGAATCCTAGCTGTGCGTTGTCCTGTACGTCTTGGCCTCAGGAGACACATCTTTACGTATTTAGAGCCCAACCAGCGCTTTTTACTGCAGACCACAAATTGCTTTACAAACTTGCATGTTGATTTTAATTGAATGGCCAGATTTGCCTCACAGCTTGAACCGGATCACAGCCTGTAATACCTGATTAACAAAGCCGTCTTTTGAAGCAGTACACGTTCCCGTGAAGGGAAAGGCACCCCTCACTTCACACCCTGTCTGGTGCCTCTGTAAACTGGGGGGACCCTTTCACGTGGGATGTAAAACCGGCACTAAGATGTTTGGGGGAGATAGCTCTTTAGGAGGGAGCATACTAGCTCTCTACTTACGCAACTTTAATAGTAAAGATGTCACACCAATTTTTAAAGGCAAATTTTACATGTGAGGTCAACTGGGTGCATGTTTTCTATTTCAAAAGTTGTATTTATTCAGGATAAAGATGAGACTCTATGAAATAATCTACAATGCATTGCCCTCGCCGGTTTGGCTCAGTGGGATTTGGCTCAGTAGATAAACCATGGGCCTACAGACTGAAGGGCCCTGGGTTCAATTCTGGTCAAGGGTACATGCCCAAGTTGTGGGCTCAATCCCCAGTAGGGGGTGTGCAGGAGGCAGCTAATCAATGATTCTCTCATCATTGAGGTTTCTATCTCTCCCTCTTCCTCTCTGAAATCAATAAAAATATATTTTAAAAAAATCTATGATGTGTTTATACTATAGCAGTGAAAAAATCATTATATATTTGTGTGTGTGTGTGTGTGTGTGTGTGTGTGTGTGTGCGTAATTTGTAAAATCACCTCTGTTCACATACTTATGGCACCTTTATCTAAAATAAGTTTTTAAAGAAAATGTTCCTGCCTGGTCTTAGCTCCCTGCAAAATAAATGTGTTTATTCTGCTGAACACCGGATATGACCATCCAGGAGATCACAGTACTGTGGTAACCCAAGAGGCCAGAGATGATGTCTTCTACCGTGCGCTTCTTCACACGAGAAAAGAGACGGCTATGTTTCAAGTTCCTCTGTTCGAAGCTTCTGCCTCTCCAGAGGAGGCATCAATTCTGTAAGTGAAACGGCTGCCACAGCTGATCAATAAGAGCTGTGCGTCAGCTCCTGACTCCAGGCCAAGGGCCAGCCTGGGAAGTCATTTGTCGCAGTAAGAACCTTGACCTCCTTTCAAACTGTTCTCTCCGGCCTTTGTCTCCCTTCCTGTCCCCTCCTCGGACGTGTCCCCACCACGGAAGAAAATCAAAATAACCGAATATCTACCACATGCTACAAACTATGCTAGGCATTTCGCTTACGCTATTTTTAAACCTGTTTCAACATTTCATGCCTAACAGAGAAGTAAGTGATGTTTAAAAAGAAAATGGGAAAATAACCCATAAGCTTCTGGTGCCACACAAAGTTTTTGTTTTGAGTATGTCTCTTCTTAATTGTTTGGAATGACAGCATATAATCTCCCAGTCCTGAAGTGGGTTGTTCTCGGTTGTGTTTGCTGATTGCCTGAAAGAAAAGTGTTTTAAATGTCTTTCTTCAATTAAATACACCCTATAAAGGATAATTTCCTACTAAGGCATATCTGGACTTATGTCAAATGGATTATTGATCCCACAGTGGGGATTGGGTTTACAACTGGGAATGTGCCCTGACCAGAAATTGAACTGTAACCTCATGGTTCATAGGTTGATGCTCAACCACTGAACCTCACTGGCTGGGCTGATCTCTTCATCTTTTCATGTTTCCCAAGAGCCCAGAAAAGGTATCTCCTGGAACCACAAGGTCAGCTCACCATTTTCAAACACAGATCATGGACTCACTGCCATGTCTCCATCCAGCTCCTGTGGCGCCCTCTTCCTGGAGGGGAGGGCCCTTCTCTCTGTCTTTCTTTTGTTTTGTTTTTTTCTGTAAGGAGAGGAAGCCCAAGGCAGGGTCTGGATCTTACTCTTCTGTGCAGCTCCCACAACATGTACTCTGGACAGTGTCTAAACTCAAACCTGTCTTGGTCAGTCGGTCTGCTTATACAGGTTGTAAATTCTCCCACCTCTTGCGGGACTCACAAAGAGCTAAAAAAAATTATAACAAACCCTCAAAATAAACCTCTATATTTTTATAAAAATAAAAACATCTTTGAAATGTTAAGGACTCTTCATTCTTCAGGGAGAATATCTCTAAAACTGAGCAGCTTCACTTTTTCTCCCTTAAAGGGAGTCAGTGATAAGTACAAAGTACTTCCTGGTAAAGCATCTTGATGAAAAATACACCAAGATTTTCTATTCATAGTCTAGGTCACAATGAGTGATAATGGCCCCAGCAACAATTCCTTTTGCTGCCTTACTGAAACTAGTTGTTGTTAAATTAAACATTACATATATGATTTTTAACTAAAATTATGCCCTAGCATGGGCTATATTTGGGACTCTTCCTGATATAACTATTAATGTATCTCTTCTTTAACTTCGTGTTGGACTTTTTTATAAAGTAAAATATAAACTAGACACCATGATTTTTAAAATCTTGCATGCTGTCTTTCTGTGGACTGAATTGTGTTAGTTCAAAATCAAATTGTTTAATCCCAAATTCCCAATATAACAATATTAAAGTATGGCCTATGGGAGATAGTTAGGGTTAGAAGAGGTCATGAGGGTGAGGATCACATGATGGAATTAGTGTCCTTACATAAAGAGACACGAGAAAGTTTGCTTACTTTCTTACTGCCATGTGAGGATACAGTAAAAAGATGGCCATTTACAAGCCAGGAAGTGAACCCTTAACAGGAACTGAATATAACAAGAACCTGATCTTGGACTTCCCAGCCTCCAAAACTATGAGAAATAAATGCCTGTTGTTCAAACCACCCAGTCTATGGTATTTTGCTATATAGAGCAGGCTGAGCTGAATAAGACACTTCCCAGTTGGTATGAGATTGCAAATGGTTCATGAGCTAAATTTGAAGCTGAGTTTGTCACGTAGGTTAAGTTTTAGCTTCACAGCACATAACATCAACACTAATAAAAGAGAAACATGCAAATTGACCATACCTCTGCTATGCCCACAAGCCACACCCACCAGCCAATCAAGAGCAAATATGCAAATTAACCATATCAAGATGGCTGTGGCCACAGAGCAAGCAGGAGGCGTGGATTTCCCCGACAATGGAGGAAGCCAAGCTTCCCGCCCAGTTTGGCCTGCCCTGGCCTCTGCTCAAGGCTACATAGTTTCAATTATAGAAGATAAATAAATCCCAGATACCAGGGCCTCCTCTTGGGTAACCAGGGAGCGTGGCCTGAAAACCACCACAAGCCTTGCCCAGGCTGCCCCACACCTGATCCAGGACACCCTTCAGGGAAAACCAGCCAGCCCCCACTTATGCACCAGGCCTCTATCCTATCTAATAAAAGAGTAATAAGCAAACTGACCATCACTCCAACACACAAGATGGCTGCCCTCATGTGGTCAAAGGTCCCGCCCCCATGTGGACACAAGATGGTTGCCACAAAGTGGCCAGCAGGGGAGGGCAGTTAGGGTGCCAGGCCTGCAGGGGAGGGCAGTTAGGGGTGACCAGGCCAACAGGGAAGGGCAGTTAGGCATTTATCAGGCTGACAGAGGAGTGGCTAGGGGATGATCAAGCTGGCAGGCAGAAACAGTTAGGGGCAATCAGGAAGGCAGGCAAACAAACAGTTGGGAGCCAGCAATCCTGGGTTGTGAGAGGGATGTCCGACTGCCCATTTAGGCTCGATCCAGGTAGGATCATCCCTCAAGGGGTCCCAGGTTGGAGAGGGTGCAGGCTGGGCTGAGGGACACACACCCCCGTGCACGAACATCTATACTAGTAAAATAGTAATATGCTGATTAGACTAGACATCTTCTGGACGACCTTCCAGGTGTCCTTCCAGATAAAGCCAGGGCAGCACGGCTGAGGCAGAGGCAGTTAGGGGTGATCAGGCTGGTAGGGGAGAACAGTTATGGGATCAGGCTGGCAGGCAGATAAACAGGAGCCAGAGGTCCTGGTTGCGAGAGGTATATCTGACTGTCGGTAGTCAAACATCCCCCAAAGGATTCCAAATTGGAGAGGATGCAGGCCAGGCTGAAGGACCCCATCCCCCTCGTGTACCACACTTCTAGTTACCAATATCTGTCTTCAAGTTTTACATAGCCAGTCCTCCTCCATAGACAGTGCCTTCCATTTATTTATTTTTAATATGTTTGTATTGATTTGAGAGAGAAAGGGAAGGAGAGGGAGAGAGATACAGAAATAACAATGAGAGCAACATTGAGCAGTTGCTTCCTGCATGCCTCCTCCCCCCCACCCCCCTGTATTGGGGATGGAGCCTTGAACCCAGGCATGTGCCCTTACTAGGAATCAAACATGTGACCCCTTGGTGAATGCGTCCATGCTCATCCAACTGAGCCACTCAGACTGGGCAAAAGTGCCTTTCAATTAGATTCATGGAGTTAATTCCACTTGTGGATCTACTTAAATGACCATCCAGAGGTAAAAATTGGTGACTGTTCCTTCAGTTGACAACTTTCCATTGGTATCAGAGTTCAGAAAGATTCAAAATCTAAGTTTGAAACGCTTGAGTTAGGGCCCAGCTAGTGCCTCAGACTCTGGGGTACATTGTGGCACTAAAATAAGATTTTCTGACCATCTCAGAGGGCAACATTCTTCAGGAAGTTTGTCGAAGTCTAAGGTTGGTCTCAGTTCAGCATCCACAGACCCCGGTCTTGCAGCTCACATTTTAGAATTGGTCCCTGGGAGGAAGTTGGAGCAAACAGTCAGGCAGCCACAGAGAAATTCAAACTCATGCAAATGACTGAACATCTATTTCCTCTGAATCCCAGGAATGGGATTTAAGAAATCATCATCCCTTTGCATATTTGTATAACAACAAAAAACCAAAACAAAACAAAAACAAACAAACAAAACAAAACAAAACAAAAAAACGAAGAAAAAATTGTTCAACTTAAAGTTGCAGAAGTAAAACAACAAATATATTCTCGATGTGGTGAGAAACCACACGGGCCTGCCAACACCATTAACATCATTTCGATCAAATTCCTTGGGTAAATCAGCAGCGTTCCTATGTCTGGTTTAAATGGGCCCAATTGTAGGGATGGTGGAATTGGGGTCAAAGAAATGGCATAGGTTCAGACCTGGTTCTGATTACCAGGATTTGTAGAATATGTTTTTGCGCTTAACCCTTATTGTAATTTTGCCAGTGAGTGTTTGCCTAACCTCTGCCGCCTGAACATCATGTTTCAATTCCCAAACATCCTTCCATGCTTTCAATGTGCAGCCTGCTCCTTGCTAGAGACCCTCTGTTGCTTCACACACTCCCCAGGGCGGCAAGCCCGCAGGACTGGCTTACATGTGGACGCTTCAGTCACATCCTGCATTCAGGCAAGAATCCCTTGGATCTGCCCAATTAGAGCACCATCTCAAGCATCTAATACATAAAGTATCTTAAAAGTAACAGTGGCTCGTAATTAGCCACAGACTTCAAGATAATGTTGTGAGCAGCATTAGCCCTGCTATTAATTTTCCAGTCTATAATTACTTTACAATGGCAGTCAGTTGAATACTACTTATAAGAGGTTTTATCTTTCAGCATCAGATAAAGGATTATTATCTTCACAAATAGATTCTTTTCTCCAGAAGAGAACTCTCACAATGCTCACCAAAAGTACATTTTAAAGCTAGTATTTCGTACATATGAAACTGGATAAAATAATTTCCTGCTGAGTGAGTGATGTGTTAAGAATACAACTCTAATTGTTTATTGTGACTTTCTACATTCAGACGCGTTCTACTTCAGGATATTTAAAAATATAAGTCTTGAAAATAGATAAAACATGGGTGAAGAAAATTGCTAGTTTGGGTGCTGCGAGATATAAAGACATAAAACTCAATCGAAGGACAGCTTCACACAAAAAATATGTTTTGGGGGAAATTTTCAAGTAACGTAAAAATGTTTTTGAAAAGATAAGATGAACACCAGGGCTTATTGCAGAGAAAATAAGACACTCACCTCTGTGAGACATGCAGGTTTCGTTAGCATTGTCCTGGCGAATGAGTGCCATTGCAATCAGGCAGCTCAGAAACATGGCTGTTTTCACTCAAGATGTCCCTTTGCAAAAGGTGACAGCATATTATTGCTGTGAAAATGGGTTCATCCTTCTTTAAATTTGAAGATATACTTTATAATTATGAGTTTAAGAGATGTTTCCAGCAATGCTAGTAAGAGGCAAAAGTGGGAAGTCTGGTTCTCTCTTCCTCTCCCTGCAGACCCCTGGGGCTATGGCCCCCCATGTCATCCTCACAGAGACTAACCCTCCTCATTCAAGACACCAACACAGACCCCGGATAAATGCACCAGGAGAACGAAGGCCGATGGATTAATATATAGTGAGAGCTGTCATTCTCACACAGATAAGACACTCTCACCAAGTACCTATATCCGTCTTAGCTTTAGCATTGTCATTAGCAAACAAAATAATTTGAAATTCAGAAGCCAGAACATTCACTGTCAGGCGGATACTTGAATAATTATCGCCGATGTTAGTGTATGTTAAACTCAAACCAAGTGGAGCCTCACTCTCTCCCACTTAAGATCATATTTGTTAGTCACGGTTCAGGCCAGGGGATGCTGTCAGAGAGATGAGCTGGGGGGTGTCCATAAACATGACCTGAATCCACAGGTGGAAGCAATTGGGGTAGGATCTAGAGTCAGTGGCTCCTTGCAATATCCCCATCAAAATATTAATATGCAAAGAACGTCAGAATACACCCCGTAAAATAGATTATTGAAACTCAGACCACTTCCTCCACTCAAATTCATGTTTGGAATGTTGTCCTTGCTCTCACTTCCTTGTTCGCTTCTGCCACCAGCCCAGGCCTGAGGACACCTGACTTTCTCTCTTTGTTGACATTTGAAGTTGCACTGACAAGTCATTTTTAGGGACTGAAAACCCAGAATTTCCACTGACATATGGAGTGTGTGATAGGGGAGAGAACTAAGGAGGGACTAAGAAGAGAAAGTTAGACTCTTTAGTAATTTATGCATAAATAGTGTTTGAGCATCTATTTTATTTAATTAGGATATGAATATTTGTGAAATGTGAAGGGCTCTGAAGCACAAAGCCTCCAGAGATGGAAAGTTATTGGGGCTTTGAGGGGAAAATACTGCACAATCACCATGCAGTAATTTCTATGACAAACTCTTTAGATATAACTTACTTGATAGTACTTGGCAGACTTTTCTGGTCATTTGCTCTTTTTTAGATTCATTTCATTAAAAAGCGACCTCACACTTAAAAACAGCATAAGGATATTGAGACTTCAAGTAGAGTTATAGTTACACATTACTAAACAATAAAAAGGAGGGTTCTTCAGACTTAAGGACAGTAACTTAAAAATAAAAAATGCATGACTGAAAGTGACATCGATATACTGATATACTGTAAATCTGACTGTGTTTGTTGGAGTCAATATAACAACATGGGGGGTAATGACAAAAAGGAAGAGGTGGCCGAAACCAGTTTGGCTCAGTGGATAGAGCATCAGTCTGCAGACTGAAAGGTCCCAGGTTCGATTCCGGTCAAGGGCATGCACCTTGGTTGTAGGCACATCCCCAATCAGCTGCAGTAGGCAGCTGATCGATGATTCTCTCTCATCGATGTTTCTAACTCTCTATCCCTCTCTCTTCCTCTCTGTAAAAAATCAATAAAATATATTAACCAAAAAAGAAGAAAAAAAAAAAGGAAAGGGTGGCTTACTCTGGGAGTTGGTGTGTGGGGGGCATTTCCGCCAACGGATGCTCAGCCTCAGATCATAGCACGGGGATGAGGGGTTGGGAGGCAGGGGCCGACCACAGGCTTCTCCTTACTGTTGGTCTTTGTATGTTCTCATAGAATAATAAAGTAATCATTCGAATCATTTATTACAACATCCTAAGGAATTGATAGAGCTAGTACTTCTGTCTAATGCTTTGAACTTGGCCATAAGTTCAACAACTGCGCTTCTTTCCGTCATACTTGATGTGATCCCTTTCCAATATGCTTTAAAATGTGAGAGAAAGTCATGAAAGGGGCCTCTGGAAACATAGTCACATCTTTTAAACCCTTGTTTAGGAAGTGCAACTTAAAAGTTTTATGCATCAGCTGCTACTTAACCTGCTGTGATTTAATGAGACGTTTCTCCCAGAACTATCATCCATGTAATCAGTATTTTTTTCAGGAGTCCCATAATAGCAGATCTGTGTTGTTGTGGTTTTTTTTTTCCTTTTCTTTCAGCCAGGTCCTTTAAAGGATTAGTAGGCAGCACAAATAAGATAGCTTAGGATGAAGAAGCAAATTTATGCCTGAGTTTCTCAGTGTAAGGATTCAAAAATTATTATTGATCCTAAAAATAAATTGTTAAAAATTGCGAGGTGTTTCCTTTACTCGACATGTTAAACATCAACATCTCACAAATGCCTTGCTAATGGAATCTATTACAGATCTATAAATATATTATTATTTTTAATACAGTTTGAATTAGCAAGTTTCATAAGGGCAAAAAACCATGTTTTATGCATCCATTCCCCCCCCCCCCAAAAAATGAACTAGTATTTGATATAAAGTAGATGTTGGATACAAGTTTCCTGAATAAATAAAATGTCACCAGAAAAAACAGTTATATGTTTAGAAAAATAGCATAGCTATGTAACTAGAAATGAATGAATTTTATAAGTCGTAAAAGACAAATTTTATCACTCTAATACTCAGACATTTATGTAGGCATATAAGAATAGTGAATAGAAATAGGAGAACATTTATGGCTGCGACTCTAACTTGTGAAGATACATGGTCTGAATCCAGCACAATAACTTGAAATTTTACTGACATAATGGATTACTGAATTTCCCTGCATCTACTATCAACATAGTTAAAATGGTTGGAGGGGGGAGAATAGAGACATATCTATTCAACATTCAAGAAGTAGTTGGGAATATCTTAATACAAATATTCAAGGGATTATGCATAAAACTGCAAATTTACACTAATTCTGAACTGGTACTACTATTTCCCCCCCTCACTTGGGATACTATTGTCCAAGTCTGTATACATTTTTGGTTGTCACACTCAGGAGGGTTATCACTGGAATCTAGTGGGTAGAGGGTAAGAATAACATAGAATATCCTACAATGGACAGGACAGCACCTCATAACAAATGTGAGTAGTTATTGATAATTTCTTGAGCTTTGATAGATAAAATTGTTATTACATTTTTTTTTGGGGGGGGATATGTGTGTAATCCTCTCTTAGGAACTGAAAATGTAGAAGTCTCACAGGGCAAAAGATCTCTCCAAAGTATATTTTATTTCACATTTAGTTTCTGGATTCTGGTTCAATATACCTGCTGAGTTTTAGCACATTTCCAGTGAATTTGCCTTTGCTTAAAGCAACTAATTGAAATTATATATAGGCAATTATTCATGCACTACATTTACCTGTAGAGAGAACGGAACACTGTTTTAAAATAAGAATAACGTGAGTTGCAAACTGCAACAACCCACAGAGCACTCTGATATCCAACAGGCACTTCATTAAATCTCTTCACAATCGCTTAGAACTTATTGGATGAAGCATTCGCTACAAATCACTGCTAATGTAGCATCTTAAATAACTTCAAAAATGAGCTGGTACATTTTTATTAAGCAGTCTTAATGAACAATTTAAGAAGCAAACACTTCAGCATGTCATATTGCTTTTTTCCTCTCCTCTTCATATTTTATGCTATTGATTATTTTTTAAAATACATTTTTTACACCAATTAGGGAATTTCTGGTAATAGTATTTTTTTCCCAGGAGAATGTTGGTCACCCTGACATTCCACAGGCTATACTTCTTGGGGAGGGTGGGCTTTCCAATGCTGGATTTTTACAAATGGATTCCTATAACATGCTTTCCTCTCCTATTCCAAATCACTTCAGAATTTTGTTTGTTCTCCTAGTGATGTTGAAGCATATTACATATTTTATTCTATTCACGGTGCCCACTCACCCAAAGAAAGATAGAAAAATAAGTGAAACAAATCTATTTTAATTTTAAAAAAAATTGGAATACCTACTTTCTTGAGTTTTGCATGCATAGATGTATAAACTATGTGTACCTAGGACTAAGTGACCAGTCTTTCTCTAGAAAAAAATGAAATTTTGTTCATTTGGTTTCATCTATGAGGTTCCAGGGTTTCATCTCTTGGGTTCCTCTTGCAGGAGGAGCACCAGAGCATAGTGGTATTTGGGGCTTTGTTGGTTTGCTTTCACATTGTCTCTGAAGTGAAATGTTCCCTCTAGTTATACAGAATAGAAGACAAAATACTCCAGCATTTTTTTTCAAGAGTTTGGCAATAGCATATCTAATTAGCTATCCAGAGCTCTTGGGGACAGGTAAGCTAGTGGGCATAAAAATTCCAGGAAACTCCTCAAGGAGCTCCGTCCTGTTTGCCGGGGGCAGGGATAAGAGACCGTTATCGGGAATTGACCAAGATGGTCCTATGCTCTCACTGTAAAAGGAAAAGGTCAAGAAAGTGCTGATGTATATGATGCCACAGTCCTAATACACAGTGAGTGCCTAGTGCACGGTACACACTCTTTAAATGTTGTTGGAAGAATAGATGAACTACCAGCACTGTGTGTATTTCTACATAAACATCATAGTGAAATTATTATTTAAGAACTACAGTGGGTGGAACTCATGGGTCAAAAACAGTATATAGGCCAAATAGATATTCATGCATTAAATTCATTAATTGCCTGCTAGATTGAGCATGGCTCTCCTTTATTGTTTACATAAAAAAGCACTCACTGTTTTTGGATATCAAGGGTACTCAGATCACCTAAGAACACTATTTCCCCCCTGAAATACTCGTTCATGGTTGTCATCTCTGGTTAGGAGACACAAAGAAAGCACACACTAAAAAAAAATACTTTGAATACATGAAGAGGGCTATCATAATAACCTGCTCCTGTAGAAAATGGGAATTATTCCTGTAAAGCCACTTTTTATTCTTGCCTTAGCTTTTTCACGTGGGAAATAAAGAATGATTTAAGAGAAAAATGTTTGCCTAATGCTTCGGAAGAGCTTTGAGGTAGTGGGTAATGAAATAATGATTTCTAAAATACTAGCAGATTTCCACATAAAAGTTGCTGTGAGATGCAAAGATGATAAGAATTTTGGGAAAAACACTCCATTTAATAGCCATTTGAAAGAGAGGTTGAATTCTAAGAAGTGCTTCGATTTAGATCTTAAAATCTATATGATTATTTTAGGACTTAAAAAAAAGGCCAACTTGGGTAAAAAACAAATAAGCAAGTCATAAACATGTCTCCTTTGCTAAAAATCAACTTCTGCTTCTGAAAGTTAAAATGTAGTAAGATTGGTTACTCTGGAAGGAAGTAAACAAAAGCTGCCAAAGAAAGCAGAAATAAGCATGTTTCATAAAAACACAAAATGTAGTTATAGAATCATAAACATTAGATGATAAAACACATTCCATTTCCCAAATATTTCAGGATAGCTTTTAGGTACTAAATAACATAGAAGAAACTGGTTTTATATTAAATATTGGAAAATAATAGAATAATTATAATGATGGGTAAAATACTATTCTATGTTTTTTTATCATGTTAGTAAAAATATTGCTTTGACCTATATTTCTCTTCCACATTAAGTTGGATTGCTTTTTTCTTTTTTTTTAAATTGCTTTATAGATTAAGGTATCACATATTTGTCCTCATCTCCCATTCCCATCACAAATCTCTCCCCACGCATGCCCCCAACCCCCCGCTGTCAGTGACCATTGGTTAGGCTTATATGCATGCATGCAAATCCTTTGGTTGATCTCTTCCCTTTACCCGCACCCTCCCCTACCTTTCTTCTGAGGTTTGACAGTCTGATAGATGCGTCCCTGTCTCTGAGTCTGTTTTTGTTCATCAGTTTATGTTCATTATTTCCCCTAGATGAGTGAGATCATGTGATACTAGAAATACACTTAAAAGAACCAAAAATGGGACAAGCAATAATGGTTATGCTGAGAGGCAAATTAATCAATCTGTAGTGAGTTTCTTTCTAGGCCAACAATTCTTTTGAGTCCCAATTTCAATGTCAAACAGTTCCTTATGTGTGCATATCAGCAATGATATTTCAGTTCTGGATGGTGGACAAATGGTGGTAATGTAGGTCCGACCCTCTCTGGTTTGGTCCTGGGCAACCTGCCGTGACGCACAGCTGCTGACTGCTAGTATGGCAAGGCGTCGTCAGTGTCTTCCAT
The DNA here is from genome assembly GCA_963924515.1 of Vespertilio murinus. NCBI lineage: Eukaryota > Metazoa > Chordata > Mammalia > Chiroptera > Vespertilionidae > Vespertilio > Vespertilio murinus. The sequence continues at coordinate 9,581,325 of OZ004707.1, forward strand.
CTCTGGATTGCTTTTTCAAGACTAACAGATTTTCAGAGAACTCTTAAAAAAGTCAGTTATCTAGTTTAAGTAATGATATACTCACATCTATAAACTCTTACTAAAAAAAAAAAACCCTTTAAACTAAATTCTCAATTGTGACATATTATCTAAGTGAATAATCTTTTAAAATATTTTTTTATTGATTTTAAAGAGAGAGGAAGTTCAAGAAATAGAGACTGAGAATAAGAGACAGAGATTGATCAATACAAAAGAAACATGGATTGGTTGCATTCAGCCTATACCCTGACCAGGATTCCAACCCACAACCCAGGTATGTGCCCTGCTCAGAAATCAAACCAGTGCACGGAACAAAGCTTAACCAACTGAACCACACTGGCCAAGGCTAAGTGAATAGTCTTTATGCTTATTGTCTTTCCAGTATAATTTGGCTACCTTAAGTAGATACTCAAGAAAAAGGCAAACTTTCAAAAAAAGTAAGCATAACTTACTTCCTAGTAGTTTAAATTGCAGAAATATAGCAAGTTCCTATGTACCTTTTATGCAGCTTCCCCCAGTTACAACATCTCTCATACCATACTCCATTGTCCAGCAAGGGCATTAAAAAGGGTGTAATCCTATTAACTCAGAAACAAGGAAAGTCAAACTTTTAATTCAGAGATGATAGATGGATGGATAGATAATTGTGGTTTCATTCTTTGAAGATGAAAATAGATATACATGGCCTAAACCGGTTTGGCTCAGTGGATAGAGTGTCAGCCTGCGGACTGAAAGGTCCCAGGTTCGATTCCGGTCAAGGGCATGTACCTTGGTTGCGGGCACATCCCTAGTAGAGGGTATGCAAGAGGCAGCTGATTGATGATTCTCTCTCATCGATGTTTCTAACTCTTTATCCCTCTCTCTTCCTCTCTGTAAAAAATCAATAAAAATATATATTTTTTTAAAAAGGAAAGAAATAAAGAAAATAGATATAAATGGCTTCATTTACACGAAAATGAGGCAAACATGATTTTTATTTTGCTATGTAGGTCCCTTAACCTCCTACTATTTATTCTTATTACCTCTAGACATCTCATTTTTTATTATGATTACTTATGTAATATCTGGCCATAGCCCAGACATCCTCCTCATCTTCACATCTTGCAGAATGTCCACATCCTCCTCCCCGATGGCCCAAAGCCAGCCTTACTCCAGTAATTGGCTCAGGGTCCTCGACCCCAAGACAAACTTCTCTTGCTCTCTTGCCACACAAACTAGTCATTTGTTTTTGTGTCTTATAGCATCCATGCGTGGATTAAACATTTTTTGTTACTGGACATTGTTTAGTTATTTTTTCCATATTTTCTGATTTTTTTGCAATAGATTACAAATTGCAAAAGTGTAGAGACCATTTTCTCCATCAGTTTCAAATTCCCCTAAGTCTACAGCCAATTACGCCTATGGTTATATGGTTAAGCTTAAAAATTGCATGCTGAATAAAGGCCACCTGAATGCAAACAGGGCAATTACAAAAAGGGCACATCTGCTTAAACATGTTTCATGCAATGCATCTGTAAAAGAAAATTTCAAAAACAATCCACATTTATTTAGAAAACATTTCTCTTTGGCATATACCATGTGGGGCAAAAGTAGGTTTACAGTTGCCTGCAGAGAAAATACTGAAACTAATAAGTAATAATACAAGAATATACTCTGTATTTTGCATACCCACAACTGTAAACCTCCTTTTGCTTCACCTGTATTTGAAAATAAGAGGTAGAAAGTAAAAAAAAAAAAAAAACCACACACTTTAATTGAAATGATCTGGAAAAATTAAATCTAAGGCTTAAGACCAGGTGCAAAGAAAATTAAAATAAAAAATACATGTATCATAAAAGTAATAGGAAAGTACACAATGTATTGCTAAAACAAAAACAAAACAAAACTTATACAGTGCTTTTCCAGGGATCCCCAAACTTCCATGGAATGAGTCTGGAATGCCACTAGGAGAGGTCACCTGCTCATGCTCTGGCTAGTAGTCTTGTTGAGCTCAGTCCTCCAACTCCCTGGCCAAGATTTCTGACAGTGAACAAAGCTGTATTGAACAAAGCTCCTCAGGAAGCCATGTACACCAGTGAATTCCCCCTGGTAACCTCTGTCAACCATGTGTCAAAAAAGATTTCTTTGCCACGTTCTGCCCAAATTCCCATCTACAAAACTATGAGAATTAAATGCTGTTATCTTAAACCATTTGAATATGCAGGAGTAGTAGCCATCTATTTTAGCATGAGATAGCAATGCAATCCTTACATTAACAATGCAATTTAAAACCAATTTCAGGACAACTGCCACATCACAGTCAAGATTGGGATATGAGTGTGTGTGTGTGTGTGTGTGTGTGTGTGTGTGTGTGTGTGTAAACACTTGGCTCTCAGGCTTTCTGTGCATCTACTAGAAAAGGAGGAATTACAATAAATTAGATGCCTTCTACCCTGCCCCATTCACACACAAAGAAAAGAATAAAGAGAAACAATATTGACTTTCCAGGTCAATATTCTACCCACAACATCCTACTGCCTATATCTCATCTTGAAATTATTACTGATTTTTATTTTTGTAAATGGCTCATAGTAATTTTATTTCTCCAAGGAATTTCATCTCTTAGCACATACGATTCTCTCCCCGTGCACTTGGGAAATAGGGCACATACGACTCTTTGTATTTTATGGACGAGTGAAGCAGAGACATGTTAAATGTTTGCCTGAAATGTCAAAGTGAGTCAAAGAGAACCGGGCCAACCTCTGACTACTAACTGTGTGTGTGTCCCAGTGCGCCTTGCTGTGTAAGACATAGGTGACAACTCAATGCCAGCATCTGAGCACAATATAAAGAGAAAGACATTTTGAAGCATAGTTAGAAACCTGAGTTTTAAGAAATCTAAAGCTATGAATGCATGAGCATCGCCAGAGTTGCAAACTTATCTAGAACATCTTAATAATATTATCAGATGCTCATAAAGGACTAACTGATTCTTTACCTTTAAATATCACTTTAACTCTTTCCAAAATCCTTTCATGTTATAACTTTCTTTAATTATCCTGAAAATTCAGCCAGGCAGATATTTTATTATTAATCCACTTACCAATGAATGAGAAAGTGAAATTGCTGAGAATTCACACTTAAGCCAATAGTCCTCAGTCTTTGCTACACATTAGAACTATCTAGAGAGCTTCTAAAATTCTCAAGGCCTGAGTCACACCATATACCAAAAATATCAGAGTGTCTGGGAGTGGATTACAGGCATCATTTGAAAGGGCCCATGTGATTTCCATGTGCAGCAAAGTTTAGGGCCACTAGCTTAAGTGGTACTACACTGCAGTTATTTGATGCTCCATCCTGTACAGCATGAAAGTTCACTCACAGATCATCTTGCTATTCTTCCTTGGGACATCAACCACCAGCAGCGTTATGAAACTATTTGTCCTTCATTTTGATATTTTATTCAATGTGTGATGAGAAACAGATCTTTATAGAATACTAAAGGCCTGGTGCACAAATTTCATGCACTGGTGGGGTCCCTCAGCCTGGCCTGCGGGGATTAGGTGAAAACCAGCTTTCCGACATTCCTGAGTAGTCCCTGATTATGAGAGGGTGGTTCTTGAGGAACACATCCAGAAATCAGGTTCCCTCTTTTCTGGTTCCAGGTGCATCACCTGAGAACCACAGCTGCCAAGTCACTGTAGCTCAGCAGCTCCTGCACTAAGCGGCTGCACCTTGGTGTTCAGTACGCATCATAGTCACCAGCTGGAAGGTGGAATGGTTGGACAGTTGCTTAGGCTTTTATATATATAAACGCAGTCACCACACAATGTTCAACCCTACATCAAGCTTCAGCTGAAGTGGTGGGTTAGAGCTCTACGACACCAACCTTTGAAAACTTTGATTCTAAATTTAGCTCACCTTGTCTATGGGCTATGAGGTTATTCTTGCTACAACAATGAAAAGAAAGTTCTCTGCCTTTTAATTTGTATCTTAAATCACATGAAGCAACTTTGAATACGTCCTGTGCATTAAAGATGGAAACAGAAAAGATGTAAATCAATATAATAAAACTAGATTTATGTACAAGCTTCACACACAGAGTCTTAGATGAATTTGAGGAACCAAGGTTATGTTCACTTTAATGGTGTTAAGTGGGGGAGAGTGGTGTGTGTCTTAGGACCCACCTCGTGATTGCTTATTATCAGTTTTCCAAGACAACTCAGCCCATATTTCTCTCTCCCATTGGGATTCCTCACATAACACAATGTTCAAGAACACAGGTCATTATTATCACACTATAAATACTTGTGCATTAGAAATTTTCTATCTGGAACAGAGAAATGAACATACACCATGTTTCCTTCATCTGGAACAAGGAAGAATGGTTAAAAAGTTCTATGATCTGTTCCTTCACCTCCTTGAAGAATATGGGTCCACAAATGAGAAGGCAAGAATCCTCAATAGTGTTGCTGTTTGTCTACCATTACTCAAGGTCTCTAGTAGTAAACATAGAAGTGATGACGCTAGCTCTCAACAAGCTTTGTAGCATTGTAATGCCCTCATAAAGAAGGATAGACATTGTGCCAATGTAAATAAAGGACTCACTTCATAAGAAGCAGTTCCAGTATAATTGACCCCATTTTGCTTTTGGCTATCATGGACTTACCTTTTTTTCATAGTGCAAAAAATTATGCTTAAATCCAACACACACTTCATGGAATTTCTTATCTCTACACAAGAGAAGTCAATCTTTAGAGATAACTAGTATTAATTTACTACTTGGATTAACAATTAAGTCATTGAAAGGTATTTTAAATTATTTAACAATGCAAACTAAAGGCGTCTTTTCTTCTTTACTTGGGGAATCTTACAAATCTTAATCAATGCAACGTTTTCATGTGTTAAATACCCATTCAGTAGAAAAAAATTAAATAACATTTATAAAAGTCTGTGTTAACTAATGAAACTGTTTGCAATATTCTCCTTTAGAAAAGCCCACTTCTTAAAAGACTAGTATACCACAAATGATTGTGCATGGATAATGAAATACATTTAACATAAAAACAAAGTTTCTGAATGGTATTTAATGGACAAATGCTTTTTTTGTGTGGCCTCCTTTGGGATCTGGTTTTTAAATATCAAGTATTAAATAATCTTCACAATGCTCAAAGAGCTTTGATTTTGGCTTTCATGGTTTCCATTGTACTTAGTAACTGATAAGAAACATTTATCATAAAACTTTGTTAGACAGTTGCTATACTAATCTGTGACATTAATAATACCATCTCAATAAGCAAATTTATAAGCTAGTGAATACACTGAATTAAGACAGGTTATATATCCCTAAGGCCCAAATTTCAAGATGTGATAGAAAATGTAATTTGTAATAGTATGAATTCAATGCAGAGTGGGGAAAAAGACATAGTATCATTAAAGCAAGAAATATGTAGGATTCTTGAAAGGGATCTAATCTATGGAGAAATGCATGCTTAAAACAAGTGGGGGGAAGGTTGTTTTTGCAGATAGGAATAATTTGTCAAAGATGAGGTCCAGAGTCAATGGAAGAAAAAAGTGGTATGTGCCCTGGAAATTCATCATGATTAAGTGGAGGTTAAATCAAGAGAAGCTAGGATGGTTGACAAACATGAGAAATTATACAAGGAGGCACCTAAGAACACTAAGCATCAAATAGTGATGTGATTATCTTCAGATTATAACCTAAATGCAGGACCAGAGATTCAGGACGGTTTCCAGGTAATTGCTGATGCTGGAAAGGGCAGGGATCTCACACAGGAGCTCAGTCCTCTCTTTCAGTTGCCAATTCATACTTCAGTAAACATACGTTATAGGAAGGTGGATAAGAATTCTCAAGTACAAACATGAGCATTCAACCCCAAGTCACCAATAATGGAAGAAAGTCAATACCATAAATAGACTCATTGAGAGAGAGCAGGCAGAAAAGCTGTCCCGGCCCCTTGGAAGGGCTGGGGCAAGCATTGGGAGGGATTTGAGCAAAAAAATTTTTTTAAAAAGGGAAAAGAACTCATTGAGGCTAAAGTGTGGTGATTGCTGGAGAGTAAGGGGAGGTGAAGGATGGCATGATGGTATTGGGGGAATAATAGTGATGGATGAAGACTTAACTTGGGGTGGTGAGCATACAATATAGTACACAGATGATATGTTGTACATCTGATACCTGTATACTTTTGCTAACATATCACCCCAATAAATGCAATAAAAAGAAAAAAAGAAGATTCCAATGTCAACAGAACTAATACCCAATGAAATAAATAGAGCCAATAGAGACTTAAGAAAAAACATAAAGATGTATATTTTCAGAGCTATGCAGCAGGATATTTTCCCCCATAATGAAGAACTTACAAAGCCACATTCTGGGAATTAAAATTTTTATGTTTCTTAAAGCTCATCAGATAGAGGTGGAGTAAATAGCAGAATAAGTAACCCCAATCCTAAAGAGAAAATTAATTAAGTAAAATGATTAAATTTAGGAATTTTTAAAGAATATCAGGCCAAAGGTGAAGGAAAGGGAACACACAGGTGATGAGTCAAGGGACTTGGAAGTTATATCCAGAAGTTTAACAATCTCTCTGAAGTCTGGGAAGAGAAAATAGGAAGGATGGGGGAGGAATTATTTAAAAGAAATGAGAAGGGGATATATAATTCAAGTTCTTTGTCCTCCCTTTTAGTCTACTCTAAACCTTACCTCCTTCATATGAACATCTTCATCATAATTCGAAAAGATCAAATGATATTTATTTATATTCTCGTGAAGTGTAATAATGAACAAAGCGGTAAGGCTGATATTTAATTCAAGTTCAACGTTTTCAACTGCCTTCAGTTGACACTGTTTTTCTGATCAAGGAGCTCAGGTATAAAAGAATGCACACCAATTAGACAACATAGAGATTTTCATTAATTTTCTCCAAATATGATCACAAAGTTAAAATTCCAGGTAAAACAAATAGTGAGAGAAGGAATAGAATGACTGAGACCCCACCAGTCAAGCATAACCAATGTGCTGACCAGTCTAAAATTATGAATACAGAAGTTTTATGGGGTGATGACTTAAATATCTTAACAGATTTTTCTCTTCTCCATAGAGTAACCTCAAATCTTCAGAACATTAACAAATTTGTTTCTCCCCCTCCCCACCATGGTAGTCCAACCTTCTTTCTTATGCTTTTAAAAAAATCTTTATTGTTAAAAGTACTACATAGGTCTTCCTCCCTTCCCCCCATAAACCTCCTTTATTATTCTTGAGTTGGTTTTAAATAGAAGTAAATAATGAGCACCTGATTTGTTTTCCCTATGGCAATGATACATAATTTGTAGTGCTTTTGCTCCTTTCTGAAATTATGGCTAATCTTTTGTGAACTCTATGGCAAATACTCCATATGGCAGAGGAGACCTAATTTTGCATTTGTGTTGGTTAGGACTGAAAATGCCTTTTCAAGTAGGTGCACCAATGTTTACAGCAGAATCAAGATTTATTTAAAACTATTCCACAGAGCAACATTGTGCAGAATTTATGAACTGTACAATGGCCATAAAGGTCACTTGATATGCAAACGTTTAATTTGGAGTATCATGTTATGGTATAGAACTGCTACACTTAATGCTTGTTAAAATAAATGGTTTCAGAATATCTGTTTCAGTCTGTGGAGTTTATGAATTTCAATAATTCCCTATTATCTAATAGTTCAACTAAGTTTGGTTTTCTTCTTTTTATTTAATCCTCACCTGAAAAATATTTTTCTATTGATTTTGAAAGAGTGGGAAAGAGAGAGGGAAAGACGAGAAATATCCATGTGAGAGAGACCCATTGATTGGTTGCCTCCTGCAAGCACCCTGAACCTGCAACCAAGTTACACACCTTTGCATGGAATAGAATCCTTCAGTCCACAGGCTGACACTCTAACCACTGAGCAAAACCTGCGAAGGGCTGTTTTCCTTAATTTGTTCACAAATCCACAGTTCATATCACGTGTAAAATAGTGAAGAAAATGGATACAGATTTAACCTCACTTTTAAAATTCACTGTTATTTTAGAGCACACTACACATGATTACTTACCCAATTTTCAACATTTATTATTGTACTAGAGGCCCGATGCATGAAATTTGTGCAAGGGTAGGCTTTTCTTCCCCAGGCTACAGGCACCGGCTTCTCTCTTGAACCCAGAACCCAGGTTTCCTCTAGAAGATTGTCAGGGAGGACATCCGGTCTAATTAGCATATTGTGCTTTTGTTATTATAGATACTTTACTACTAGTATTCATTCCTCTTTTGATACTAGATCTGTGAGAATAGGTAATTTATTAATAGATATAACTCAAATATTTGTAATGGAAACATTTGGGAAGGCACTGATAGACTAGATTAAGGATTACAAAAGTGTCTTAACTTGTGACATTGTATTTGGAGATACTATTTATAGAGATGTGCAAAATTACAAAACAATCCAAGCAAGTAAAATGTAAAGAAAAATATCAATTTTAGATTCATAATTTTTTAGTATGATAAACATAATAAAATAAAAGTGTAGTAAAATAAAAAGATGATATAAACAATAGTGTGCATTTAAAAATATTTTCTATAACAAATATTCAATGGTAAATTAAGTATAAAATATTTTCTACAATTTTATTATACAGTATTTTCAATGTTTATTACTACAGATCCAAAATATGGAATCAGAATATAACAATATATATGAAATTTCTGGATAGTACAGTAACAAAGTGTAACCTTGTCATAGTGTTTACATTCTAAATATTAGACTATATAATATTGCTTATTTAAATTTAAAAATCATAGTTTCATTAAATTTTAAACACTAAAGATTATCATGATATCATATGATTAATTTTCCCCTTTTGATGAGAAGATGATATGTTCCCACAATAACCAGGATTGAAACTTTCTTCCCACCATGAAAAAATACAGTGAAATTATATTTTTGGGCCTACCCATAAGTTACTAAGAATTTTGCTAAGATTTTCTTTGGAATTGTTTTTCTTTTAATAACCCTGTATCAAAGGTACTATTATTATCTTCAAATAAGGAAAACTGAAACTCTGAAAATTTAAAGAATGTGTCTAAGGTCAGTCATACAGACACATAGGGGAACTAGCATTTGAATTTGTGGTTTAAGCTTATTTTCCTAAAAATGCATTGCACCCTGTGGTACTACATTTATGTTAAGGCCAGGGCATGACAAATTAGTTAGCCAAAAGAATCAGTTTGTTGTGGAAAGTGTAAGTGTCCCTTTCTGAAGGGTTGTCTCAAATATGTAGAGAATGTCTTTACCTGAACTGGTAGGGAGTGCATCATAAGTGTGGAATGATTTAGTTCATTTATCCACATCTGACGTCCACTGTACACTCTCTCCATCTCACGTGGTCTCTCCATGCCATTGTAAATTTCACCATCTACTTTCTTGGACTTTCCCATACCAAGGTCATGCTTTTCCATCAGATCCAACCATCCCAACCACACCCATCCCTCTGGATTGAGAACTTTTGAATGGAATGCATATTTCTTGGTTAATAGTTCCACAGCACACACCATAAACCCACCAGGATCAACGTGCCTTTAGAATTTGCTCAGTGGGCTCTTTAATAAATAATGATGGGTATGAGTCTGTCCACACCCATCTCTCAATTTACCATTATCTTTGAGGTATGATCCTAAGCAATATTATTTTTACTGATCTTTAGAAGATATTCTTTATTCCCCTTTAAATAGCAGAATTTTATTACATTTATCTCTAAAACTTAAACACTATTCACAGACATTTGCAAGTGAGAGCATACTCACCTTAAGATTACACAAAAAGACAATAGTAGAGAAATGGTAGAAAACAGTCACATATGTTGGAAAGCACACACAATTGTGTGTTAGGAAATCTGTATACCTTAGCTGCCAGAAACTGATCATTGTCAACAACCTCCATTGCTCTGAAAGGTCAGAGTTTGTTCGCTCTCTGCTTAGTTGAAACATTGTTAGCTGAAGCCATCTCCACCTCTGTTGTCTTGTGTAAATTTCTGTTATTGGAGTTTCCTACCCAAGGGCTGTGGGTGTATCCCATAGTCTCAATAAAAGGGATAGCAAGGCAATAGAAGCAGAGTAGTCCCCCCACTAGAGGTGGACTCCTGCCTGGCCCCCGTTATTCCCAAATTAATACTTTTCTAGTCTCTCTTCGTTTGTTTGCGGCCTTCTCCAGACCTGAACCCTGAACCAGAAATCTGAACCACACGGGACGTGAAAGGGGTTCCCACAAATAACTTATTTCCTACTCAGGGTATCAGCTTAGTATAAAATAATGTGGCATAATATAATAGCAATTTCTAAATTCCTCTCCACATCTTTTTTTTACATTATATTTTTATTGATTTCAAGTAAGAAGGGAGAGGGAGAGGGAGATAAAAAAATATTAACAATGAGAGAGAATCATTGATGCATGCCCCCTACTGGGGATTGAGCTCACAACCTGGGCATGTGCCCTGACTTGGAATCAAACCATGACCTCCTGGTTCATATGTTGATGCTCAACCACTGAACCATATCAGCTGGGCAGGGAAAGGCATTTTTAAAGTTAGCTCTCATATCCATACTGTTTATTGTTTAAATGTGATGATAGAGTAAAAATATTTTCAAATATCTTGGGGCTAAAATACATATAACTCTATGCTATCATAGACTGTGCTTCAGAATGATTAAGGGAATTAGACTAAGGAAATAGAAAATTCAACAGATAAAAATGCCTAAAAACTGGGATAATAAATTAGTCTAGATTGGAGCAGGGGTACAGGAAGTAGTTCTCCAAGAAATAAAAATTAGATGGATAGACTTGTGATATAGAAGTTGAAACTTCAGAGTAGTTTGATGTGACAGTAGTTCTGAGGTGAATAGTGATAAGTACATAAAAATCTAAACCAATGAACAAATTAAAAAAATAATAACGTCCAAGGAAAACTTAAATGGTGATCTACATAAATAAAATTACAGGTCATATTCATTGATTTAACCAAAAAATAGGATTAAACAATATTGAAGTGTGAGAAAAAGTTAGGAGATAAAATTAAAAAGAGACAAATTCTCAGAAAGGAATTAAGAGATGATGTTTAAATTGACAACTAGTACCATAAACACATAATTTAGAAATAGGAAATTACCATTCCTTTAATATTCAAAACTATATAAATTACTCTTTTAGAATTCATAACTTGCTTTAAAGCTCAGAGTGGTGAATGGTTTTGCAAAAAGAAATAGATTCAGACTCATTTTCCCATTTATATAAGAGGCAATGTATTTTCTTTTTACTCTTGAATCCCTGTTCAATGATACAGCCAACTTTCAGAGAAAAGCATTTCATGAATTTTTTTATTTGGTCAACTCTTTTGCTAATAATGATAGAACATATGGTCATAAACCAGATGCTCAAGTTCATATTTCGCCAAAACACTTTGCTCCATCATGTAGGTCCTCATTATCAAGGGCATAAACATAAAGTCCTTCTATTTATTACAGAGTATCAATTTCATCCAACAGATTCATCTCTACTCTTAATAATTAAAGAAGATATTTTCAGGCTGACAACAGGAAGACAACAGTTACCCACTGAGAGGACTAATAAAAAGATGTTATTTTCCTGAAAGTTTGGATAATGAATGTAACTGTGATATGCTTTAACTTAATTATAATAATTTATATATTATGTATATGAGAACTACTGATGTAAGCATTAAGTTAGCAATATCTAAAGTGTGTTTTGATACAAATAAGGTTTACATCTATCTGTACCTAACCAGAAAGCAAATTGTTCTAAAATTATCATTTGGTAGGTTTCACCAATACTTCCTAATTTGAAAGATTAGAATTTGAAAATATATTACTTACTTTAAAAAATAAAATAAAAATAAAAAATATAAAAAAGAAAAGATATGATTTAAATATTATGCCTTGAGCTTTTTTTTAGTACTAATGAAATTTAGATATAATTTAATTTTAGTTTTCTGACATTTGGTACTAAGAAAAATTTATGCATTCTTTATTCTTTTCCTATATTATTTACTATTAATTTACTTTTAAATATATGCAATTAAAAATAAAATATGCTCCTGTGTCCCTTTTTCTTTTTTTAAAATATATTTTTATTGATTTCAGAGAGGAAGGGAGAGGGAGAGCGAGACAGAAACATCGATGATGAGAGAATGATTGATCAGCTGCCTCCTGTACACCCTCCACTGGGGATTAAGCCAGCAACCTGGGTAGGTGTCCTGCCTGGGAATCAGACTATGACCTTGTGGTTCATAAGTTGAAGCTCAACAACTGAACCATGCCAGTCAGATTGTCCCTTGTTCTTTTACTTGGAGGCAGATTAAGAAAAAAAATAGGTTTTATCTTACCTTGAGTCTATTTTCATTTAAACACATTTAAATGTATTCCTCTCATCCTAAAGAGCCTAAGATTTCCCGTGGGAAGCTTTTCCTTCATGTGGTAACAATAACTCTAGAAAAGTTAAGGCCTCACAAGGACATAGCTGAATTGAAATGGATAGGTGCATGGCTGGAGGGGCAGGAGGAGGGGATAGGAAAGACAAAAGAATTGTCAATAAAGTCATGCTTCATTTAAATCGTCTTGTAACAATGAAATGTTTTATGCATTGGTTAGAATTTTCTCCCTTGAAATGGCCAATTCTGCTAATAAATGTAAAATAATTTGTTAAATATGTATTTGTGAAAAGTTAATATAGCTTTATTTATAAATGATCAATAGTGACTTATGTAGGGGCTAAAAAAGTTTTTTGAGACCCTTTTAGAATCCGTAGGTGGGTCTGAAAATTAAACTGATGAAGACAAATTAAAGGAGAAAAGCACACATTTTATTAAATTTTTATATGCAAATGGGAGCTTTCACACACACACACACACACACACACACACACACACACACACACACAAAAACAAAACAAAAAAAACAAACAAACAAAAAAAAACCAAAGAAGTAAAGTGACCAGAGCAGGAAGCTTTATACCTTATAGACAAAGAAACAATAAATTAGTAAAGAAATAACAGGACAAGTAGGTTTACGCTAATGGTAGTTAATGGTAAAGAAGTAACTAGGAAGATAAGGGTTGGTTTAACGTCCCAAGTTCAGCAACTCTGGTGATAAAAATGTATTCCTTCCTCCAGAAAGGGTACCATTTGTGTGGGAAGTTTCTCTGCTGCTTTCAGGAAAGAAGAGTGAGGTGGGGGTCAGACTGACCTTCTTATTTCTGCCATTTTCTCAAATTCCTTCAGTTTATGGTTATTAATATGTCAAGCTACCGCATTTTGGGGTAACATGTCCTGAATCCCATCATTTATAACAAATGTGAAATTGTATATTTAAAGACATAAGCACCATTCATGTAGAATGTGAATAATGTTGTGCTTATATATTTTATAAAAACATGTTTTACGTGTTTGATTGGGATTCTGGATAATGTATTGAGAATGCACTATAAGAAGCAAGGATCTTAGAAAACTATTACTTAGAGCAATGGTGTTTGAGAGCTTTTAGCTGCATTTTGCTACTGAACACATGAAATGGGACAAGTCTGAATTGAGATAAACTCTAAGCACAAAATACACACCAGATTTCAAACCCTTAGTATGAAAAAAAAATAGTAAGTACATCCTTAATATTTAAAAAATTGATTACATGCTGAAATGATATTTTGGATACTTTAAGTTAAATTAAATATAGTATAACATTAATTTCTCCTCTTTATTTTTTTATTAGTGAGGCTACTATAAAATTTTAAGTTACATTTTTCTATTTTCAGTTTATATATAACTCTTCAATGAGCCAAACAACTTTAGCCTATTGAGGAGTTCTCAGACTCAATATATTTTAGAAGGTATATCCAAAACAGTGGATTGTATATACACTTTGAAAGTACGGAGTCAAGAATGACTATAATGTTCTTTTGACTTAGAACCTGGAGTTGATGTTTAAACAAAGATGGGAAGAGTAAAAGGGACAGGTTGGGAAAGGATGTAAATTAGGTTTGGGTGTCTGAAGCCCAAAATATCCCGAATGGAAAAATCAGAAAAGACCATTTTACGCGTGCCTCTAGTTCCACTAGAAGTTGCCATTAAAGAAGGGCAACTTGAAAGTCTTTCATCTTCACCAGGGTAGGTAGAGGCGAGACCATATTAAGACAATTTGTCTTGGTGCTCACATTTGTGATGGATAAACTTTACATTAGCTTAAAGTCGTCTCCAGTTATCTGTGGCCGCTCATGCTTCTCTGTAAAGATAGCATGTCACCCATCAGGTGAAAGTGCTGTCCTGATGCCTGAGCCAAGATGGCACCAGCATCTGGGGCATCGTGGTCGGGGGAGCAGTGAGACAAATGTGCAGCATTGTACGTGTCAGGTTCTCCCATGGCTCTTAAGAAAACTGTTCTGTAAGATACATTCCTAATTCTTCTCTTTGCTGGAGTTCAGAGTTAGCGTTTTAGGACAGGCTGGACAACAGACTTATCATCATTGTAATATTTACTTTATTCTTTCCCTGAACAAAATTTATCCCTGTTCTCCAATCCTGCTCCATCCCCCAGGTACACCAACACAAGGAAGTACATTGCATGGGTGAAGGGTGACCAGCTCAGAAAACAGCCAGACTTTATATTCTCATTTAAAGCTCAATAGAAATACTTTGTTATGATGGGTGAAGGAATTTGTTCTTAGTTCCTCATTCTCAGCTGTAAGAAATGTTGTCATCAGCCAAAACCGGTCTGGCTCTGTGGATAGAGAGCATCAGCCTGCAGACTGAAGGGTCCCAGGTTCGATTCTGGTCAAGGGCATGTACCTTGGTTGTAGGCACATCCCCAGTAGGGGGTGTGCAGGAGGCAGCTGATCGATGTTTCTCCCTCATCAGTGTTTCTAACTCTCTATCTCTCTCCCTTCCTCTCTGTAAATAATTAATAAAAAATATTTTTTTAAAAGAAAAGAAATGTTGTTGTAAACAAAGGCCCTTCCTCCTCTATTGTTCCATGTTCCAGTTGCTCTGAGGATGAACTGCACATTAGGCAGAACTGAGTGTGTAGAGGCCAAGAGTTTGGGAAGCTATCCGAGTTGCCTCCGACAACAAATCCAAGCAGCAAGTATGTAGACTCTCTCTATAAATATAAATTGATAACTCTCTATTAGGGTTTTCAATATATTATTTTAATGATGATTGTTGTTGGCAAGATGAAAACATGTTTTGACTATTAAGTGTGACTTATATTACAACATTTTGGCATTCAAAAATATATCAGAGCAATTTTTTTATTCATAAGTGTCATGTGTGTCAGACTTTAAGTAGAGTAAAATGTGTTGTAAGTGGAGCTCTGATTTTGCTTCCTTGTCAACTGTGATTTAACAGGCAGGGGGCCTGCCAACTTCAGGTTAGCATGAAAATTAACTTACCTCGCAGCTATTTTCCAGTGAAAGATTTAGAATGCAAATTGAAGACTAAAAATCTAGTTCATCCGGAGCAATATTGTTGTAAATATTCACTCTGGTTTTCATGATGTTGTGGCTTATTTCAATATACACTGAGTGGCCAGATTATTCTGATCTCTGAACACAGAATAATCTGGCCACTGGGTGTATATCCTATATAATAAAAGGCTAATATGCAAATTGTCCCCTCGACCAGGAGTACAACCAGCAGGCATGTTGGCCAACTGCCAATGTTCCTTTTCCCTGTCCAGGCTAGCTGGATCCCACCCATGCACGAATTCATGCACCAGGCCTCTAATTATGTTCAGAGATCATAATAATCTGGCCACCAGTATATAGTTTAAGGGAAATTGGCAAAAACATTTTAATTTTTTAGTTCAGTAAATTCATATTAACTTCATAACAAAACTACTAGATTTCTGAAGCCATTATTTGTTCATTACAAATATTTGAACAGGTGTTAATTTGTAGTTGGTGTTTAATTTTCTTATTCAAATTTCTCTCTAAATTATAAAATTAAAATAAAATGATTTTAGCCCTAACCTGTTTGACTTCGTGGATAGAGCATTGGCCTGCTGACTGAAGAATCCCAGATTTGGTTCCAGTCAAGGGCATGTACCTTGGTTGTGAGCCCATCCCCAGTAGGAGGTGTGCATGAGGCAGCTGATTGATGTTTCTCTCTCATGGATGTTTCTAACTCTCTATCTCTTCCCTTCCTCTCAAAGCATCAATAAAATATATTTTAAAAATAATTTTAGAATCTGTCTTTTTTCTTAGGTAAAGTTCTTATTTATAACTAAATCAACAATATACTTATTAAAATACTTTAATTCATTTAAAGCATAAATCCTAAATCTCAAATAGATAGCAATCTATTAACATAATTTAATGTTACATGTATCCAAGAAAGTGTTAACAATTGCATTTTTTAGCCAAAACCGGTTTGGCTCAGTGGATAGAGCGTCAGCCTGCATTGGTCTGCAGACTGAACAGTCCCAGGTTTGATTCTGGTCAAGGGCATGTACATTGGTTGCTGGCACATACCCAGTAGGTGGTGTGCAGGAGGCAGCTGGTAGATGTTTCTCTCTCATTGATGTTTCTAGCTCTCTATCCCTCTCCCTCCCTCTCTGTAAAAAATCAATGAAATATATTTTTAAAAAAACAATTGCATTTTTTAAAGATGAGTCATTCAGTAATTGCATTGAGACTGTCCTTTGTTATAACCTAAACCTTATGATTAAAATTTACTAATCTCAAATGGACTAATAAGATGTCTTATTAACCCAAGTGAATTTGTATTTATTTTCTTTGATTCCATTGTAATACTAGTAAGGGAAGCTAATATAGTGATAGCTGTATGCTACTGCATACAGTTGAACAACTTCACATCTTTAAATGATGCCTCTTGGTTTTTAAGTTTAATTGAAGTAATAGAGGAAAGGTAAAATATTTTGGAGACTATTATTTTGCAGTACTCTGCAGCTCAAGTACCCTCAATGAAGTAAAAATAAATGTGATCTGATGTGTAACCATATGCATGTTACTAATAGGTGACATTCAAACACTGTTATTATTTCATCATATGTAATTCTGTAATTACCTGAATCTTAAAGTCTTATTACAGAAGGAAAAAAGTAGAAAAAAATTTTCTGGAAGCTCTTTTCTCTAGTATTATGCAAAGGAAACAAAATATTTAACTATAGAAAAAGATCCTTGTAAGACAGAACCATTTAACATATTTTAATAAATATTGGAAGTACCAAAACCATATGTAATGAATACTTATGGTTATCACTCAATGTATGAAAAATTGTGAATTATTGAAATGACTAATCTGCTGAAAGAGTAGCAGTGGTCTTGTGTTTACTCAATTTTAGACAAAGGGCAGAGAAGTGATAGGTCTTGGGTTCAGATGGACAATAAAACTCATGAGACAATATAGGCTCCAGTCAACAGCTAACTGTAAGAAAAAATATAAACTAGAATCATAATATTAATGAAACTTTCATAGCAAAAGTTCCAGACATAACTTATATTTTTTAGTATTTTTTAAAAAATTTTTATTTAAAGTATTACAAATAGTAGTACATATATCTATTTTTTCCTCCATTGACCTACTCCCAGCCCTCCATTACCCCCCTCACATGCCCTCACCACCTCCCTATCCCAAGTGTATCGTGTCTGTTGGTTATGCTTATATGCATACATTCAAGTCCTTCGGTTGATCTCTTATCCATCTCCCAACACTCTCCTGCTTTCCTACTGTAGTTTGACAGCCTGTTTGATGTTTCTTTGCTTCTATTCTATTTTTCTTCATCAGTTTATAATGTTCTTTTATTATCCATAAATTAGTGAGATCATGTGATATTTATCTTCTACTGACTGGCTTATTTCAATTAGCATAATGCTCTCTAGTTTCATCCATGCTGTTGCAAATGGTAAAATTTCCTTCTTATTTACACAAGTGTAGTATTCCATTGTGTGGATGTACCAAAGATTTCTAATCCAATCATCTGCTGATGGGCATTTAGGCTGTTTCCAAATTTTAGCTACTGTAAATTGTACTGCTATGAACATAGGGGTGCATATATCCTTTCTGATTGTTATTTCTGTTTTCTTGGGATAGATTCCTAGAAGTGGGATTACTGGGTCAAATGGCAGTTCCATTTTTAATTTTTTGAGGAAACTCCATACTGTCTTCCACAGTGGCTGCACCAGTCTGCATTCCCACCAGGGTTCCTTTGTCTCCGCATCCTCACCAGCACTTTTCTTGTTGATTTGTTGATGATAGCCATTCAGGCAGGTGTGAGAAGGAAGGTACCTCATTTGCATCTCTCAGATGATTAGTGACTTTGAGCATGTTTTCATATGTCTCTGGGCCTTCTGTATGTCCCTTTCCAAAAGTGCCTATTTAGGTCCTTTGCTCATTTTTATTGGATTGTTTATCTTCCTTTTGTTAAGTTGTATGAGTAATTTCACATTAGGACAAGTATGATAATGAAAGATGAGACTACAAAGGTGTGGAGCCATAAGGTGTGAGTACACGACAAACTCTATACTCTGTTGAAGGTGCAGTTTCAGCAGGATTATGAACTCTCACTTAAGTGTTATTAAATAAATAAACAAACACAGACATTAGGTATAGGTGATCTTTCTATGATTCTCACTTATCTTGTATCAGATGTTCCTTAATTTTCTCAAGTTAGTATTACAAGATTTGACTAAAGACCAAAGCGCTAGGTCTCTTATGTTAGAGTAAAGTTCATATCCTTTTGTTAGCCTTTTCCTTCAGTCATATTATTATTAGGAAGTTAGTTTACAAAGTTTGAAACAGCCTGGAATAACCTAAGTGAAATAAGCTATATTACAAAGCCACTGTTCTCAAAACTGTTTGGTACTGTCACACGAACAGACATATAGACCAAGAAACAGAACGCAGAAGCCAGGAATCGACCCAAACCATTATGCTCAATTAATATTTGAACAAAGTAGGCAAGAGCATACAATGGAGTCAAGACAGTCTCTTCAATAAATGGTGTTGGGAAAATTGGTCAGATACATGCAAAGAAATGAAACTAGATCACCAACTTACACCATACACAAAAATAAACTCAAAATGGAAAAAGGACTTAAGTGTAAGATGGGAAACCATAAAAATCTTAGAAGCCATAGGCAGCAAAATAGCAGACACATGCTGTAGCTATATCTTTAACATTATAGCTCCTAGGGCAATGGAAATTAAGGAGAAAATAAACAAATGGGACTACATCAAAATAAAAAGCTTCTGCACAGCAAAAGAAACCATCAACAAAATAATAAGAGAGCTCTGCATGGGAGAACATATTTTCCATTGTTATATCTGATGAGGGTTTAATCTGCAAATTTAAGGGGAACTCATAACGGGAAGATAAACAATCCAATATAAAAAAATGGGCAAAAGTCCTAAATTGACACTTTTCGAAGGAGGACATAAAGAAGATTAAGAGACATATGAAAACATGCTCAAAGTTACTAATAATCTCAGAGATGCAAATCAAAATGACAATGAGGTATCACCTCACACCTGTCAGAATGGCTATCATCAACAACTGACAAGTGCTGGCGAGGATGCGGAGAACAAGAAACCCTAGTGCACTGCTGGTGGATTGCAGACTGGTGCAGCCACTGTGGAGAACAGTATGGAGTTTTCTAAAAAAACTGAAAATGGAACTCCCATATGACCCAGTTATCCCACTCCTATGACTTATATTCCAAGAAAACAGAAATAACAATCAGAAAGGATATATGCACCCCTATGTTCATAGTAGCACAATTTACAATTGTTAGGATTTGGACACAGTCTAAGTACCCATCAGCAGATGAGTGGATTAAAACACAGTGGTACATCTACCCAATGAAATGCTATGCCATTGTAAAAGAGAAAGAACTCTTACCATTTGCAATAGCCTGGATGGACCTGGAGAGCATTATGCTAAGTGAAATAAGCCAGTCGGAGAAAGATAAATATCACATGACCTCACTCATTTGTGGAATATAATGAACAAAAGTAGATCCAGAGACACAGAAACAACAAACACACTGTCAAACCTCAGAGAGAAGGAAGAGGAGGGTGGGAAGGGGTGGTGGTGGTGGTGAGAGTTCAACCAAAAGACTTGTGTGTGTGCATATAAGCAAAACCAATGGACACAGACATTAGGGGGATGAGGGCATGAGCCAGAGGATGGGAGTGGCTGGGGAGAGGTCAATGGGGGAAAAGAAGACATATGTAATACTTTAAACAATAAAGAATTTAAATTAAAAAAAAATGAATGAGGAAATACTTTTAACTACACTGATTAAAAAAACAAAAACAAAAAAAAAGAGTGCTATATGCAAAAACTAGGGAAACCACCCCTTAGTTCTTCAGCTCTGTCTCCTTAATTTCCTCTTCTGATAATTGGTCAACAAATTTGTTTCTGCTCTCCTTTGTGCCTCTGGGAACTAATCTCCTTGGCTAACTTTGAGAAGCCCACCCAACTAGAGACAAATCCTTTAGCTAATAACTGATGAATAAAACTTTGAGTGAAGATTTGTCAACTTGATTTACCGTTATTATTTTTAAAAAGTAGATTGATATTAAAAGAAAGTATATGTCCAAGTTATATACAATTTCCTCCAATTAAATTATTTATTTAGGAAAAATATGTTGTAAAGCAGTTTTAAATATTTAAATATTTTTAGAGGCCAGAGATTCAATTCAGATAGGTGGTGTTAGTATCATTTATTTGAAGGGATTGCATACATTTTAAAAATATAGTTTATTGATATTTTACAGAGAGGAAGGGAGAGAGATAGAGAGCTAGAAACGTCAATGAGAGAGAAACACCGACCAGCTGCCTCTTGCACACCCCCTACTGGGGATGTGCCCACAACCAAGGTACATGCCCTTGACCGGAATCGAACCCGGGACCCCTCAGTCCGCAGACCGATGCTCTACCACTGAGCCAAACCGGTTTTGGCGATTGCATACATTTTAAATAACATAACTTTGATATTTTGTAACTGATTTACTTCATTATTTTCCTATTGATTTACTTAAAGTTACATAAAAATAGTACTCTACACAAGTGAGTAATTGCAACTTAATATCATAAATGGGGTATTTGACCCAAAACTAAAATATTCAACTTTGAGATTTAACAAATAAACAAACAGACAATTAAGACAATGAATGTATTTCACAGAAAAAATGTCATTGAACTTAATTTATATATTCAAGTATTAATTTAAAATATGCTGTCAAAGTTATGGTAATAAATAAAACATATTTATATGTATTAAATCATAAAATTTATAAAAATATATTGGAAAACTTAGTTAACTTATTTTTTCTGCATTTTATGTTTATTCTATTTTACTCTAATCACTTTTAATAATAAAATAACAAATATTTTAATGCATCCTTAACTTGCTTATGATATAAAAATATACATTAAGCAATATTTTGAAATTTTCACTTTATCTGTACTCTATTTATTCCATAATTGTTTTGAAGCAATTACTAAGAATTTATAACATTCAAAATAATTAATAGCACTGAAAATTCTGAAATATAAACATCAAGAAAAAAAAATAAGACCAGTGAAAACTGAGCCACATTAGAAAGGCAAGACCAAAGGAAGTAAAACATAAAGGACTACACAATTGATGATAATTCAGCCTCAAATGTAGCCTTCACAATTACTAAGTCAAAGAGACACAGGAGCTATATTCAATCAAAGCATCCTTTGATTTGAAAGAATGACTTGATTCCTTTTGCAGCAATACAAACGCTTTTCCTAGATATAAGTTCTAAAAATCATTTTTCATTTGAAGCCTTAGAGCAGAATTGAGAAAAGAGCAGTCAATATTCTTAATCATTGTTCCAGTAAATGTGGTTGTAGAAAGCATAAGACTATAGCTTACATTTCCAAAGAAGACAAGCCCTTCATATGAAAATCAACTCATTACAGAAAATTCTGTGAGGATTTTAAACAATATGCCATTGAAGTGTGCATCTCTTATTATCTAACTTGATGTGAAATACCCAGGATAAAGAAGAGAATATATATACATATTAAAAAAAAATTCTCATAAATATAACTTCTCTCAACCCAGTGTGAGATTGATTTAATTTCTGGCGAGGTTGTGTAGGGTGAGTGCTTATGTTGTGTGAGTTCTTCTGGATATCTTTTTTAAAAATCTATTTAGTATTTCAATATCTGGAAAATAAACAAAGTAAATCTATAGTTACTATCATAACGTAAGAGACGCCTCACTTTTCTTTAAAATGAAATAAAACGGTGACTGTGTTTGGAAAACATGTAAACCTTGAAGTGAAGACTGCTGTACAGATCATCTTTCCCAGACATATGCATCAATGGGACAGAATAGAAAACACAGATATAGACATGCAAATGTACTTGAAAGATGTTTGTTTTAATTGTGATAACGTACACATAGCATACAATCTATTTGGGAGTGTGAAACCTTACTGTATTTATGATATTCAGGTTGATCTGCAACCCTCACCACTATCCAGGTCTGAACATTTCTCATTTCCCTTCGTGATGAGTGCATTTCATCACCCCCGCAGGAAACTCCACACTCAGTAAGCAGTCACCCCCTCAACTCTCCACTATTCTGAGGCTCTCGCAACACTCACCTGCGTTCCTTCCTTTTGGATATTCCTATTCTGAAATTTCATAGAAAAAAATCCCTAAATTCAGACCTATTGTGTCTGCTTCTTCACTTAGCATAGGTTTTCTTTTTTTTAAAATATATATTTTATTGATTTTTCACAGAGAGGAAGGGAGAGAGAGAGCGAGAGCTAGAAACGTCAATGAGAGAGAAACATCAACCAGCTGCCTCTTGCACACCCCCTACTGGGGACCTGCCCGCAACCAATGTACATGCCCTTGACCGGAATCTAACCTGGGACCCCTCAGTCCGCAGACCGACGCTCTATCACTGAGCCAAACAGGTTTTGGCTAGCATAGGTTTTCAAGGTTCATTCATAGTGTAGCATGTATCAGAGCTTCATTCCCTTTAACTGCTGAATGATATCTCAAGGTATAGATTAAATCTCATTGTATTTATTCATGTATTGGTGGACATTTTGAAAGTCCTTACATTTTGGCTATTGCCCATAATGCAGCAATAAACATCCATGTACAACCTTTTGATTGACCATCTGTTTTCACTTTGTGGGTGGCATCTAAATAGGAGTAGAATTGTTGGGTCATGTGGTATTCTATGTTGCACTTGTGGGGGGGGGGAATCAACTATTTTCCATAGTGTACGCACCATTTTGTATTTCTGCCAGCAATACATGAGGATGCCTATTTCTCTACATCCCCACCATAATTTGTTATTTTTCACTTTTTAATTTTTTTTTTAATTTAGCCAAGTTAGTGAATGTGAAGTGGAGGTAGCCGATCAATAAATTTCTCTCACCATTGATGTTTCTGTCTCACTTTTCCTCTCCCTTCCTCTATGAAATCAATAAAGAAAATATTTTCTAAAAAATATCATTTAATTATCGATTTTATGATACATCTGTTGTCCCTGTGGAGAAAACTTTTAGTATCTCAAAAGGAAACCACCCTTATCCTCCAGAGAATGGCCTTACATTTTCTTTTTAGAAATTAAAACTAGAAAAGGCAAATTTAATAAGCCTATATTTTCTACTTTCATAAATGACATTTAGCATTTTTTATAAAGCAAGTATTTTTAATGCTACTATATTACATAGATTTTATAATTGGAGCTTCCAGTACATTAAAAACCAGGACAGGCAGATATCAGAGTTACATTAAAAATTTTAATGGCCATGCATTGCTAAACCTAGAGGCTAAATAGGGAGTTTCTGAATTAACAGTGGATGAAAGCTCTGCTCAGTAAAATATAACTTGTACCACAGAACAAATGTTTTCAAATATACACTCCATCATCAATAGCAGTGTTGCCACCATTGGAAATATATTATGGGTTATTCATCAAATATATATCTGGTAGTATTGCCAATAGGGAAAAACACCGATCTTAGAAGTAAAAACCTTGAGATAAGGAATGAAGCTCTTTAAGATTTATAAAAATAATCATAAGTGCCACTTTATATCATAGTATAATTCTTTCAAAATTATGTGTATATATATATATATATATATATATATATATATATAATTATGATATGTATACTGTATATAATATATTAGTGTCCTATATAATAAAAGCCTGATATGCTAAATGTCCAATTGACTTGTTGGCTGTTCAACCAATCAAAGCATATTTCCTGCATATTATACCCATAGTTTTCCTCTCAACTTTATTTTATGATCTTATCTTTGGTTTTTAATAAGTTATTGTAATGCATCTAAGCACTTTATCATTTTTATTTTTAACAAGTAAAATGCAATGCCACTAATGATATGCTAAAGCTGCTCAACTACTTGCTATGACATGCCCTGACCACCAGGGAGCAGATGCTCTGACCAATAAGTTAGTTGCTGCTGGGGTATGGCTGATTGGGACTGAGGGAGATAGACAGGGCACACCCTGGATCCCTCCTGTGGTCCCTCCCTGGCCCGATTCTCGTGCACCAGTGAGGTCTCTCGACCTGGCCTGTGCCCTCTTGCAATCCGGGGCCCCTTAGGGAATGTCAGATAGGCAGTTTTGGCATGATCCTGCAGGCCAGCCCGAGGGACCCCACTGGTGCACGAATTCATGCACTGGGCCTCTAGTATCCTATCTAATAAAGACCGAATATGTAAACTGACCATAACTCCATGACAAAGATGGTGGTGTCCACAGCCAATAAGGAGGGAATATGCAAATTAATGCAACAAGGCGAGAAATGGAAGGTGGCTCTGGCTGCAGTGAGGGTGGAAATGTGGCTCTGGAAGAAGGTGGTGCCAGAAGCCAGGAGGAAAAAGGCCTATTCTTGCACGAATCTTTGTATACTGGGCCTCTAGAATATAATAAACAGAACAATTGAATATATTCAGAATGTTGGTAAAGAATGATTTTTCTGTTTTATAAATAGGCCAGAAGAATTTGAATTTACAACACATCAGATTTAAGTATTAATAGAAAAGTGAATAAATATAATTCTTGGCTTCAGAAAATAACCACTAAACCAATGATAACTAATTATATAGAATTATTTGTATTGCAAATGTTCACTTATATGCACTTGAAATATTTTTTCCCTTCGTGATGAGTGCATTTCAAATCCCATGAGCACCGAATGCAGCATCTGGTTTTGACTATGCACATTCACTTCAGGGAAATAGGGGAGAGAGGCAATTATCTAAAAACTTCAAGCCAAAATACATTTGTGATTTATTGTCTCAACTATTTATACTCAGCAGTGCATTTTATAAACTATAGCTGTATTTTCCCCAGGATAGAAATGGATAATTTTATGAATTAAAACTCTGAAGCAATCCAACTGATATTTTCTTTCTGAACATTTACTTTCAAAAGTGGCATTGCATTTTACTTGTTAAAAGTAAAAAATGATAAAGTGCTTAGATGCATTATAATAACTTATTAAAAATCAAAGATAAGATCATAAAATAAAGTTGAGAAAAAGCTATGGGTAAAATATGCAGGAAACGAAGAAATTCTGCCTAGCCGTGTGCGTTAATGATTGAGCATTGGCCTATGAACCAGGAAGTCATGGTTCCATGGTTGTGGGTTTGATCCCAAGTGGGGGTGTGTAATGGAGGCAGCTGATCAATGGTTCTTTATCACTGATGTTTCTCTCTCTCTCCCTCTGTCTTTTTTTCTGATTATATATAATTTTTTTAAAGAAAAAATTCTAATTTTTGTAATCACAAAATTTAGTCACAAAAGTCCTGAAACAATGCAAGTCAGAAAGGCATGGGAAGTATCTTTTTCCTACGGGGTTGGTTTCCTTGTAAAAAACTCAACGCAATTCTTTTCAGCTTGTGCCTCAGTGTAAAAGTGAAGTGTGTGGATGAAAATTGTAAGATACATACACCTATCCTTTTTTTTGCAGTGGAAAAGAAATGTATAAGGTGACATATTCCTTAGACTTTTTTCATTACTTCTCACCTTGGTGCCATTTGAAAATGTCAAAATATTTTAACCATACTGATCATTAGGATCACTTGGAGAAAAAAATAATTTTTCCATCAAACGTCTTCATAATAGCTGGCATGTCATATGGCTCCTGGACAGCCTTCTGAGAGAGATCTCGATATAATTCTACCACCTTGAATGTATCTCGAAAATAATGAGGCACCTACCTGATCTTTAGTACATTTATTTTAATAAATACCAAAATGAGCAGCCTCAGCCATCTGTGTTCTTCCTGCTAGCAATAAAAAAGGCATTTGTGTGTTGATGACATATTTTTCAGAGTGCATCAAGTTCTTTATTTTATGATGGTATTTATATGACTTCCGCTAAATGATATAATGCAAGATGTTTATTATTTCAGCATCTGCTCCTATATTTTCTTAGTCACTTGAACAGTGACTCACATTTCTTTGAAAAACAAAATCACTTGATTGTTTCATCTTATGGCTAAACAGATAGTCCTGGATTCTTTCCTTTTTTTTTATTTTATTAACACATTGTTCACTCTCAATCCAACAAATGCTATAAAGGAAAAAGGGAGATTTCATCAATTCAGGGAAAGATGAAAAAGTGTAGTGATAAAAATCAATTATAAGCTAGTTCTTAGCTATTTTACTCTTTGCTGTGGATATTTCTATTAATACTCTACCTTGATTGAAAGAATTTTATGTGGCTACCTTGCATTATATTTTGCTTTTTTTTCATGAGACTAAGAATGGAAAAAATTTTTTATCATTGTTTTACTCTTAGAATCATCATTCTAAAATGCTTTACCTATGTTTTGGTACTAAATATGTAGATAGTGATAAATATAGCAAGTATTTCCATGAAGACCCAACTCAGAATATCTCCTCTGTTGATCTATCTTCATGCTGACTTCTGACAATGAACACCCTTCTCTAAAACACAGTTTCTCATGTGTTTACATTCATTTTTACATATATATTTTTGTAAGATGGCAGGAAAGTCACCTATATTTACCTTACTCATATAATGCATACTGTGTATGGGACTGGGGGAGAATAAAAAAATTTGTTAGACCAACTTCAATTAATAGAATAGGAAAGCCCTCACCGGTTTGCCTCAGTGGATAGAGCATTGGCCTGCAGACTCAAGGGTCCCAGGTTCGATACCCATCAAGGGCATGTACCTTGGTTGAAGGCACATCCCCAGTAGGGGTATGCAGAGGCAACTGATTAATGTTTCTCTCTCATCAATGTTTCTTAACTCTCTCTCTCTATCCCTTCCTCTCTGTAAAAAAATCAATAAAATATATATTTAAAAAATAGAATAGGAAAGATGTTTACATTTAGTGGCCTACTTAAAACAAAACAATAAATGTTATTTGATAATATGATATATTAGTACTATAATTTGTAAACTGCAGTGATACTGATATTGGGCAATCAGTCTAACTACTCAGTGCTTCTGTTAGTGGCAGCTGGTGGCTAAAGATTTTTCTATCATATCAAAATCCTTATAAGGGTTTCACATTCTAAAAAAAAGTAAACCTTAACAGATTAATCAAATGCTGTTTTATACTATACTGTTGCCCCAAAACTCTACCTTTCCTTTGTTATTTATATAGACTTTTCCTTACTTATGTGATATTGCTATTTTTAAGTATTTTACCTAGAAGCTGTTACCAAGAAAGAATATGTAGGACTTGGTGGTGTTTGAATGAGAAAGAGAAATGCAGAAAGTCAACATTTCTAGTATCAGAAGAGTGGTACCTTGGGACACACACATTGAGATAAAAAGTTGGATTTGCTGAGATTCAGGTGATGGTAAGGCTGGTTTCTGTTATTCATCTAATGACTTACACTCACAACCATTACATATGTTATGACTGTGGCTTTCGTTTAATAAGAAAGTACTGCTATTTTTAGTGAACAAAATGTAAAATCTAAGTTTAGCATTTTAGTATGGGCAGGAAAGAAGAGAGATGACAAAACTAGCATCTTCTTAGCTAGTTTATGACACTCGCATTACTGACATGTGATTTCTAAGCCAAGAACCTAAGTTCTTACCATTGGAGGTGACATTGTGGCTCAGATTACTGAATCTTGATGCTCTTCAACCTCACCAAGAACCAGCCCAGGCTGGGTCTGGATCAGAGCAAGCCCAAACTCCGAGTCAGTTTTAAGAAAGTTCCCTAATTCTCTTAAGGTGGGAAAATATTTTGAGAGTTCCCAGAGGTCTCAGCTATGAGATCCCTTGCTGTTAGAGTACATGAGCCAAGCAAATTCGATCGCTTACAAAAAAAAATACATTAAAAAAGGAGTTTCCAGTGGCCCTTGGAGCTAATCTAAAATATGAAACCAAAGGAAATAGAGAGAACTAATTTGGCTAGTAGGGGAAGTCCTTCCAAACTCATAAACTGTGCGCTTGAGTTCTTACTCTATTTCATTCCGGTAATGAGAAAAAGGGCTTGGGGCAAATACACAAGGTTAATGCATGTGTTTCCTGCTTTTAGATCAGAGCTGCACTCACAGAACCCCTCTACCAGAGCCAAGTTCAAAAGAAACTTGGAAAATCTATTATTTTATTTTCAGGACAAAATCACTAATATTTTCAATCCCTCAAACTGATGAACTTTCCAAGCAAGAAATCATCAAAAGTATAATCTAAAATCTAAAAAAAAAAATAAATAAATAAAATAAAAATTTTTTTTCTGAAACAAATAAAAACCCTCACTCCTTCTGTGTACATGGAGGGTTAATTCTAAGAAGTTCTATCTGCAGTTTCCTGAACTATTCTTTAGAGATACAGCTATTTTGTGTTCTCAGTGTTTTGGGGGTGTAGGGTGTGTGTGTGTGGGGGGGATAAAAATATGAAGAAAGAAAGAAATATAAATGATTTGCCCTTTGGTATATTTTTTGTGCCTATATATTTGATAATTCTGAAAGCAGAGAGAGAAAATCTTTTGTGCCTTTCAATACTGACCCAGGTAATAATAGGCTGTTATTAGAGACAACTTAAAATTGAATTCAACCCGTAATTATGTTAGCAGCATGATAATGTCTGCTGCTTATCTACACTAATAATCTTGCATAACAAGAAAAGATTCTATTTTAAGTCAGCTACCCACTGTTTCCCATACTAGGGGCCAGAAAAGCGAAATGTGTTTCCATTCCCTAGAATTTTGACAGTGTTGATTTCCATTCTCATTGAGATGATAAGCTAAGGAACTTGACTTAAATACATTTATTGAAATTGTCATGCTTTAAACTTTAATAAATGAAAAACTTAAAAAAAATACAACACAAAAATACCTCATATTAAGTCCGGCCAAGGTGGCTTGGTGATTGAACGTTGACCTATGAACCAGTAGGTCATGGTTAGACTCCTGGTCAGGAAACACTTTGGGGTTAGAGGCTTAATCCCCAATGGGATGTGTGCAGGAGGCAGTCGATCAATGATTCTCTCTGATTATTGATGTTTCTATTTCTCTCTCCATCTCCCTTCCCCTTTCTGAAAATCAATAAAACCACATTTTAAAAACAATAACAACAACTCATATTAAAAGTCTCTAGGGATACCTGTCTGGCTTGACTCAGTGGTTGAGCATTGACCTATGAACCAGAAGGTCATGGTTCAATTCCCGGTCAGGACTCATGCTGGGCTGTGGGCTGGATCCCTCATGTGGGGCGTGCAGGAGGCAGCCAATCAATGATTCTCTCTCATCATTAATGTTTCTATCTCTCTCTCTCACTCTCCCTTCCTTTCTGAAATCAATAAAACTCTATTTTTAAGAAAATCTCTAGGGATTAAAAAAAAAAAGCCTAGCAAGCTATAGTTCTATTATATCTATCAGGGGATCAAGAGAAGCAGTCGAGAGTTTGAATTAAAATGCCCCTTAATTTATGAGGCCCACTCCTAAGACTAGATTTGACACTAATGTGTGTTTACTGAGGTAAACTATAAAATTCTAACAAATATAACTGAGTGCACACGTTACTAGCAGGATAGTTATATTCTATAAGTACTAATGCCTATTTTTTATGATCAATGGAAATTATTTTTAATTGTTTTAATAACATAATCACCCCTTACCTATTCTAGTAAATATCTATTTACTATTTCTGGTAGTTATTTAGAAATGCAGTTATAGTAATCTATCACTAGACAAATATTAAATGTTTTGTCATGTGTTAGTATAGTCTTTTCTAAATAAAAATGGTCAATAATGCTATTTTGGGGAATAGGTAAAGAATCCCTTTGGTTTCACTATATTTATTATTCGCATTCAGGACAATGTAATTTTAAAACCACTTCAAAGATATGACTGACATACAAAAAAGCTGGACATGTTTAATGTATGCATTAAAATATCCATCACCCCCCCACACACACACAGTTTCTCTTGCTTTCTTTCTTTATTATTACTGGTTTCTTTTGTGATAAGGATATTTAACATAAGTTCTTCCCACTTAGCAAACTTTTAAGTATAAAATAGAGTATTGTTACCTGCAACAGACATGTAGGACTTATTCAGATTGTAAAACTGAAACTTAGTACCCTTTGAGAAATTCCTCCATTTTCTTCTCCCCCAAGTTACTCTTAGCCACCATTTTACTTTCTGTTTCTATAAGTTTAACTATTTTAGATTTCTCATATAAGTGATATCATGTAATATTTCTCCCGTGTGTGGCTTATTTTACCTAGCATAGCATGCACCAGGTTCATCCATACTGTCACAAGTATCGGGAGCTCCTTCTTTGGAAAGACTAGATAATATTCCTTTCATGTCAATACCACCTTCTCTTCATTCATTCATCCACCAATGGACTTTAGGTTCTGTTAAGGTCTAAAGTTGTGAATAATGCTGTCCACGCTGATTTCTCTCCATTCACACAGTAGTGACATCAGGACTCCACGTAACGTCACTGGTTGCTAGATGCCAGTCGGGGCTGCCCTAGCGACCAGTTTATGGTAAATTAATTTTCATTCTGAGACAGAGCCTGGGGCCTTATTTTCAGGGGATGCCTTATATTTCACTCAGATGGAAACCTATAAGTAGGTCTTATTTTCGGGGAAACACGGTATCACAGTTCTGGAGGGTGGAAATTTAAAGGCAAGGTGCTGGCAGATGCTGGCGGCCCTCTTCCTGGCCCAGAGATTGCTGTCTTCTTGCCATGTTCTCAGATGGTGGAAAGAGTCAGGGATCTCTTTGGGGTCTTGTTCATAAGGGCACTAATCCCATGAATGAGAGCTCTGCTGTCAGAACCAAGCCACCTCCCCCAAACCCCTCCTCCAAATACTATTAGCAATTAGGCATTATCACATAAATTTGGGGGACACAAACATTCAGTTTAGTGATTTAGTTATTTATCCTGGAGAGAGTTCTGTGTGCACCTGAGAAAAATATATAATTGGCTGCTGTGTGTGGGATGTTTTGAACTTGTCTGTTAGGTCCATTTGCTGGTATAGCATTTTTCAAGTAGACTGTTTCATTATACATGTTCTGTTAGGACACATTATATTGTCAAGCTCGGTGTTTTGTTAGGACACATTATGTTGTTAATCTCGGTGGTCCAAACCCTACCCTGGAATATCACAAGGAGAGCTCTGAAATGACAAATGCGCAGCCACTTTGATGTGAAAAAAATAGCAATTTCAATAAGTTAAATCTAATACTTGGATCATTTTACTTATTAAATTATCATTCCCATTAACATAATTTCTCAGAAATTACTTGTCTACATTCATATAAGGCATGCATTACATAAATTAAATCATTTCAAAGCTAGACTCATCAGTTCTTGGATTTACACCCTATAAAGCCGAGTCATGTTTCTGAAGTTCTGTTTTGTCATATCCCCTTTATCTCCAACGCCCAGAGGAGGCATTCTCTATAAGTAGCATGGCTTCCTAAGAACTAATAAGGCTTATTAATCCTTGCTCTTTACTAGTGCTCTTCCTTCACAAAACTGAGACTACCCCCAAAGTTGCTTGTACTAGTAGTCCAATGTTAATCTGTCAGTTCAAGTAATATTTTCAAGTTGCAACAGATATAATACGCCATCGACTACTGTGTAATTCCAATCAACAGAGATATTTTACTAACCACTTTCACTGGCTTGTAATAATTGAAATTGTCTTTACAAATGAAATGCGGTACTATTTTATTGTCAGTTTGTACATTGCTAATCTAACTTTATTCAGTTTATAAGTGTGTTCTTGTCATAAAAGCTTTAAAATTAGTGACTTATCCAAAAACAATTACATTGTGTAACAATGTACTAAAATTACCATGAGTATTTGTTCGTACATTGCAACTTCATTACAAAACTCTTTATTATACTGTATTGTTCTGAACATAGTTGGTCAAGAGGTCTTTATAATGGAATGAATTGCAAGATTTTCGTCATGTTTTGAAAAATCATTAAAGTGCCCAGTCAAAGAGCAAGACCTCAGAACAGTTTTATATTCAAGTGACACTCAGGTGTGCTTATGTGTTTTTAATTTATTTATTGAGAAATATTTGACATGAAATAAATCACACATTTAAAATGTACAATTTGATAACCTTGAATATATTTATACACCCGTGAAATCACCAATACAATCAAGATAGGGAACATGTAACTATTTATTTTATATACTTGTCTTAGTGGAATATTTTCCAAATATCAATTTTTTTCTTAAATATTTCACGGTTCCTTTCAGTTTGAAATGAGGTCATTTTTCAAAAGTGGTAGTACCGACAGATTTATTAAGGCAACTTAACCACTACCATCACAATCGCAATACAACAACAACCAAAAAACCAGCAGGCCTTTTTAATTGGCTGCTTCTGTTCACTGAAACCAAAGGTTATTGGAGGATAACCTTCCAATATTGGTCACTACAAGATGATCTTAAAAACAGCACTATCTTATTGCTTTAATTTTCTTCACCGACACTTCAGTGCTTACCTAAAAGCAGAAATCTTTTGCTTTACAGAATCTTTATCTACTCAGTTTTGCTCAGCAAAAAAAAAAAATCTATTTCTTATGTCTTCTATTTTATAATTATTTATACTTTTGGAGCAATTTTGAAATAAAAATATGTCCAAAGTGTTACATTTTAACTTAAATATCCCTAGTAATTCAGTAAATAAAAGTACAGGCAAAAGAGAAGTTCTAATAAGCTTAGGGTTCATCCTCTAACAAAATGCTAATTTATTGAGAGCTTAAAATTATTTTTTTATAAAATGAAAGTTTTATATAAGAAAATAGAAATACAGACTTCATGAATATGTATTTTATATTATAAGGATTTTAATAAAAAATGAAAGCCACTCAGACTTGAGTCATCCTTTTTGTAGATTAAGATTAATTAGTATCAATATTTATCTTTTTATTTTTCAATAGTACATTCACACGCTAAATTTCTATTCTGATATCAGAAAAACCATGAAAATAAATATTAGTATTAGTCTAGCCCATGACTTTGAGAGATATTTATACAATGATTCTAAAATTAGGATTTTTTTTCAGATTTAAAATATATATATTTGCTAGGATGTCCAAAGTATAATAAAACCATGGCATTAGATAATGTAAAATTATTCAAGAATGTTAAAATGCTAGTAGACATCAATAAAAACAAATTTTATTTCACAAGATAATTAATTTTGCCACTCTATCCCAAATAACTATAACAGTGTTAGACCATAGTAAACGCTTAATAAATAGTTTTTAAATGAATAAAATATTAAAAACAAACTATGTATTTCCCCCTAATTCCTCTTAAGACTATTACAGATAATAATAAATATTTTTCAACTTAAGGAATACTTTTGAGAATACACAGTACGAGTTTCTGAGCGGAGGAAAGTTATATTAGCCAGAAGTTAAAGAGAATGGTAGTGATTTATTGTTATTTACAAGTATATTAACTATTGATGAATCTTAAGCCGAAATAGGCAAACGACATGTTGAGGGCAGGAACTTGGTACTTCAATTGCATTTCATATTTTTATTAGGGTAATAATATGATTTCAATCTACCTTCTTTCTCAAACAAACATTTTCCCTTGTAACTATGGTGCTCATGTGTTTTCTGTTTTTTCTTCTTTTTTAATTTCTGTGCTTTTCATTCCCTCCTTTTCTTCTCAAAGCTATTTTTATACTCAATGAGCTAACCATGGCAGTGTCCCCAGAAAGCTTTGATTAATTTTCCACTTTTATCCTATTCTTCTCTGAGCCACTCCTCCCCCCTGCTTCTGCAGCATTGCCTGGCAAATGTCTAGGAAGGGGCTGTCACTTCTCCAAAGACAGACTAGAGGAAGAGATCAGAATTACTCCAGAAATGGTACCGAGGAAGACATCAGTCAGTTGTTGTTTCAAGAAATCTCTCTCCTACGTCAACTGCAAGAGGGAAATTTCTGAGTATCTTAATATCTGCTATTTTATTTTTTTATTTTAAACTTCACTTTTTAAAATTTAATTTTATTTCTTTAAATATATTTTATTGTTTTTTGTAGAGAGGAGGGGAGAAGGATAGAGAGCTAGAAACAGTGATGAGAGAGAAACATTGATCAGCTGCCTCCTCTGGGTTTCTTAATAAATCTGTCGTGATCAGCACATGCTCCACTGGGGATGTGCCTACAACCAAGGTACATGCTCTTGACCAGAGTCAAACCGGGGACCCTTCAGTCCACAGGCCGATGCTCTATCCACTGAGCCAAACCTGTCAGGGAAATAATTGCTATTTTAAAGTCTTGCTGCTCATTCCATAGTTTCTGAAATTACACAATGTATTTTAATTGACTGTTTTCGTATCACATTTTCCTGTGTGTGTGTGTGTGTGTGTGTGTGTGTGTGTGTGTGTGTGTTTTACAATTCACTTGCTTAAAGGGGAAAAAAGGATTCTGGATATTACAAATGCTACCTCATTGAATGTCTGGGTTTTGTATTCTTTAAATAGTTGTGAGTGCTATTTGAGCCCTCAGTTAAGCAACTTGAAGATCTCTTTGGTCCTTTGAGAGTAAAATTGTTTTACAGTCCATTGAGAGTAGCCTCTCTCTCTCTGGGTTCCATTTAGACATATGACCAAGGCATATGAATGCCTGGGGTGTTTTCTCCAAATAGCTTGTCAGAAAAAAGTCGCAGGCACAGTTTGAACTAGGAATTGTGCTACTTAGGTTTTTCCTCTTTCCAACTCTTTTCTGAAAGTGGTAGCTGCCTCAGCCTCCCTGACCAGTGGACAGCTCTCTGCTTGAGGTTCTCCTCCCAGCATAAGGTCTAGGAAATATCAGCAGGCAGAAATTGGAGGGGACTGAATGGCTCTCTCTGGGACCCAGCCTCTCATGTCTGTTGCCAGAGTCATCTTGTTTGGATAGTTGGCGTAGTTTTCTAGTTGTTTCTGCTGGAGAGGTGAGTCCAGTGTGGGACCAATTTCTCCAACATGACCAGAAGTTTCTATTTTATTTTAAACCCTAGTTTTAGTGTATTCTATTCAGAGTTAAGACCAAACTTAAAAGAGAGACAATACTCAAACAAAAGTATTAAATAAATAAGAACGCTACTCATGTAAAATGAAATAATTGCAAAGGTAGTATACAATGATGTTCAGTAAACATTAATTTAGTTTATCAGTTTGAGCAAGATGCAGGCAGTGAGAAATGTTGGAGGTGTGGCCCAACCCGGGAGACTCAATGGTTCAGTGTCTGTCTATGAACCAGGTGGTCACGGTTCGATTCCTGGTCAGGACACATGCCTTGGTTGTGGGCTTAATCTGCAGTAGCGGGCATGTATGGGGAGGCTGATTGATGATTCTCTCTCATAATTGATATTTCTATCACTCTCTTCCTCTTCCTTTCTTTCTGAATAACAACAAAAATATACCGTATTTGCCGGCGTATAAGACGATTTTTTGGCCCTGAAAAATACGTATTTGCCGGCGTATAAGACGACTGGGCGTATAAGAAGACCCCCTAACATTTCCACTAAAAATACAGAGTTTGTTATATACTCGCTGTATAAGACTACCCCCCACTTGGAGGTATATTTTTCAGGGCCAAAAAGTCGTCTTATACGCCGGCAAATACGGTATTTAAAATAATTTTAAAATATTGGAGGTACAGAGTTGAAAAAGTACTGCATGTCTCATAGGATGCATGAATGTTAATGGATTCAGTTCTAAAATGATTGAATCGCCTTGTCTTTAGTACTAAAGCATTTGGAGTTTACATCGGAAATAAGTGGGTTTTATTGAGAAATTTTAAATGTAATATGACCATATTTCTGTTTTGGAAAGTATTCTCGGCTATCTGTGTATAAAAGGGAGTTATTCGGGCCAATGTTAAGAATAAGAGTTTATAGTAAACTCTTGCAAAATACTTGTAAAAACTCAAAAAGGGATGTTGAAGTATGTGATTGAGAAAGTAATTGTGAGAATGGGAAAACAGATTAAATAATTTAAAACACATTGAGGGAATATAAATAGCATGAAAAAATATTGCAAGCAAAGATCTGAGCATTGGTAAGATGGAAGTTAAGGCATTTTTTGGAGATTGATGATCCTCTTTTCATATTTCTGGATTTGATAGGAAAAAGGCTTGTTTATGGGAGAAGAATTTTATGTAGGGTATTTATATAAAAATCAATTTATATTTATATCTTGGTTTATTAAAAACCATTGATAGATCCATTTACTACCCTTGGCTTTCGACAGAACTTTATTAATATGTATATGATCACATATTGGAAATACTAATATAAGGAGGATCAGAGAAGAATTAAAGAAACCAAGAGGCAAACATTCTATATAATAAAATCCCAGTGACCAAAATGGGGGAATGACCAGAACGACCAGAGATCAGAACAACCATGAACTGGCCAGTCCCTCCCCCCCGTGGGCACCAACCACCCACCCACCCTGATTAGGAGTGTGGCTGGTATGCAAACCACCCATGGCTCCTCACCACAGTTGGTCCCACCCCTCAGTGAGGACCCCCT
The DNA here is from genome assembly GCA_963924515.1 of Vespertilio murinus. NCBI lineage: Eukaryota > Metazoa > Chordata > Mammalia > Chiroptera > Vespertilionidae > Vespertilio > Vespertilio murinus. The sequence goes on from OZ004707.1 coordinate 9,618,439, forward strand.
TCCCAATCCAGGGCCCCCATCATGGCAGGTCAGCTGACGCCCTTGCATGCACCAGGCCTCTATCCTATATATAAAAGGGTAATATGCAAATTGACCCTAACAGTAGAACAACCAGAATGACCACTTGATCAGTCAGTATGAGGTGCACTAACCACCTCTAGGTTTCTTTCCTGGCGGGCAGGCTCTGATCATCGGATGGCAAAAAGGGAACTGGGTGTGGGTGGTCAAGGGGGGAGGGGTTGGGGCTGGCTGCGGGTAGCTGGGGAAGATGGTCCAGATCGCAGGCCAGGCCTAGGGACCATTCCCACACATGATTTTGTGAGCCGGGCTTCTAGTACTAAGTAGAATAGAAAGGTTAGTATTATTCGGCTCTGATAAGGATAAAATCCAACCACAAATTTTGAATTCAGTCAAGAGACTGAACAGAAAAGAGGACAATCAGTAGTTCTCAGTTTTAGAATGAAAGGTTTAAGAGTGGCCTTACACTTCAGCATAAGAGATGTATGCTTTGTTCAGTATTAAAAATTCTCTGAATAACATTCATAAGGATAAGAGATCTGTTCATGAAAATTTTAGCAAGTCTGAAAATAAGAATTTGGTTAGAGAAAATATCCTGTAGTTATAGATATATTAGAGATAGGCTTTGCCAGGTAATAAGTACAGAAGAGTTAAGATGAATAGATTAGTTGATCTCCTGAGGAAATTTCCAAAGTTAAAGTAATGTATTTTCACAGTTTTAAGGTGCTGTATTGATTATACTTTTATATACATATGCATTATGTATATTTATTTAAACTAATCCTTTTTAGAGATTGGAACTATGAGTTTATTTGATGTACATTATTAATATAGATACTAACTATTAACAATTTGTGAAACATTACCCATAACCATGATATTGTCTAACTTACATAACATTTTCTTAAAACATTTTTCTACATACAAATGAGAATTTCTAGCTCTAAGGATACTCCCATTTAATATAGTCACATTACTTTATTTAAAGTAAAAATTATAGTAATTAAGTAAATAATACATATAAAATACGCAAATTTTGTCAATTTTGGAGACCAAATTTCATGATATTCATTTGAATTAATCATAATAGAATGTAATTTAGACCAATATGTATCTTTTATTGGGGATTATAATCAATTACATTCAGATTTACTCCTAGCTCTTGATTAATTTCTTTAGCCATCAACTTTTAGGAATAGTTTACCTCCATACCTGAATCATTCTGATTGGACTGAGATAGAATATAAAACTTGGGATAAACCAAGATTCAAGACTCAGGATCTAAGAGTAGGGCCCCAACAGCTGACTGCTGGGTTTGTCTTGAGAGTCTCATCTATACTAATAAAAGGTTAATATGCTAATTAGACCAGATGTCTTCCAGATATCCTTCCTGACAAAGCTGGGCCCAGGAGAAGTTGCCCGCCCATGGTCCTGGGTGCCTGCAGCCATCCCTGGTGAAGCTGTCCCTGTACCAGGCACCTGTGGCCAGCCAGAGGGAAGGAAGCCCGGGTCAGGGTTCCTGCAGCTGGTTGGAGGAGGGAAGCCTGGGTTCCGGGTGCAGGGCTGAGGCAGAGGTGGTTAAGGGCAATCAGGCAGGTAGGTAGGCAGAGGGGTTAGGGGTAATCAGACAGGCAGGCAGGTGAGTGGTTAGAAACCAGCAACCCCATATTGCAAGAGGGGGATAGGCCTAAATCGGCAGTTGGACATCCCTTGAGGGTCCCGGTTTGGAGAGAGTGCAGGTGGGTGAGGGACCCCTCACTGCACAAATTTCGTGCACCGGGTCTTTAGTTTACTAATAATCAGAGCTAGGAATAAGAGCTCAGGAGTAAGCTTTATCAACTATTAATCCCCCCAAAACATTGACCACTATTCAAAGGGCCTGGCTCTTGCCTAGGTTTGCTTTGATTCATATTCGGATTGCCAGATGATCTTGTCTTTCTTCTCTCCCTTTCCCCAATCAAGGTCAGAATTGATGATCTATTTTCCATACATTCTGTTTCTCTGGTTGGGCTGGTGGTTCCTGACAAAGAGTATAGAGATCAAAAGATAAAACTACAGGAATATGCATACTGCCTGCATAATATACTTCCTATATAGTGTAACTTGCTTAATGTTTCAAAGATACAGAGATGAAGGAAGGTATATAGTTTTTGAAAATATACTAGATTATAAAGCTCTATAGAGAATTAAATCATATTTATATAAGCATTGTTCATGCATCTCTGTTGGCAGTGTCAACATTGCAAATTTTGAACATGCTAATTAAAACCAACTATTAAACCACACACGCCATCTTGTGGAGAGATCTGCTACTACTATCATCTAGGATGCCCCTGTGCCTACCCTAACTTCAGCTCCCTGGCAATTTGTAGTTTCTTCTCCAGATCATGGTGCTGTCCTAATAATGTCCAGCCACCCATAGAAGTGTCTCCATATAGAAACAAATATCAAAATACTGGTTCCAGATAGAATTTTATAAAATATCAGCTTGTCTCTTTCTGCCTTCTCTCTCCAAATCTATTCTGCTACTTTGAAAATGCACACTCCTCTTCAAAGGAGACTGCACTGAGCGTCCATGGCTATCATAGGAATGTTAGATAAGGATAGACAAGTGCTTTTAAAATGTCAGTGTGATAGATATTACAAACTCATAACTGTATCATTTTTATAAGCTGAGTAAAACCACAAGTATCTCTAAACAGAGAGATGTTTTAGATCAAAGCTCACATGTTGATCCAAGTGACAATTCCCCTTGGCTTGACTACCTGTCTCTTCCAATGTCTGCGACAAAGACCAGACTATTTAGAAAAGGACATTTATGGGATGAATCTTTCAAAATTAATTTTAGCCAAAGCCACACAAACATAAACTGCAATAGCGTTTCTGGAAAGGGAAATTATAACCGTCACACACATACATAGCAGAATTTTTGTGAGGAAAGTAGTTTAAGCAGAACCAGGGTATCAAGAGAGCAGAGTGATACTGTTGGCAAATGTGCCACGGCTTTGAAAAGATTTCTTTGTTTAGCAAGCAGAAACTTCAGAAACACCCAGGTTTGCTGTGCGCCGATGTTATGACTAAAATATAAAAGGGCAGAAGAGACAGTGAAGGCTGTTGGCTCGCTGGGTACAAACTGAAACCACAGTGGCCAGACTGCCTGCTCAGGGCAAGCTTGCGGTATTGGTAGAGATTCAAACTCAAGTGAGACCAGTGAAATATCGTGATCAAGCCGACTAACAGTACTTGAAGTTTTAAAGTAAAAACATGGAGAGAATATAAATCAAGGCTAGAGTTTGATGTATGTTAGTGAGAAAGTGACTTTTCAGCATAAACCTACTGAACAATAAACATTGTGTTTCAAATCTGTGGGTAATTGGAACGAAGAGGGAGCTGTTAGTTTATTAGATAAATGGCAGATTGTATTAATGCAGGAAAATATATGGAGAAAGTGGGGAGGAAGAAATAGCACAAAAGAGTTCAATGCCTAAAAAATAAGTAGGACAACAACTCTTAAAAGCTGCGCTCAGGTAAGAATCCATTATAATACCATTGTCATGAATGTGTTTTCCTTTTCTTAAAGATAAAAATAATTTAAAGCAATGAAGCACCTCTCATTTTGAGGCTGATCATGTAGGATTGTGCTAAGCAACCTACAGCTGTTAATAAATAGAAAGCGAATGTGAATATTTTATAATAATTATTAAAATGATACTTTCAATTACCCACACTTCCTGACTATTCAAGGAACAAACTAGAGAAGCTCACCCCTTATTCCTGGAGGACACGTTCACAGACCCCCAGTGGACACCGGAATCCATGGGTTCTACCAAACTCTATATACTCAGTTTTTTCTAATAATGCACACCCATGATAAAGTTTGCAGCTTCTCTCTGGCATATCCAAATTGGCAGCATCACTACTCTTGTGTTTCGGTGCCATCATTAAGCAAAATTAGGGGTTACTTGAATACAAGCACTGGGAGAGTAATCTGATCTCCCAGATGGCTACCTGGTGACTAAGAGGCAAAGAGAGTCTACAGAGTGGAGACCCAGGACAGGGGGAGCCAAGTCCTGGGTGGGACAGAGCAGAAGGCACAAGATTTCACAACATTTGTCAGCACGGCCCATAATTTAAAACATATGAATTGCTTATTACTGAAATTTTTCATTAAATATCCTTGGACCATGGTTGACCATAGGCAACTGAAACCACAAAAAGCAAAGCTGAGAAGGGTGGGGACTACTGTATTTTCAACAATTTGGCATTAAGCCACAACTGAATAAGATATCAAGTTCAATTTGCTATCTATTAGTTCAATTGATCAGGATATAGTACGCGCCACGATTCATTTAAAATCAGTTGTGCTATCTTTCTTCAACCCACCAGTCACTACCAAAGCAATAAGCAATTATTATTTACTAGAGCCCGATGCATGAAATTTGTGTAAGAGTATGCCTTCCTTCCTCCAGCTACTGGCTCTGGTTTCCCTCTGGCACCCTTGCATGCCTGGCTTTCATCCGGAAGGTCGTCCAGAAGGACATCTGGTCTAATTAGCATATTGCACTTTTATTAAATAGGATTGGTTCTATTGGGTAATTTTAAAGGTATGCACATTGGCTCTCTGGAGTTTCATACAAGTTAAAATAATAACTTATTTGTTGCTACTAAAAAATAACTTTTCTTGGGAATAGTCTAAGCACATATTTATATTTAAGCCATTGCACACTTCTGTTTTTCTCAGTGACTCTAATTGTCAGGTAAGACAATTTTCTCATTCTATAGTCATCTATAGATTGCTAAATATCTATAATAATAAATGCATAATGTGATAAGTAGACTGGATGTCCTCCGGACAAAGCCAGGTATGAGAGGGAAGCCAGTGTCAGCTGCGAGGAGAAGGAAGGCCTACTCTTGCATGAATTTCATGCATCAGACCACTAGTTCAAAATATAAAGTTAAGATATTAAGATATCCTCTTAAATTTCTATATTCCATAATTCATGGCAGATTTTCATACATCTGAATAACTGTAGAAATAAGCATTTTAGCAAGAAAATTTTCCAAGGCAGCCATTCCACTCTGTGTATTATTATAGCAGGAGCCTCTAGGGAGTTCCAGAGTAGAAACCCCATTATTGTTATCTTGGGGAACAAGTGTCTTTTGCAAATTCAAGACCCAACCAATCTCTTACATTTTCCAAAGAAATAAGATTGGATTTTATGTAAATATATGTTCTATGACATTTTAACTTACTCCACGTGCTACAGAAGTCAAACACAGATATTACTTTTTAAAGTTATCCATGTCTAAAATTAACAAAATATGTGTTTCTGAAGTTTAACAAAAGTCTAACAGAAAAAGACAAGGTCTTATTCCTTAAAGCATTAACATTTAGACTAAGAAACATGCAAGGACATGCCAGAGACTGGAGCAGCTCACCTTAAAGGTTGTTCTATTGCCAAATCTTGAATTATAATCGAATTTAGCTTCTGACCTCAGCAATGAAGATAAATGGTGGGCCATCTTCACGGTGTTAACTTATATATTTAAAGATATGCATTTTATTCTTTTTTAAACTTTGTTCTACCCAGAACACTGACCTGTTAGTATGCAGGTTAAATTAGATAACCATTCTCTCATTCTTCACCAAGATGAGAACAAAGTATTCTGAAAGGTTTTCAGGAGCCATGGTTTTAGTAATGTGTATTTTTTGCACACTGCACATATGAATAAAATTTTGAAATAAAAAATCAATTGAGAATTTGAATTGAATACTTAAAATTTATTACTGTGTTTATAGGTTTTCTAAAATCTCTTCTTTATAGAAAAATAATTTTATTTTTCTAGAATGTAAAAATATTGCTCCCTCATAGATTAATAATTGCATTTCAGTTATTAAATCTAGTGCCCTTATTCTCCTGTTGTTATTTTCACTGATTATCTACAGCTTTGAAATAGTTGCTTGTTATTTCTTCTTGAAACATATTTCTCTTTTCTTTTCCACCTTTGATTTATACTACTGACTAAGGGTTTAGAAATTTGGAGTCCAACAGATCAATGGTCATATCTACATAGAAGCTGTGTGACCTTAAACAAATTACTTCGCTTCTCTCTTTTATCCTCCAACTATCCAATGGACTTTAACATACTGGATGCTCATGAGTCTTCATTAGGATAATACTATACCATGGTTAGGTCTATGTCAGCTCCATGGTAAAGGAAAATAAATATTAGCTAACATTATTATCATTATTCACTGACACTAGTCTATTCCAGTTCTACTCCTATGTCAATGCTCCCTTCTTTTCTGTTTCCATATCTTAATGAACTCACCCATGTCTGCTCATGGTCTTGCTAATTTTTCACCTGAGTCTCACATAAATATCATCCATCTGAGAGGATTAAATTATTAACTTTCATAAAAATAGGCAGACTCTATTTTAACTTCTCTTCAACAACAATGAGATTGTACCCAACCTGTTATAGTAAGATAATTCTATCCAATAACTTCCTGTACTGCAGACCAACAATATCATTGAGTGTAAGCAGTTTCCCACACCAGTCTTGCTCTTCAAAATTGCACAGGACTTCTCTTTTAGATAAACCCAGCATTTGGCTTGAACAGAAATATAAATATGCAATACATTTCTGGATAAAGAAAGTAGATTGTGGTAAAAAGGAGTGCAGGACAGAAAGCTCAATAATGAGGAAAGAGTAAGAAAGAGGAAGTCATATTAAAGTCTCAGATAAGTACCATTGAAAACCAAAATGCATCAGGGCCAGGTAGAGAGCTGACAGAAACTGACCAGGGATGGGCCATACAGAACATGACTATGCATGAGGAGAAAATGAGCTGCTTGGGAGGGGAGGAGGCAGGGATTATCAAGTGTGATATCAGCTTATGCATCCTGACATCTTGAACTTAAGTAGCTTAAGTGCTTCTGTCAGCTGAAAGGAATGATATAAGAGAAATGGACAGAGTGCAATACACGCATGCATTTTGCTGCATCCTTGGCCCTGTTGAGAGGACCTCACACTGGGAGGATGCTATGTGTGGGGAAGCCTGGACACACCTCCATAAGTCAGTTGTCAGATGTGGGTCTGCAGCCCTATCTCTCCCTTGGACCCAAGAGCTGATTTCCCAAACGGATAGCATCTTCTGAACCTTTTTCCAGCTTTGTAAATTCAAAATAGTCCCAAATCTCTGCGTGTCTCATTTATTCACGCCAGAAAGGTGAGAGCAATTCACTCTTCCTTGCTGTGCGTGTTGCATCCGTTACCAGGTCTTGCCCTGGTGGCTGCCCCCGCTGCCTCCTTTCTCACAGTCCTGCCACTACCCTCCCAGGAAGCCAGTGCGCTCTCCCCACAGCCATGGCAGTAGTTCCTGGATGCTTTTTTCTCCTCTGACCTTTCCGGTTTTGAAACCAACTTCTTCATGGCCTCCAAGTGTCCAGAAACAGACCTCCAGTCAGGCCATTCCCCCAGCACCGGGCCCTCCACGGGCCCTGCTGGAGCAAGCACCTCTGCTCGGCCTGCCAGCTGTCTATGCTATTGCTTCAAGCTGGTTTCTGCTCTGGTCAACTTTGGCATTCATTCAATCCACCCAGAGAATAAATATTGAGGGTTTGTTACATGTGCTCAGGTTATAGCACTCAAGTACAGACTAGGCTCCTACGTTCATTCCACTTATGTTATAAGCAGAAGAGGTTGATTTTAAAAAAGTAATAAGAATTTACAAATGGAACAGAGTGTTGGGACAGAGGACCGATGAGGAGAGATATTTCCATTTTGGATAGGTACTAGTAACCAAGGAAGGCCTCTCTACAGAGAAAATATTTGAACAGCAAGAAGCCAACTATGAGTATGTCTGAGTTCAGAGCCTTCATAGCCAAAGAGAGGCAAAAACACAATGCCAAGCTAACCAGCCTCCACACACCTTATGTACTCAAGCCAAAACTTGACTTCCAGGTGATTCATTACCTTGCCTGTGCAATTTTACATGTCACTGCCATTGCTCGTGATGGCTGCTCTCCTCTAACTCTCTTTGTTGAAATAAAATCCATCCTTCACGTTGATTCAAATGCACCCCTGAAGTTTCCTGTTTTTATCAAAATAATATGATTTCTTTGTGTCCCTTAGAACTGGTCTTTTTCTTGGTGCATTATTGTATTCCATCTTGTATGCACTTATTTTTTGTGCGTAGTTCATGCCCTCTAAGAAATTGCCAATTTCTGGAGGATAAGATTCATAATACATTATTTTTATATTCTCTACAGATCTAGCATAATGCCCGAGACACGAGAGCTATTCAAAACATTTATAAAATTGGAGAAATTTTTTAGTTAAACTCCATACTACAGGTCACTAACATTTTATCTGCGCCGGTCATAATGGTTCCCAATTGGCCTCAAGAAAGTGAGCACTCCGTTTCACAGGTGGCCAAAGCTCATTGCGATCTGGCCTCTGCTTTCCCCTAGGCATCATCACTTACTTCCACTGTGCTTTTATTTTTCTACTAGGGGCTTGGTGCATGAATTTGAGCACAGGTGGGGGTCCCTCAGCCTGGCTGGCCATCAAGGCTTATTGGGAGACAGGCCAGACCAGGTGGGGGAGGGGCCATGGGAGGTTGGCTATGGGAGCACACTGACCACCAGGGGGCAGCTCCTGAGTTGAGTGTCTGCTCCTCGTGGTCAGTGTGCATCATAGTAACTGCTTGACCAGTAGTTCCAGTCCTTTGATCATAATAGTAGCTTAGGCTTTTATATATATGTCAGTTGCCCAGTGCACAAAATTCTTGCATGGGGGAGAGGGGGTTCCCTCAGCCCAGCCTGCACCCCTGCCTCTTCCTGCCTGCCTGATCACCCCAACTACCCTCCTCTGCCCTCCTGATCCCATCCCCAACTGCCCTCCCCTGCTAGCCTGTTCTCATCCAGTCTCTGTCTCTCTTTGTTTTTTCTCAGCAGTCCTCCAGGCCTTCCTCTCTCTCTGTCCCCTCTTCCTCTTTCACAGCTGGGCGGAGGCAGGGCCAGAGAGGACTGCTCCACCCTCTGCCCACCCTCCATTCCATCCAATCCTCTTCAGGCCCAGTATGTTTTGTTTCCTCATTCTGAGAGAGGCTCCAAGAACAACTTGGGAGGAAAGGAAAGAAAGGGAGAAAAGGCTGTGAGCTGGTGGGCGCTGTGTGTGTCTCTGCATGTGCGGTTGTGAGTGAGTGTGAGTGCAGACTCACCTCCCCTGTCCTCATCTCTGCTGCCACACATTCCCACCCACCAGAGCCTACTGCATGCACAGCGTAGGCATTAGGACAAGCCTCTGGTTGTTGTGGCTGTGATGGACCCAGGATTTTTATATATTAGGATATAGATTATCCAGCCACTCTGAACTACTTTCACACCTAGTCATGAGTCATGTTATGTCTCAGTATTCTCCTTGGTACACACTATTAGATCATCTTGGACTTACCCTGCATTCCCAGCCCCCACCCCCTCACTCTTCAGTGTCCCCACCTGCAAAGCAACCAAGTACTCCTTATGTTCGATGAGACATCATACCCTCTAGGAAGCATTGCTTTATGGCTGTCTCTGCTCAGATGTGAATTGGGAGCCTATTACATGTGTGTATCTCTATCCTATCATTGAAGTCTAACCGTCTATTTCTTCACATCACCAAAAGCTCCTTCAATAGGAAATGGACAAAATTTCACTTTTATATTCTCAGTGATAGCACTGATATCTAATCAGTGTCTCAACAGTATCTTTGAATGAAGAATGAATTGAATCAACTGACCAGTCATAAACTCCACGAGAGCAGCTTTTATTCTCTGCTGCACCCCTAGTGCCTTGAAACAGCTGGGCACATAGGAAGTGCTAAGTAAACATAGGGTGTCCCATAAAATAGAGACAGACTTTGGATAATCATAAAGGCAGTGTTTATTAAAATGTATCTCATTTTCAGAACTGAGCCATCAGCTGTTAACTTATGTATACAGTTTTGGGGGACATTCTGTACTTGTAAGTAAATGAATAAAATGTTCCAATTATCAATATGTGACAAATTTTCTCTCTCTCTCTTTTTTTTAAGTTTGTGCAGGTGTTAAAGGAGATATAGTGAAATGAGTAGAAGGCAATGACTTCCCTTCAGGAACTCAGCATCTTGTTGGAAAATAAAATTCTTTATCACACTTTAAAAATGGCAAGTCGCCGAAACTGGTTTGGCTCAGTGGTAGAGCTTCGGTCTGCAGACTGAAAGGTTGCGGGTTCGATTCCGGTCAAGGGCATGTACATTGTTTGCGGGCACCTCCCCGGTAGGGCGTGTGCAAGAGGCAGCTGGTCGATGTTTCTCTCTCATTGACGTTTCTACCTCTCTATTTCTCTCCCTTCCTCTCTGTAAAATATCAATAAAATATATATATTTTTAAAAAATGGCAAGTCAACTGCATAGGCTGTTTATGGACAGGACACAACATTTATTGACTTAGAAGAAGCCAGTGGAAACAGCATTCTTCGTGCATTGAAACAAACTGCACTTCGTTAGTATGTAATTATGGGGGAAATCTCTTACATTCCTCATCTTCTGAGTCAGCCAATGCAACTGAAGACAGTAATGCATTTGAGGTTTTAGGGAGGACAGTCCTAGAAATGTGCTTATATATTTTGGAATTTGTTGTCTAGTCATAGGTGGCAATCAAATATTAAATATTAAACCTTTTTTCAAAGTTTAAATTCTTTGAATGGCACTATTTATTCCCGATGACCTATACATAAAATCTAAAGTTAATTAAAGATACAGTTCCTGATTTCTAGTAAACCTTTTTTGGGGAGTAATAATTGATATCGTCTATCTTTCTTATGGGTTATGTGCATTTATGAATTATGTAAGGCTGCAGCATTTATACTGGTTCCTTCCTGAAATATGATTATTATTTACACCTAAGCCTTAAACAGTGTTTATAGGGACTCCCTAAGTGAAAATGACATATTTGGATAAAATAATTGTAGAATGACATCTATATATTTTAAAAATTGCTGAAAGACAAGCTTGAGAGTACTGAATTAAGTCTAATGCCTTTCAAAGGGATTGAACATTGACCCAAATGACAAAATATGAAAGCCCCAACTCCTTATTTTCCACTTAATTTAATTTATCACTAAAATTGATTCCACGAGGAGGGCAATGGGTATTGATGTTCTGGTTTTCACATGCCTGTACTTTGCTATGACATGTTTTAAGAGTCAAATTTACTTATGTACACAACCCGTGGAAAATCTCTCTGCATACATTCTAATAGCAAAAATAAATCTATAGAATGGCTCTCATTGTCTTTTCCAGAAGCACAATACGTATGTAATGTGACAACTCTAGCTCTTTTAGTAACGTGACAAATTTAGCTATTATCTGAAATTAATTGAATGCACTTAAGATGAAATTAATGCCGTCAAGTTGAGTTTGAGAGAACTTTTTCCCTTCCTAGAGAAAGTACAAAAAATACGGATGTGGAAAAAAATGTATCCCTGATCCAAAACTCACTTTTGTAGCTGTCCTGGCTCAGCATATTACAGCCGTACCCTTAAGAAGGGGCTTAGCTAAATCTTGTTTACCCCCAGTGATGGCCACACTGCTGCTAAGTCAACAGTAAAACAGAATGGTGCTGCAGTGCTGACTGGTCACCAGACTCACAAAACACCCATTCCTTTCTACCTATTGCCTTGAGAAATTGAGCTAAAATGTGCAAGCAATAGTTCCAAAGACTTAAATAAGGACATGTGGACAGAATCAATTATCTTTAGAGCTAAGCACTTCCTAAATATTCTATGGCACCCAGTACAGCATGGATTGGGGTCCATCAGTGAAGCCATCCAATGACACTTTGAGATGGCCCCGTCACGATTCCTCTCATGCATAGTTCATGTCATTGCCCCTTTAAACATCGCCATAAATGCAGAACACTCTGGGCCCAAATTTGAATTTGGACCAGAATTGGCTTAATAGGCTCATCCAATGACGTAAAACAAAACCCTGGACTCACCAACGATTGCTTTCTGTGCCCAGTTCACACGCCCACTGCTGAAAATCGCCTGGCGTGTCCCTGCCCTCTGTACATGTTACAATGGGAGCTGTTGTGTTTTTATAAGAGGATAAGTGCATGTATCTGGAAGCAGGCAGTATGCCTGGAGGTGCATCCTTGGCTGAAGCTGGGAAAATCAGAGCTCTCCCTAAAACCGTTATGTCAGAGCCAAGGAAAAGTTTATTGGGGAGGCGGGGCTCTCCAGAAGACTGAACAAGAGCATGCAAAGTTTGGGATCTGCTGTGACCATGCTATCCATCATGTGGGCTAAGGGAAAAGATAATGCCAGGCCTGGGTGTGCAGAAGAAATCAGAGTCTCATTCCTATTCTACTGCCTGCGTTTACTTTATTCCTGGGGCTCTGTTGTACCCCTCCCCTTCATTTTCATCCAAAATTCATGCTATCTATTGAATTATTATTATTAATTATTATTATTTTAGCTGTACTTGCAGAGTCTTTAAAATGCCACCCGCATTGTGAATCTCTAAGAACACAGCACACTGCGTAGCTTTCTGTCACCGTACATAATCGTAGAACCTTTTAGTGAGGAGCGTCTTTGTAAATAGTATTTTATAGAAAACCCTCTGGACTACGTTGAACTGTCCCAACTGCTTAAAAAAGAAAAGAAGATCAAGACATTTAATTGAAGCTGGCACAGGTCACAGCCAGAAGAGAAGCAGCAATAAAGTCCAGATTTCCTGACCCCCCGTCATTTCTCTGTCCACTACCATATGCTGTTTAACACTGTAGCCAACAGGCATGGAGAATGATCGACCTGGAAAGAGCTCTCACAACATAAAACCCCCATTAGGCATGGCAGCAATTTTCCACGTGGCACACGTCCCTGGGAGCTCCTGGAGGGCAGCAGATAAGCTGGCCAGAGAGAAGGCGCAGGAGCCAAGATTCAGACTTCCCTGATTCTGAGCCCTGTGTCCTTACAATGACTTTCTGAAACTCGCCCCCCCCCCCAAGATGTGCTACTTTCAAACAAGTTTTATTAATGACATATATCTCAAACTAGCAATATGTATTCTAAAAAAGGCATGATTTAAAATGACGGTTCTGTCTATTGCATTGTTTATGGTGACAATCTCATGGGTGTATACTATCTTCAAACTCATCAAGATGGATACATTCAACATGCACAGCTTTGTGTATGTCAGTCATACCACAAAAACAGTAGTGCAATAGGGAACAATACACAAAAATGAGTAATTGGTAAAACAGAAGAAAATGACAAGGGTAGAGAAATAGCATGCATATGTTTAAAAAGAAATATTGCTATTTATCCCTCAAAGTTGTTGTTTTTTTAATGATTTCTCTGCTCCATGGGGATAAGTAGTAAATAGGAAATAATATCCAAACTTGGTTTCCTAAGTTATAACTCAAAAGACTCTTATAAAAATAACAAAGACATGGGCTTATGAATGATTTATACAATCTCATCTCTAATCCAGGCAGCTCTTCTATGACTTCTTTAAAATGTTGGAATTAAATCTGTGATGTGGAAAAATATCTAATGTATTTCATTATAATCTCTCTTCAGGTCATTAACTTCTATTATAAAAATGTAGTATTCATAACTTGTGAATATATATGACTTCACTTGATATGATAGTGATACATATGGATGCCTATGTAAATTTGATTTTCGATGGGGGATTGCTGGAAACATTTTGATTGCTATTATATTTACTTTCTCTTTACTTTTTCTCATCTTTTAATTATCGAAAATTCAAATTGGTAGCCTAATTCTGAAATGTTCCCTCCAGCCCAAATCTGTAAGTATTAAACCAACATACTTCCCTGCTCCTATGTTAAAATTTACTGAAAACAAACAAAATTAACTACTTGCTCCAAGAAATACTCGCTCGTGAGAGACAATATTGAACACCCCAAATAGCTGGCTGTCAAAACTAATGGCTGCTCTCCAGCGCTCATTTCAAGATGATCCTTTAATATGCCCACCAGTCTAAAGCTTTATATCACAATTTCTGCCCAATTCCAAGTCTCAAGTCTTGAAGAATCACCTTAAAAGTCACATATCCCAAACCTTAAGACAATATACATACCTCCTGATTTGCCCCTTTTGAGACACTAATAAGACCATGGCAAGGCAATGTTCTATTTTACTACAATAAGACTAATGAATTAACCTATTTCTGACAATATTTTCTGATAGTCTGTAGAGTTGATAGCTGTCAAATTATTTTTTTATTTTTTAAAAAAAATATATTTTATTGATATTTTACAGAGAGGAAGGGAGAGAGACAGAGAGCTAGAAACGTCAATGAGAGAGAAACATCGACCAGCTGCCTCTTGCACACCCCCCACCGGGGATGTGCCCTCAACCAATGTACATGCCCTTGACCGGAATCGAACCCGGGACCCTTCAGTCCGCAGACCGACGCTCTACCACTGAGCCAAACCAGTTTCGGCTATTTTTTTAAATTTGTTTTTATTGATTATGGTATCACATAATTGTCCTTATCCCCCCATTCCTATCCCAAACACCTCCCTACATATTCCCCCACCTCCCTGTTGTCCATGGCCACTGGCTAGGCCCATGTGCATGCACACAAGTCCTTTGGTTGATCTCTTTCCTTTACCCCCACCCTCCCCTACTTTCCCATTGAGGTTTGAGAGTCTGATTGCTACTTCTCTTTCTCTGGGTCTATTTTTGTTCACCAGTCTATGTTGTTCATTATTTCCTCTAGATGTGTGAGGTCATGTGATCCAAGAAATACCCTTGTAAAAACCTAAACTGCGGCAAGCCTTAATGGTTATGCTGAGAGGCAAATGAATCAGTCTGTAGTGAGTTCCTTTCTGGGCCAACAGTTCTTTTGAGTCCCAGTTTCAATGTCAAACAGTTCCTTATGTGTACATGTCAGCCATGAGATTTCAGATCTGGTTGGTGGACAAATGGTGGTAATGCAGGTCCGACCATCTCTGGATTGGTCCTGGGCATCCTTCAGCAACAGGCAGCTGCTGTCTGTTGGTATGGTGAGGCGATGCTGACGATGCCTCACCATAATTTTTTATTTTTTAAAAAAATATTTTTTTTTATTGATTTCAGAGCGGAAGAGAGAGGGAGAGAGAGATAGAAATATCAACGATAGAGAATCATTGATCAGCTGTCCCCCTCACACCCCCACACTGGAGATTGAATCTGCAGCCTGGGAGGATGCCCTGACTGGGAATTGAACTGTGACCTCTTGGTTCATTTATCTACAGTCAACCGCTGAGTCACACCTTCTGGGCGATAGCTGACAATTTACACAGAGTATCTGGAGTTAGGTAAACTACGTGTATGAATGGTGGTTGCAATAGAAATAGTAGCCCCAGTAGAAGCATCTGCAGAAAAAGAAACCATTTGGAGTAGCAAGTACTTCACATGGTCCCCTATCAAATTAGGTTTATGGCACTCATACAAGCAACAACATTTTTCAAAAAGAAAAATAAATTGATTTGATATGTTTATAGATTCTCAAAATTTAATACAGCTAATAATGTGAAAGTTGTATTAATTTTTCTGAGTCCTTAAGAGACTGTTGCTATTAAAATACTGATAAAAATTCACGGGGCTTCTTAGAGTATATCAACTTTATTTTTTGTTTCTTTTATTTTCTTTCTTTAAGATTCTAAACACACACACACACACACACACCAATAAATAAATAAATAAATAAATAAATAAATAAATAAATAAATAACAACCTTGTGAAGTAAGTAAAATTATATGCACCTTATATCACAGAGAACTGGAATAAATCAAGCAATGCTCAGAGAGTTTGGAGTTATTACACCTGAGTCCAGAGGAAAATGTCTCTCAAATTCTGGGCCCCAACATGTAGGAATTCTTCCTATTTATATGTTTTTACCTTCTTTGCCTCCCAAATATGGGGTGTTTACAGCCCCTTTTGCAAGTTCTTAAAGAGCCCCTATGTACTGGGGCCTTGAGACCTCAACCAAAGGCCTGGCCTAGTGCCAGCACTGACAATTTTGTCTGGGGGAAGGTTTAATGGCCACTCTGAAGTGGGAGTAATCTTATCTTCCTTATTATTTAAGCAAGCAAGCATTAACAGAAGCCAAAGAGCAGGGTTAATATTTCAAATAGGTTTTATATAAGATGGATGCTTCACTTAAAATAAAAAACCCTGATAAATTAAATGCCATTCATTATTGAAAGGGTTAAAGAGAATAAAACGAGGCAGAAAAGACTTATCGTGCTTAGCAGACATCTTGCAGAAAGCTTTCAGCCTTGAGCACAGCATAGTTCAGATAACCAGAAGGCATCTGGCATGGGAGAAACCAAGGACGGACCAGACCTTTATGTCAACAGAGTGGCTTGCAGCCAGCAGGATTAATAAAAACCTACCTCTCCCTGCTCTCTTTGCTCATGCCATTCCTGGTCTCAGCCCACCTGCACCCAGTTGGTCGAAATAAAATCTTTTTGATACATTAAGGCCTCATGCCCTAGGTGTGCGACACTGGCCCACTCTGAACCTTTCACCTGTGTGAATTAAATCTAAAATAGGAAATTTTAAGGGTGAAATAGGCAGGTTTAGGAAATTTTTAGAATTGGGGGTCCATGAAGAAAACACACAGAGCTGCAGATCTCAGAGAGAGTACATTTCCATAAGACAAGGGAGCCAGGTGCAGTCACATTTCCATAAGAAAAGGGAGTCAGGTGCAGTCACATTTCCATAAGACAAGGGAGCAGCAACAGTTATATTTCCATATGATAAGGAAACTGGGAGTAGCAAAAAGATCTATAGTTACAAAATAAAGAAGGAGGAAGAAAGTCCAGAAGGAATGGGAGAGCAATGAGGGCTCACAAGTTCTACAGGATGTTTAACCTTTGAGCTCAAGAGTTGCTATAGTGACCAAATCAAAGGGAATATTGGCCAACCAGAGGGGATATCAGGACACAGGAACTGTAGCCTTCATAAACTGGGGAAGAAGGAACTCAGTGGGATTCTTTCCCCTTCCCCATCTGGGAGTCTGTGCTTGTTCTTCAATCAATCTCCACCTTTGCTTACCACCTTCCATCTGTGCATTCATTCTTCGACTCAGATGGACAAAGAATCCAGTCCAAAAATCCCGCATCAAGTTCCTCCCATTCAAAAGTCCATTTTCACTATCTTTTGCTAGACTGTTCCTTCAGTACACTAGGGAAGTGGCAATTGACTGCCTGGAATGACATGCTATTTAATATACTGCAGCATTTTTTATAAAACAAAATAGGACATTATCACCTTTCTGTATTTCATTATATCTTAAAATAAGTGTAGCATTTTCAACATGTTTTTATTAGCACTTATTTCATGGTGAACTATCTATTTACATGTCTGTACCCTCGATCTCTTTGTGGATAAAGATTGCATACCAATCTATTTTATATCTCTTTCACTAAACAATGTTTGAAAAATGAAGGCATAATGGAGATATATATATATATATATATATATATATATATATATATATATATAATAAATGAATGCCTGAATGAATGAGCAGACTTCCTAAAAAAAATCGAGTGCTTAATTACCTAGCTCAGATATTGTTTTGAGAAGAACTCTCTGAATAATTTGTATATGAAATAATCATTTCTTAGTTAAAATGAGCTCCTGTATTTCATTCCCTTTTTATCACGCAGTGGTCTTTGTTATGCACATTTTAGCTGAAAACGAACTAGGTCCAGGCAGGGGGTCAGTCAGCAAACCGCTTACTCACTACAACAGAAGGGACATATCATAACTCCCGGTTCTGTTTTCTGCTGAAACCTCAGGGCAGAACACGCTTACTCCAGTTAATTTGCAAACTGAGCATAATGAAATATCCTAAAATGGCTCTCAGATTATTCTCTTTGTGAAGTAAATACATCTACTCTTGTACAAGTCATATGAACATTACAGCCAGTTGGAGACAGAGCTTCCATTAAAACAACCTGAGCCCAGAGTAACAAGAAATGTCACGTGTTCCTGTTGGAAAGCAGCCAGACTCGGGAAGCAACACTTTGCAATTGCTTTCATCACCCAAACTGGCCTGAATCTCTGTTCTCCAGTTTGCCCACCATAGCAGGTCCAGAGTTCTACTGAGTGGAACCCACTGTTAAATGTATCCCCTCTCCTCCCTTCGGGCCTGAGCCCACCCTGCTGCTCCCCGCCTCCTGTGTCTGGGGCCTGTGAAACACGTTCTTGCCTAGTGGAACATGGGTCTACACACGAGTGTCTTTGTACCTCTCGACTTCAATAAGGAGAGCAGGACCTTGCTTACCCTTTCACCAATCCTTATAAACCTGACTTGCCACACCATGCTCCTTGAATGCTAGGCGAACAGTGGCCTTGCTGCCATGTGCTGTTAAAACAGAGTCAATGCTCTACAGAGAGCCAGCTTCTCCGGGAATGAGCTCCTAAGGAAGGGTGGGAGCTTATGTCTTCAGGTCACCAACTGTAATTGGTACACTAGTGCTGCCCATATGAAAGGTTTAAAGCAAGCTTGTCAAACTCAGGGTCCACAATGACTATCTTTGCGTGCCAGCCAATATAACAGTATGGATGAAACGTTTTGATAAAAAAATTCATAATGAAGTATGGTAGCAACCATACTTGGTGAAAATTGCTGTTTAATATTTTAACCTTGCTGTTTTGGGTTCTATACTCATTTAAAAGTTATTTTGATTTTCTGAACTTATGTATGTTATCCCACTACTCCATGGATGATGGTTTGGATATCCTATTGATTTTGATCTCACTGGTTACTGAAGCACATTCTTCTGGGACCCAGGACAGCTCAGTTGTCCTAAATTGTCTCAGTAGCTACAGATAACGAGTTCCTGTTAACTCAATGATCCCAGAATCTGGACAGCACAATTATTCTAAACTGTCCAGGTGGTCTGTCCCAGATAATGTGTTTCTGTTGATTCAGTGATTCATAGACAACTAAGTTGCTCAAATTCTGCTTCTGTAAAATCGAGAAACAGGTTCCTCATTCCAGACCCAAAAATGTAATCGACACTTTTGTGATATTCTGCCAATATAAGCCAGGCATGGCAAGGTGTTCGGGGCAGCAAGTTCTGGAGTACTTTTGCTCCCTTGTATGCTGCAGTCCTTTAATAAATGACTCCATAATTTTGACTTTTTGAGGCATCCTTTGTAAGATAGGGGTTACACTACAACAATAACTTAATTTTTACAATATCCTGTTATACATAATTTTTAATAACAAACTACAACTTTCATTAATGACTGATTACTATAATCATGTTGCATTCATTTCTCTCCACTAATACCAGCAGCGAATATTGTAGCAGCCAATTGCCATTAGTCTTGGACTGACTTGTTTGGTGTGCACAATGGGAAATATTTCACTTTCAGAGAACAAGAAAAATAGGTTTACTTGCATTACACTTATTAATTTGTGCAGTTATTCAGTGTCTGGTAAGTTAATGTTCAAGAAAAAAATATTGATACCAAATTTTTTGACTAAAACCCGGATTCTTTGTCTGCCGGAATCAAAGAATGATTACACGGACAGAAAGTGGTAGAGCAAAGGTGGAGATTTATTGAAGAACAAGTATAGACTCCCACGTGCGGGAGTGGGGTCCCAACCTAAGAGACTCCCATGTAGGAAGGGGGAAGAGTCCCACTGGGTTTCTTTCCCTCTGGCTTATAAAGGTTGCAGATCCTAGTACCTGATATCCCCTCTGATTGGTCAATATCCCCCTTTGAGTTGGTTACTATAGTAACTCCTGGGTTCAAAGGTCAAACCTCACATGGGACAAGTGAGGTTCTCCCCCCTCCTTCCTTATTGTTTTCCCATTCCCTTTGGGCTTTCTTCTCCTCCCTCTGAATGAAGGTCTTCCTCCTTCTTTATTTTGTAAATATAGACCTTTCTTGGCTACTTCCAGTTCCCTGGTCTCATGGAAATATAGATGCTGCTGCTTCTTTGTCTTATGGAAATGTAACTGCACCTGGCTTCCTTGTGTTATGGAAATGTACCTTCTCTCAGTCTGTGGCTCTGTGGGTTTTTTTTTTTTTTTTTCATGGACCCTAATTCTAAAAAAATCCCTAAACCTGACTATGTTCCCCCAAAATTTCTGCTTCAATATTAATTGTTATTAAAATGTTCTATTATTTAAAGTTAATGATTACTCATTTATTTCAGCCCTCTGTATTCAGCATGTCTCTATTGAAATAGACCTATGTTTATATGAAAATTGAAGCTTTGGGTGTTTTTTTTTTTTCTTTTCTGCAGTGCACATAAACTTAAACCTTGCTTATTTGGCCTGTGTTTGCCTTTGAGTTTGACATGCTTGATTTAAAACAACTGATCCAATGTTTAAGTGGTGACTTAATATCCTAAAAGAATGCATAAAACCTCTCTGAACTTCTTAATTCACTCTCACATTATTTCATATCTCTCTAGTCTCTCATAATAATTTCATAAGAATCAGAAGACTGAGTATCATTTCATAGACAAGGATATTGAATCTCTATTCCCAGTTGAAATCTTATGTACAGTGAATCTCCTGTTTGTTTTTGTGTATGTGTGTGTTTTTTTTAGTATAATTTTATTTAAAAAAATATATATTTTATTGATATTTTACAGAGAGGAAGGGAGAGATATAGAGAGTTAGAAACATCAATGGGAGAGAGTCATTGATCAGCTGCCTCTTACAGACTCTCTAATGGGGATATGCCCGGAACCAAGGTACATGCCCTTGACCAGAATCGAACCTGAGACCTTTCAGTCCACAGTCCAACACTCTATCCACTGAGTCAAACCGGTTTCGGCCAATTTTCTTTTTACTAATTGGTTGCCACAACATCTTTGTAAGGAACTCTTTGTGTTCATTACTATTTCTTCCTAATACAATCCAGGAAGTAGAAATAGAGAGTTAAAAGGTATGTATATATAATATCAAGAGCCTTAACATTAATTGTCAAATTACCCTTATAAAGATTGAAAAAATTGCCTTGGTTGGTTTGACTTAGTTGGTTAGAGTGATGTTCTGTGCACTAAAGAGTTGCGGGTTTGATTCCTGGTCAGTGCACATACCCACGTTGAGAATTTGATCCCTGGTTGGAGCAGGCAACTGATGCATCTCTCTCACACTGATGTTTTTCTCTCTCACCCTCTCCCTTCTTTGTATCTAAAATCAATTAAAAAATTAAAGACCGAAAAAATTACACTCCTTCACATGCTGCCAACTCTGGGTGTCTTCATTGTTTTCAATCTTTGCCAATTTGATAGGTAAATCACAATAAATTATTTACATTTGTACATCTTTAATGTTCTTTAGGATCGAATTCCAGGGTTCTTATTCCAGCATTAAGAAGGGTTCATCAATCTAGAGAAAGGCTGTGTGTAGATTAAGTAAGAACCAGAGATGAAACATAATTTTGAAAGGCTTTGGGGATCAGAGGAGTTTCAGCTAAAGGGGCTAATGTCTTCTTATCTCAGGACCCTTGCTTTTTATTAACACAATTTGTCCTAAGGCAAGGTGGAGATAATACATTTCAAAGGGTAGGTTTTATAGAAGCATTGTCAGATGGGGGAATAGCCTATAGCTGCTCAGATATTTAGCCAACAGGAGGCAATAACATGTAGATTAAGATGCCCTGAGCTGTCTGGCAGCAAACAATCATCCTATTCAGGTTTGGGGAAATGCTCTCTAGCCACTTCAACAGGTAATTACATATGTGACTCATCCCTTGTTGAGCCCCCGAATTTCATCAACCTTTTGATGAAACTCTTATAATTATGACATGCTGGAATTGGCTTCCAGCAATTGAAGGTTTATTTTTAAAAATTTTTTACAACTTATGATTATTATTGTGCATTGTTCATTAATGACTTTTGATCATTTTTTTTTCTTTGAAGCATTTGTATTTTTATAAACTTGTCCAAGTCCTGAAATACACATTGTATTTTTTTTTCTGATTAACTATGTGCTTTTAATATCATTTCAGTGGTGATGTTCACAAATTCATCAGCATTTATTTGATTGTTGCTTTCTTTTGTTTTTATGCTTGAGGGAAATCTTTTCCAGATCAAATAAATGTTCATTTAGACAATTTTTTTGGCTCTTTAATTGTTTTGCTTGCACATTTAATTTTCAAAACCTATATTGGCTAATTGGGCAATATAAATATATTAGTCCAAACATATTTATTGGTTGATTTATTATTTGTACACCCATTTAAAATGCATGTTTATACCAATGGCCTATCCCCACCTGGATCTGTCCCTCAACTTTCCACTGTGTTCCAAGGATCTTGTGTCAATTCTTTCCCCACAAACATGCTTTTATAAATCCCAGAATTTAAAATATACAGGATATTTGTCTTCATTCTAGATACTCAACAGTTTGTTTTTCTATCCCATGGATGTTCCATGTGAATTTAGAAACATTTATATAGCTAAAAATAACTTGCTGACATTTTAGTGTGGTATTAAACATATTCACTCTTTTGGTGGGATTAATAGCTACATGTGTTGAACTTTAAAATGTAGGAAGACAAATTAATCTCTAATTATTCAAATCTGATAGTAGTTTTTTATTTAAAATCTGTGTTGTATGTCATTACAGTTTCTTATTCAGATTACACTTACATACAAATTAGGTAAGTACATCTTGTCTGGAGTCTTAAGTAATATTTACATTTTGACATGCTTAAATGTGTAAATTAAGGCTCAGTCTTTTTCCTGAATTACTGATCCATATTTATTAGTTTATCTAACATGTTTCATTTGCTGTCAAATATTCATCTAAATTTAAACCAAGACAGAAAACCTGATTTTATCTTTTCTGCACAAATAATGTCATTACCTGAGGAGGCCTTCCTTGATAATCTGCTTTTCCAACTGTACATGACCTTCTGCTACTAGTTTTTACCCTGTGATTCTGCTTTGATTTTCTTCTAAGTAATATTTGTTACCTAAAATTAGGTTACATCTTTACTGATGTATTAACTATTTCGCCAAACTCTCCCTAGAATATAGACTACTTCAGAGTAGGAACTCTACCCTTCATCGCTGTTGCTCTAGCTCCAAAAGCATAGCAGTGCTTTGAACATATTTGTTAAAAATAAAAAGAAAAATATATATTATTTGTCTTTTTTTTGCTTGGTAATCTCTTTCATGACATTTCTTTAACAAATACTGCTTGTGACAAAAGAATTATTAATTATTTCTATATTTTTAAAATGTTTATCTTTCCTCACTAATTTAAATTTTAAAAATTAAAGTTAAATTAAAATTTGGTGTAATTTACCTAGTGAGTAAATAAATAGACACCTTAATGCTAAGAGCCTTCATTTTAAGGTGTTTTGAATAATACAGTTAAAATTTGTCATGTCTTTTACCTATGTTAGAAAAGATGGCTATAAATTTGATAAATACTTTATGATAGTTTCTCAGTATCTCTCAGAATGAGGTTCTACTTATTCCCAGGCCAGATTGATTCTTTATGTGCTGCCTAAAATTCATACTGTATTCAATCTTTTCATTTTTTCCCTCCAAATTACAAATTGAGGTCTCCATATTTGTTGATACATGTTTGAACAGCTTTCTGTTTATAACTTTTTTATTAATAGAAATATTGTCCTGAATGATCAATATCTATGTTTTGATTTTGTGAAAACCTATAATACAGAAGTTAAATAATAGATATAAGATACCATTTTCAAGCATTTATTTATATGATTTTTTAATGTAAGGTGCCACTGAAATGCAAGTCAATAAAGAAAAAAAACAACTGTAACAGCCTTTCAATGCAATGGTTGCAGATTAAACTATTTATGGATTATTGGTACTAACTCACCAAGTTATGATGAAATATTGATTCCTCACTATCACAGAAGACGGAAATTGAAATATGTATTATATAACTCTTAAAATTGCTCTTAATTTATGAATCTTTAAGACTATGTAAATTATAAAGTTTTAAATCCAAATTAGTTACTTTTTCTATGGGAAATAGAACCACTCATTTTGCATCCCAAAATATCAAGTGAAACTAGTAAAAATGTTCACATATCCCATTGAATTTTTGGAAAGCTTTTATGCAACAAAATAATACACATTTATGCAATGCTAATTGTTAGAACACAAATAGATGACTCAAATATTTATAATAGTTTACTTGAATCATTCAATATAATGTAAACAAAGTCATGAGTTAGGAGATATCTGGAGTTTTAAATTTGCTTGACCTTGTCTTAATCAGATTTATCTAATTCTAATTCAAAGCAAAACAAAACTCATGCAAAGATATCTATCTAAAACAGGTGAACTTTTTCTAATAATCTACTACATATACTATTCGCATGTGTTGGCATAATAGATGACATGCTATATCTGCTATACTCTCCCTATCTATTTGTACAATATGAGTCTCAAGGACTTCAAATTTGTTTTGGATCTTTTAGTTCTTTCACTCAAGCTACTCACCAGGATTTCCTTTGGAAAAACTTTCTTTCTAATCTTTTTCTGCAGTTTCATGCTCCACTTACTTTGGATTTGGGGTTCTACTTAATGTTAAAATAATATATTGACGATTTTTTAAATATATAAAAGTTTAAAGTAGAGCCCTAACCAGTTTGGCTCAGTGGATAGAGTGTTCGCCTTCGGAATCAAGGGTCCCGGGTTATATTCTGGTGAAGGGCATGCACGCTGGTTGCAAGCACATGCCCAGTGGGGAGTGTGAAGGAGGCAGCTGATGGATGTTTCTAACTATCCCTCTCTCTCCCCTCCTCTCTGTAAAAAATCAATAAAACATATAAAAAAATTTAAGGTAGAAAATAAAATGAAACACATTTCCACCCAAGATCTGTATCAGACAAGGTTCTTTGTTGCAAATAACAGAATTCACTTTTATGACTGTAAGCCACATCGTAATTCATTAAAGAAATTTAGATAGCTTCAGAGTCAGTGGGAGGACTTGAGAAATATATAGAAGTATTCAAAACTGTCCTTATGTGGACATAAGCACCATGGCTGCAGACATCATTGGGCACTAGTGACATCATTTCTTTCTGCCACGGCCTCTAGAACAGCATCAGTATCATTTCTGTGTCAGGGACTTAATCCTGTAAACACAGCTGCCCAGTTCCTGGACCTCCCAGAGCCAGGAAGCACTTACGTTATTCATAGTAGCAAACTGCAAGTGGTGTTCAGACCATAGCCCATCATCTGCTCTTTCTCATCAGAACCCTAGATGTTTTCTCATACGTCCTAATGATTGAGTCAATTAAATTAATGTATCATACTTCAACAGGATCCTCTTACTGTTCACAGCTTTGATTTTTTGATTTTTTTCTATTGAAGACCCTTAAACACGGCTGAACATAAATTTTAGATTTAGGCATGTTTCAGTGTAAAGTCCTCAGTCAGTGGGATGCATGCATTAAGTTTTGAGGAATGATGCTAAATGCTCTCCAAAGAGTTACACCAGTTAATATACAATATTTATGATCATGGATGTGTCTTTGCGTATTTGCAAACACTGGAGCTATTACATTATAAAAATTCTATTTAACTAAGAACTGCTTATTTCTTATTTTAAAAAAATATATTTTATTGATATTTTACAGAGAGGAAGAGAGAGAAATAGAGAGTTAGAAACATAGATGAGAGAGACACATAGACCAGCCGCCTCTTGCACACCCCCTACTGGGGATGTGCCCACAACCAAGGTACAGGCCCTTGACCAGAATCGAACCTGGGACCTTTCAGTCCGCAGGCCGACCCTCTATCCGTTGAGCCAAACCAGTTTTGGCGCTTATTTCTTATTTTTATTAGATTTTTAAATAACGCTGGTACATATACTATATAATAAAGGGCTAATATGCAAATCAACCAAACAACAGAACAACCAGTCACTATGACATGCACTGATCACCAGGGGGCAGATTCTCAACAAAGAAGCTGCCCTCTGGTGGTCAGTGTGCTCCCACAGGGGGACCACCACTCAGCCACAAGCTGGGCTGGTAGCTGGCAAGCACAGCGATGGTGATGGAAGCCTCTCCCACTTCCTTTGGCTTAGGCCTGCTCCCTGCCACTAGTCAGACATCCCCTAGGTTCCCAGATTGCTAAAAGGTGCAGGCTGAGCTGAGGGGATTCCCCGCATCCCCAGTGCACAGATGTCATGCACTAGGCTTCTAGTTTGGAAATTAACCATATTTTCTTGTATTTTTATTTAAAAAGTATCTATAATTTAATTTATGCAAAAAATGAGGTAGAGTTCAGCTTCACCCCCCCCCCGCCCCCCATTTGGACAGTCAATTATCCCAGTCCCATTCATTGATTACTGAATCACCTGTGATCCCTATTCAATTTAAATGATATATTTAAAATATATTTTCTGATATCTATTTTTAACTACCTGTATATTTGTCTTCTAAGAGCAATATTTTAATTGTTTTATGATAAACTTTATTTTGTCACCATTATCTTTTCTCTTATTATCCATCTTGGTCCTTATCCTCTAAATTTACTGTGATTATCTCAAATAATTCCTCTATTTTTCTTTTTAAATGTATAATTCTACTTTTTATGTATTTATGTAATTTATTTATTTTTGCAATAATGTTTTCTTCTCCAGTGCTTAGCAATATAATCTTTCCACTCTCCCTCTGTTATTTTGCCTTCAGTCATGATTACCTTTTTCTGCTGAATTTATAACCACCTGTATTTCATAAAAAAATTTTTAAAAAAGCATTCAAGGGAAGATGTAAGACCTCCCCTCCTTTCCCTCGTTTTTCTCCTCTTTCTCCTCCTCCTCTTTCTATTCCTCCTCCTCCTCCTCCTCCTCCTCCTTCTTTTTCTTCTTCTTCTTCCTCTTTTTTTTTTTTTTTTTTTTTTAAATTTGAGGGTGAGTTTGGAGTAGCTTTTACTCGAGGGCTAGTTTAACCCCAGTGCTAAAACTTAATGCCTCTTCCATCACCATTTAGTGTTCAAATCATACATTCATCAATGTGTCCCTAGTCCAGGAGATAAAATCATTAAATGCTTCACCACCTTATGTGAGTTTTTGCAGTAGTTCAATTTTAGCTTCCTGGCAATTTTACTTTTTCTTGTGGTAACTTTTTTTCAACCTTCATAGTTTTATTATGTTCCTGGATGGATTGGCAGTCTGACAGTCAACCAAAGGCTTGAGAAGAAGCTCCTACAGCCAACTGGAGCTCTTTTTCTCTTTAACTTTCTTTTGATTTCTGGCCATAGACCCCATACTCTTTAGTCTTTAGGACTCCTAAGTACTGATCACTGCTCCTTAATGTTGTGGGCTCAAAACCTGGGTTTAAAATAAGACTGCCGGAGGCTGATGATGAATTTAAAAAGCAGGCAAAGGTTTATTGAAATAAAAAAATAAAAGAAAAACAAAAACAAAAAAAACTGGCCAGGACAGCCACAAGAGCACTACACGCAGGTAGACTCTATACGACTGCACTCGTCTAGGGGTAGGCAAGTCTTTTTAAAGGCTCAAACCACAGGAATTTTCCTTTGTTTGAATTTTAAAGGCTAAATTCTAAAGACTGGGGACAGCCCAGTCACATCCTCTTGGATATTGGAATGTGGCCCTATCTTGTGATAGCCCATACACAAAACAAAGGCAGAGCTCAGCGGTTAGTCTCTAAAGGTTATCTACAGTTTCTATCCCTGAACTACTGAGTCAGTGGGAATCAATTTCCTGGTTCTGGTGTCAGACCCGGGATAATTGCCTTAGCCTCCAGGTCTCCACCTGGAAGCTGAGGTAAGTACCCTGTGTTTTAATCAGACTTAGCAGAGTTACAATTCAAACAGCAGGCTTTATCAAAATATGACTTCTACCATATTTCACTTAATATAGCAAAACTGCTGAATTCTGTTGGGGTTGACCCTTCCTGGAAATAGCTTTCAGGTAAAAAAAAGTTTGATTGATGGTTGGGATCAACTTGCTTGTTTTCCTTCTATTCGCGTTAGTAGCCCTGCACTGCTCATCCATTGTCCAATGTCTAAGCACTACTATTTTATGTCAAATTCTGTTACCTTTTTGTTCGTTTCTTGCTAAGGGAGAGCAATTTCTATAGCCATTGGTTCTTCAAAGGCAACTCCTACTGCCTAGATTTAAATCCCGCCTCTGTGCCTTAGCAGATATTATGATCTGGGACAAATTATATGACCCCTTGCCTCTGCTTCTTCATTTGTAAAAGGGGACGCATAATAATACTTACTTGACAGAACTGTTGTGATGATTAAATGGGTCAGTGTTTGCAATTTGCTCAGAAAACCTCTGGCATATTTCAGGTGCTGTGGAAGACAGTCATTGGAGCGTCGACAGTGAGCAAAGGCAGACGCCATCACTGCCAACATGCAGCAAAGAGGCTGTGGTGGAAAATGCTCTGGGGAACGGGCCATGGTGAGGTCAAGCAGCTCCCCGCGATCAGTGATCATTGGGCCACAGGAGTTCCTGGTGAACTGATACCTGAGGTGAAGTTTCTGACACATTGATATTTGAGGCAAAATTTGATATAACAAATTACCCCGATTCTCTCATTCTGTAAAACAGGGTATTACAAACCACTTTGTCATTTTTTCAGTTCTGTATTAAATTTCAATGAGTTATTACCTAACGTTTAAAATCTAGGTGCAGTTTACTAAGGTGTATATGTTTCCTTAGCACGTGTGGATTATACGAAGGGCAACCTTCTTACATGCACATAGAATGCAATGCTTTTTTTCTTCTCTAAAGATCCACCCGAAAACAAAATTTTGTACTTTCAATCTTATGGACGTTTGATTTCCCTTAGATAGCTTTTAAAATATCTAGTAAGGGCAATTTAATATTTTTCTTCCTAACTGAAAGGTACTTTTACACTCCGGTGGTTTACAACATGGCTGTCCTGTCGATCTTTATAAAATCCTATATGCATTTCCTTCGACTTTGCAACATGTAGGTAATTGTTGGTGCTTGTTCCTGACAATGTAAAAATTGAGTTGGTGATGATGCATAGAAAATTTATGCACTGTCTCTGTTTCCTAGAAGTTTGATCAAAGAGGTAAAAGATTGGTTTAGGAAATGAATTAAGAAAATATAAGAAGGCATATTACTGTTCATTTTAAAGCTAGAAAAGAGGAAAGGGTTGGATGTGATTTATGCATTTCTTTAAAAAAGGTTTTCCGTAGCTTTTACAATGGCTTGACTTTTGCTTTTAGGTTCTAAGTAAGTGTATTTGATTTTTCTAATAAATGGTACCTGGATAATTTTTGAACAATTCTTATGAAAGTATAGAGAGAATAAAAGCGTTACTCTGCTTTTTCTCTCTCTCTCTTTTTTAATAGACATTTTATTGATTTCAGAGAGGAAGGGAGAAGGAGAAAAATAGTCAATGATGAGAGAGAATCATTCATTAACTGCCTCCTGCATGTCCCACACTGGGAATTGAGCCCACAACCCAGGCATGTGCCCCAACTGGGAAATGGACCTCGACTTCTTGGTTTATAGGCCAATGCTCAACCACTGAGCCACACTGGCCTTGCTATTCTGCTTCCTTGAAGAAGATACATTTTCTCTGTAGAAAGTTACGCTTTCCTCTCAAAATCTTCACAGCCTTTTTACTGATCAGTAGATCAGTAATTTTACACTGGAGTAGATATAATTGTATTCTTTTTATAAATGAAATTAGTAAAATTATATCTACTTTAATCATGTATAATTTCATATGATTGCCATGTAACAAAAGGGAGTGACATGGCCTTTCCTCCTTCCTCATAAACAGGCACTAACCTGAGGTTGTTTGTTCATCTTCCCCATGCATGGTCTTATTTATAAAATTTATACATTTGTATCCAGAAACAACGTAGAAATTCTTCAACCTGGTTATCACTTATATAAATATCATCCTACTGCACTGGCAATATTCAACTTGGTTATTGTTGTTCAACTTTGTTCTTAAAACATAGATGTATTCAATCCACGATTTTCTCCTTCTCCTGTTATGTATATTAAAACACTTTTAATTTTTATTGATACAAACAATGTTACACTAAATGTTCTTCTGGAAATAGAGTTTCTCTAAGGAATAAATCTGGAAATGCAGTTGTAGGCCTACTGGTTATAGATTATGGACATCTTTTCTTTACTAGAAATGGCCAATTGCTCTCCAAAGGTTTTCTATCAATTTATGCTCCTATAAAAAGTTTGAGACTTTTTATTTCTCCATTTTCTTGCCACTGCTTGTTATTACCAATACTTGCCTACCCGATGGGTAAGAAATAAAACAGTATTTCAGGTTTACGCATCTGTAGATTTTCTATCGGGGAACTATTTCTTGCTCTTTTTAAAATCTGTACTAGTGAATATCTCCTGAGGAATAGTCTTGCTTTAATCTTAGTATGGTACCTATTTTTTCTTTGAATAATAAAATATTAACTTTTAGCTTTTTACTCATTATTTGTCATTTCTGTGTGTGTGTGTGTGTGTGTGTGTGTGTGTGTGTGTGTGTGTGTGTTTTAAGAATCTATCTCTTCCAAGATCACAGATATCCTGTATGTTTTTCTGAATTTTTTGTCTCATTTAGGTTTTCTTTCCACCTGGAATCGGTTTGTCTTTTAAGTACAATAAGAATACCTATTTCTTCATTTGTCTCTGCATAATTAAACATACCAAAGTAATCTAATTAGCTTCTCAATTTTAAAAAATATATATTTTATTGATATTTTACAGAGAGGAAGGGAGAGAGATAGAGAGATAGAGAGCTAGAAACGTCAATGAGAGAGAAACATTGACCAGCCGCCTCCTGCACACCCCCGACCGGGGATGTGCCCGCAACCAGTGTACTTGCCCTTGACCAGAATCGAACCCGGGCCCTTTCAGTCCGCAGACCGAAGCTATACCTCTGAGCCAAACCGGTTTCAGCTACCTTCTCAATTTTCAATGCCTTCTCTATTGTATTATGTTTTTATAAATGCTCTTTCTGTTCAAACAGTCATTTGCTTATCCTTGTGCTAATACTACCCCAAAATAATTACCACTGCATTTCAATGTTTGTGTTTTGTTTTTGTTTTTTGAATGTTTTTGTTTTTAATTTTTTTAAATTAATGTATTATATATTTATATATCTTATTGCATGTCAATGTTTCAAAATTAGGATGAGAAAATAAACTATTAATTTTTAATTGCCTTAATTATGTTTTATCTCCTATCCTTAATATGACTTTAAGATCAAGTAGGTGTGTGTGAGTGTGTATAATTTTACATTACATTCTCAAGACTGACCTATTTACAATCTCAGTTCTTATGCTCTTTGGTGTGGAATAGCCGTGCCCTCATTCAGGTTTTATTTACTGTCTTCAATAGTGCTTTTAAATATTTCTATAAAGGTTTTGCCCATTTGTGTTGGATTTATTCGTAGGCCTATTATAATATTTGCTTTATGATGACTAGGATCGTTTTTTAATGTATTTTCTAATTATATTCTAGTGATATATAGAAAAGTGACTAATTCTCATATATTGTTCTTGTATCTATCAGCACATTTTTATTATTCCTACTTAATTTAATTGTTCTGTATTTTATTATTTTGTATAGAATTATTGGATTCTTTTCTATATAGAAAATTTCATTTCATTATGTGTATAGAAATTCATATCATCTGCAAAAATGTGTTTAACTCCCTTTTCAATAATTATTCTTTTCTCCCTTCATAATGCTTGACTATGCAAAATTACGTCTCCTTTTTTTAATGCATTATTTTACCTGGTATGGCTGTATAATTTTCAAGATAGTATATAGCAAGTATCTAGATAGCAACTGATACAAAATAAGTAATTAACCCATTTCCTTTTCTCTTTCCTTCCTTCTTCATTTTCCTGGTTTTTTTTTTTCCTAATGGCTCTTAAGATCAATTGAAGATGTGGGTTCATGCTCTTTCTAATCCATCAGTCATCTGCTCATCCTTGTGCTAATACCACCTAACATGCCCTCATGTACTGGCATGTGTAATGAATACTCAAGTATCTGTCATTTTGCTGGAAGTTTCCTACTTTAGAAATAACTGTCCTTGGATTATAATGAAGCAACATAGAAAATAAATAATAAAGCCTTCGGGGAGCCAAAACATGTAAAACTCAGAATTTTAAATAGATAAGGTTTATTGAACATTAAAAACAAATATATTGGCCT
The DNA here is from genome assembly GCA_963924515.1 of Vespertilio murinus. NCBI lineage: Eukaryota > Metazoa > Chordata > Mammalia > Chiroptera > Vespertilionidae > Vespertilio > Vespertilio murinus. The sequence continues at coordinate 9,650,691 of OZ004707.1, forward strand.
TTCCAAGGAGAATACTTTATCTTTGGTTGCATCGAAGATAAATATTAACAACACACAAAAAAAGATGCAAATACACATTCTTGGTATGCAAAACATTGATTTTGTTTGGCTTACAGCTTTGATGTTGGAATTCTAGTGCTCACTGACATTTAATTTTGGGTATAATATTATCCCAACTGCTGCCTGCCTTCCACTATCTAATACAAGCTCTTGTCAAAAGTGACTTTGAGAAGCCTTAAGGGACATTCATTAAGTTTATAGCATTTACAGAAAAGAGAGCTTGGTGAATACAGAATAAATATAACTTACTCTACATTTTCTTAGGCAACATAACTTTGCAGCATTTTTTGAAACTTTCTTATTCTCCACTGCCATGCATATTTACCCAAAAAGGATTTTTATCCCCTCTCCAATTCCCTCCAAAGCTAAGAGAATTCCTAATAATGATTCTTTTAATGTAGAATTTACTAAAACTCAGGTTACTAATTTCAAAACAAATTTCAAAATAAGTTCTTTTTCCCCCTTTATTGATTAAGGTATTACATATATGTCTTATCCCCCATTGCTTCCCCTCTCCCACTCATGCCCTCACCACCCTGGTGTCTGTGCCCATTGGTTAGGCTTATATGCATGCATACAAGTCCTTTGGTTGATCTCTCCCCTTTACCGCAGCCTGCCCCTACCTTCCCATAGAGGTTTAACAGTCTGATTGATGCTTCTCTGTCTATGGATCTGTTTTTGTTCATCAGTTTATATTGTTCATTATATTCCACTAATGAGTGACATCATGTGATATTTATCTTTCTCTGGCTGGCTTATTTCGCTTAGCATAATGCTCTCCAGCTCCATCATGCTGACAAAAATAAACTCAAAATGGATAAAGGACTTAAACATAAGACAGGAAACCATAAAAATGTTAAAGGAATCCATAGGCAGCAAAATCTCAGACATATGCCAAAGCAATATCTTTACTGATACAGCTCCTAGGGCAATGGAAACTACAGAGAAAATAAACAAATGGGAGTACAACAGAATAAAAAGCTTCTGAACAGCAAAAGAAACCCTCCACAAAATAAGAAAGCCCACTGCATGGGAGAACATATATGCCAATGTTTTCACCAATAAGGGTTTAATCCCCAATATTTATAGGGAATTCATACAACTTCACAAAAGAAAGATAAACAACCCAATAAAAAAATGGGCAACGGACCTAAACAGATACTTTTCAAAAGAGGACATAAGGAGGCCAAGAGATATATGAAAAAATGAGCAAAATAAGTTCTTTTTTAAGAACCAGGGGAATGGGCTATTTAAAGGTAAATATTGTCTACCAGATAACCCATCCCATTTCTTTTTCTTCTTTTTTTAATTTTAGAGAAGACTGCAGAGGGAGAGAGAGAGAGAGGTGGAAATATCAGTGATGAGAGAGAATCATTGAATAGCTGCCTACTGCATGATCAAGGATCAAGCCCACAACCGAGACATGTACCCTGACTGTAAATGGAACTGGGGCCTCCTGGTTCATGGGTCGATGCTCAACCACTGAGCAACACTAGCCAGGTACCCATCCCCATTCTTACTCACTTTATCTATATAGATATGTATCACTATATATGTATGTATTTATAATGTGGTCTGCTTTAAATATGACAAATGTTCATTCAGAATCAGTAACTCTTAAAAATAAAATACTCTATCTAATAAAAGAGTAATATGCAAATTGACCGTACCTCTGCTACACCCACCAGCCATGCCCACCAGCCACACCCACCAGCCAATTAGGAGTGAATATGAAAATTAACCCAACCAAGATGGCTGCGGCCACAGAGAGCAGGAGGGAGGCTTGGGTTTCCCCAGCAATGGAGGGAGCCAAGCTTTCTGCCTGCCCCTGACAGCCTAGGCCTCCACTCAATGCTACAGTTTCAATGATAGAAGATAAATAAATCCCAACAGAAATGGCTGCCACCACTGAGCAAGCAGAAGGTTTGGCTTCACTCCAGGCTACAAAGTTTCAATTGTAGACAATAAATAAACCCAAGATACCAGGCCTTTTCTTGGGTCACCGGGGTGCATGGCCAGCCTGCAAACTACCACAGACCCTTCGCCCAGGCTGCCCAATGCCCCAACCCCCACTCTGATCTGGGACACCCTTCAGAGCAAACCAGCTTGTCCCCACCCATGCACCAGGCCTCTAGCCTATCTAATAAAAGAGTAATATGCAGATTGACCATCACTCCAACATACAAGATGGCTTCCCCCATGTGGTTAAAGATCCTGCCCCCATGTGGACACAAGATGGCCACCACAAGATGGCCAGCAGAGAAGGGCAGTTGGGAGGGACCAGGCCTGCAAGGGAGGGCAGTTGTGGGTGATCAAGCCTTCAGGGAGGGCAGTTAGCAGTGACTAGAACAGCAAAGGAGGGAAGTTGGGGGTGACCGAGCCTGCAGAGAAAGACAGTGGGGGGGGGGGCAGGCCTGCAGGGGAGAGCAGTTGTGGGGGACCAGGCCTGCAGGGAAGGGCAGTAAGGAGTGACTAGGCCTGCAGGGGACTGTAGTTAGGGGCAAACAGGCTGGCAGTGGATCAGTTAGGCTTCAATCAGGCTGGCAGGGGAATGGCTAGGGGGTAATCAGGCTGGCAGGAAGAAGCAGTTGGGGGCAATCAGGAAGGCAGGCAGTCAGGCAGGCAGTTGGGAGCCAGCAGTCCTGGATTGTGAGAGGGATGTCCGACTGCCCATTTAGGCCTGATCCTACTGGATTCGGGCCTAAACAGGCAGTCACACATCCCTTTAGGGGTCCCAAATTGGAGAGGGTACAGGCTGGGCTGAGGAACAGAACCCCCCCTTGCATGAATTTCATGCACCAGGCCTCTAGTACTAAATAAAGTGTGTTTAATCCTTGGGTTTAAGCTACTTAAAATAAAATAAATACAAATAATCTCTCTATATAAAATAGATCAAACGGCAAAACAACCGAACAACCAGTCACTATGGTGTCTGCTGACCACAGGGGGCACACACAGAACATGGTGGGTATTGGCAGTAAGCGGCAGAATATGAAACATGGTGATCATCAGCTGCGGGAAAATGGTGGAATAGGTGAGTAGTGGCGTCAGACCTAGGTGGGGCATCAGTCACTGTCATCAGGGTGAGCCTCTGGTGGTTACTGAAGATTTTTTGCTCTCCCGCATGGCAGTCCTGCTCAGCACTTGCACCTGGTGCCAGCACCAACCCCTCTTACATCTGCTGCTGGTACCTGGAGCCGGCCCTGATCGCTTGGCACCATCAGCGGGTGTGAGAGGTGCTGCTAGCCCCAATCACCCCTCAGGGCTTCTCCACCACCCCCTACTCCTAAGGGGCAGTTGAGGCTGGCAGCCACCCCTTGCACCACTGCTGGCGATGGCCTTGCTTGCACCCGCTGCCGGTGCCGGCGTCACTGCTCATTAATATAAGAAGTATCTAGCTTATTACATTGAGTTTTTGTTTTATTCATTATATTTTTAGAAAATATTTTATTTCATTTTCTGGAGCCACTGCTTGCACCAGCTGCTGGTGGCTGGCACCAGTCCCAATTGCTCGGTGCCATCATCAGGTGCAAGCGGTGGCTGCCAAGCCCTGATTGCCCCTGAGGGCTTCTCCACCTCCCCCTGCTCCTGCGGGGTGACTGGGGCAGCAGCTGCCTCTCGCACCCACTATGGCACCAATCCCAATCACTCTGCTCCATCAGTGGATGAAAGCAGGGCTGGCACTGTCAGCACGTGGAAGCAGCAGCAGCGGAGCAGGGCTGCTGGCAGACAGGGGACCAGGGGTCTCAGTGGGTGGGCCAGGTGGGGGCGCAGAGGATGGACTGAGACCTGCCCCTGTGCCCACCACAGCCTCGAGGCCCACAGCCCCTTTTAAGGTGCACGAATGCGTGCACTGGGCCCTAGTATATGTATAAAATAATAAAACTAAGTATAAAATTAAAACTAAATAATGCATTGCAGAAATGTATGAAGGAAGGCATAAAGAAATTTAAGATTGATATTCTTCTGTTTGCAAGGATGAGATGCACGGTTCAAAGGTGTCCCTGGGTCCCAAGCAAACATTATAACTGCAGACCTATAGTAATATAAGACGCATCTAGCTTATTACATTGAGTTTTTGTTTTAATTTATCCATTATATTTTTAGAAAAAAAAATTATTTCTTAAAAATGTTTTTTCTTGTAAAACTCTTCCCTGAACAAGATCAGATATATGTCCCCATATATAGTTTTCTAACTACAGTTTATTTGTTACCTTTAATTTAGTAATCCGTATGAAATGTATTTTGTTATATAGTATAAGATTAAAGTTACACTTTTTTTTTGCTTACATAGCTTATCAATTGTTACAACACAATTTTAGAAAATAACCCACTGATTGGAAACATCTATTTAGCTAGGGTTGCCTGATCTAACAAATAAAAATATAGGATACCCTATTAAATTTGAATTTTATACAAAATGTATATTGTTTGAAACGTGTATTTAAGTTATACCAAAATGCTGTGTTTTTGTTTTTTTTAAAAAAAGATATTTAGTTGGACATCCATATTTTACCTGGTAACGTTATCTTCAGCCATTAACTTTTTTCTCTTCTTTCTATGCATTGGCGAGAGGAGTACTCAAATATTTAAATCTTACCTGGATTGATCATTCACCTGAACAATACATTCTCATTATAATTTTTAAAAAATATAATAGTTTTTCAATATTTTGAACTAAAATCATTTAACTGACATAGAATGGTTTGCTCTCTTATAACTGAAATCTATGTGCATTTAAGCTTATTTGGAGTGATGTGGAATTATTTTATAGAATAATCACTTACTATCTTTTAGACATAAACATAATTTTGGTATATTTTGCATTTAAATTATGCACAGGATTTTCAGTGTAAGATCGAGGATGCAAGAAAACAATATAAAGTAGAATATTTAACATGACAGTACATTTTTTGATACTTTCCTCACTCACCTCTCTGAATTAAGTCTGAAGTAGAGAAGCAGCAAATTTCAGCATGACTATACTTCATTCTTGACCATTTTACTTGGCCTCTTCTCTCTACAGGAACAATTTATATGTAAAAGAATCACAATAAAGTTACTGCTGGGATTGGGTTCATCTGCAGGGATGGGGTAGCTCAGGGAAGGTAAGATTAAGCTGGGAGCTAAAGAAGCCATTGCATACACTGAGTGGCCATCAGTACTTAATTGAGCCACCTTTCGAAGTGAATAGTAGTTTATGCATAATAATGACAATATTAATGATAATGGCAAGTTCTAATAAATAAACCTATTTAAAGTTCAAGATTATTTTGTGAAATACCACAAGGAATCAACTAATGGACAGTGTGCAGAGAAATGATATTGCAACAAGGAATAAAGTGTGTAGAATGATGGGTGTGGGGCCCGGTCTAAGAATACACCGATATTCAAGGCCACTCTGAGCATGGGCCTGCTCCAGGCCAAGATACCATCAGGGTGCTCAAGGCCAAGATACTTTTATGCAAGTGCAAGGTCGCCACAAGCCTTGCACGGCCCAGACGTGCCCTTCTATAGCCATAATATGATTGATGTAACTATGGACAAGAAGCCTTCTTTGTCTAAGGAGTAATATAGAGGTTATTGATCAGCTAGTCAGGAGGAGTGTGAAGAAGATGAAGCTAGAGTGTGAAGAAGTGTGCTGGACAGGCAGAGCTCAGAGGTAGGTACTGTGTGAGGCTACAGAGACCAGCCAGTGTGCTGGGCAGGAGAGACAGGAGAAGGTGCTGAGCCAGAGAGGCTACTGAGGCTATAGCTCTAAGGGGGAGCTTAGATATCACCATGGTGAGTCCAGGGGGCAGCGTACAGCTGCTCAGATAATAGCTGTGGGTTCAGAGACTAATGCTGCTTTGTGGGAAGGATGCACATGTTAACCAGCCGGTGTCTGACTGCCTGTTTGATTCGGACACTCCCTGCTCCGCCTGTATGGACTTTGCTATGAAGGACTGTCTTGTCTGATGGCTATATAACCACCGGCTTCTTCAGTAAAGACTCATTCTTATATACCCACAACCTCACAGGGCTTCTCCATCTAAGACCTGGCGTCCTAGGAGGTCCAGCCCTAGGCAGAGGGGCTTGGGCCCAACACCTGCAATTCACAAGCAAGAAATAAAAGAGGAACTTGACTAAGTTCCCAACAGTTGGTACAGCGGGCCAGGTTTGAGAAGGAACCTGCCCTGGCATAGTCGGGAAGAATTTAGGAGAATGTATGGACTCAGCAACTCAGAGCAGCAGAGCTGAGCAGGGCTCTGGTTGGCTGACAATGGGCGGCTATTTTATTTTAAAATAAAGACCTAGTTGGATTAAATAAAGTTGTTCAGACATCTTAAAATGTCTTTAAATAACACTCCATAGAACTTTAAGGGTGGAGATACAGGACTGGTTGGGTATTTTGTCATGATGTTAAAAATAGTTCTGACTAGCCAAAGACTCTGAGTATAGACATTGTTGAAATTAAAATATTTTTGATAGATACTTCCTAATCCCACCTCAACAAAAAAACCTGGGTGCTTTGTGTTAATTTGTACTCATTTTGATTATTAAAAAAAATACCTTTCAAACTTTTATCTGTGGCAGCTCTGTTCACCCTATCCACAGTTTAGTGAGGTTCTGTCTTTGTTCAGTTACTGCTGTCAAATGCAGGATTCCTTCTTTCTGTCTGAGGAAAGCATCTTCAGGGGCTGGTCCAGTACATCCATTTTCTGACATCAGGAAATCAGAATGAGGTGTTGCCTCCATTTTCAAAACAACAACCAAAAAATACAAACCACACTATTGTTGTTATAGAAGTATTCTACAGTGTGTGCTTCTTTTTTCTACGTTAGATGTTCAGATTATTTTTTGTCCACTCTAGTTTGCTACATAAAATGATTTATATGCCCAGCTTGTGTAGCTCAGCAGTTGAGCATCAATTCAACTGTTGAGCAGGAACCAAGAGGTCATAGTTCAATTCCTCGTCAGGGTAGATGCCTGGGTTGCAGCTAGATCCCCAGTAGGGGTTGTGCAGGAGGCAGCCGATCAATGATTCTTTCTCATCATTCATGTTTCTATCTCTCCCTCTTTCTTCCTCTCTGAAATTATAGGTTTAGGGGTCATTTGATTGACATATGTAAGAGATTATTCCATTATGCAAGCCAGATCTTTTTTAGTAAAGTATATATTTTAAAGGTTTTCTCCTATACTGCATTGTAAATGGCAAACAGAATTGACAATTAAATTATGTGCATGTCAAATATGGTCCCTCGTTGACTGACAGGAACACACCGGCGGACAGAAATACCAAAGTCTTACTCAAAATCCCATTTTTCATTTTTAATTACTCATGAAGACCAAAGTATGAAGATATGTCTTATATTAGTTTAACTTTCCTTTTCTTAGTTGGAATTTTATAATAAAATATAAAAATGAAGCTGAATTGACTTATATCAGTCTTTGGAAGAGGTTTGACATTAATGGAAATAATTATTCTCTCCTTGCTAGAATGTCTGGATAAATTGTGAATTGAGCATAATTTATCATAATGTTATTTTTTTCTAGCAATGAGACAAAGAAGCACTATAATGCATTCACTTTCCATTATGCCATTTCCTTCAGACATTTGCCACATTATGCGTTCCTAAAGGGAAATCATTATCTTTCTTATAAGGGAAAAAAAACGAAGCAAGTCACCATTTTATAACCTATATTTCAAAAAAGCTAAATGATTTAAAATGCCTGCCCTGGGAGATCACTGTATTCACTCATCTGTGCTTTCACAAGCAATATTATCCTTAGCTATAATTCATGTTTGAAATGCCAAAATTGAGGTAGAGTAATGTTTACCAGACTTAACCTTATTCATTTTTTTTTTTTGGTAAAAATGAATCCATTGAATATGTACAAAGTAGACAAAAGTGTATTCACGGAAATAACAAAATAAAGAGTTTCATCTAGTGATTCACACATACAATTAATAGGATTTATTTGTTTGGCTTTAAATGGCAAAAAAATATGCTTATCTAGGCTAGGCACTAAATAAATATGCAGACAACAAAAGAAATATATGTGCAGTGATGATAGGCTAACACAAGTTCCATTTGAACAGCAAAGTTAATTCATTGTGACTTAGTGGACTTTGGAGCAAAACAAAACCATAGTTTCAACCTTATGCCTGGCGCTGTGACCATGGGCAAATTATTTACACTTACTCTCAGTGTATAAATTCTGTGCTCTACCACCCAGATCTGTTTTGCAGTTAAAGTATTTTTTTTTCTCCCAGAAGCTCAAAAGGTTATCCACAACTGATCTAACCTGCTAGTCCTTTCCTAGATTTATTTTAAGAGAGCTACCTTGTACAAGGCCACACCCTTCCCCAGAGACAGTTCACCACAGAAAAGGGAACCAAAATGTGTTTTTTGTTCCAAATGGCAGGTCCCTTTGAGTTTGGAAACTGACATGTTTCATACCAGGGCATTCTAGTATGACCCTTACATAGGATTATACAAATCTTCTCAAAGTTGAATGGAGCCCAGAACAGCAAAGTCTAGGCTAAGGGGCAAGTGGTCCTGTCTCTTGAATCAATGGCCTATGCTATTAGATACTACAGGCCTGGTACACAAATTCTTGCTTGGGTGGGGGCCGAGCTGCCCCATCCCCAATCGGGGTGAGAGAGCCAGTCAGGGGTGGGGCCAGGCAGGGAGTAGGTACTGTGAGTGGTTGGCTGGCCAACCCTGCCCTGGGTAGAACTCCCAAACTCTCAGTTGAGGGGAGAATTTGCATATTAGGCTTTTATTATATAGGTTATCAGTCATGAAAAGGATACTGTTTGTTATTTCTGGCAAGCCCCAATGGGAAACTCACAATGCAGACACCTGAGATTCTGGAGCAAGGCCATGCCATCTCCAGGAATAGATGCTACACCAACTAATGAAGGAAGACCCCAAAGCTTGGTTCACAGATGTTGGTTTCTCCAAGCCCTGGCTGTGGATAATCTCAAAAGACAATAGGGGAGAGAAATCCTCTTAATCGGTAGGGTTTTGGGTGGTGCATGGGCCATTTTCTTTGTGCAGAAAGAGAATTGTCCTTTGATTAGAACATATGATGACTCATGCACAGCGGTAAGAAGCTAGGGACATTGATCAATTACAGGAGAAAATTCTCAGGAGATGTGGACTTATGTAATTATGGGAGTGGGCACAAGACATGACTATCCTTGTTACTTTGTGGTAATGCTCATCCGAAAACATTCAGTGACGAAGCCTCATTCAATAACCAAGACACAGTTACTTGGACAGATGTGTGCCACCTACCATTAGACATCCCGGTGCTGGCATAGAGGCACATGATTGGAGGGGCCCAGGGGCATGTGGGCACCACTGAGACACATTTGTCCAGTTTTGACGGTAAATGAACAAAAACGGAAGCTGTATCTTGAAAAATCCATGAGAACAAAAAATATAGACTTCTCAGGGATGAAGATTAGGGTTAGCCTTACAAGATAAGATGCCTTGAAAAATAAATTAAAAATAAGGTGAGATGCCGAGTCCAATAGAGGTTGTAGCCATAGGTGAGAGGAGTCTAGAATGGACAGGAGAGGAGGGAGACAATGAGTCTCGGTGGCAGCCTTGCTAACAGCAACGGGGGCTGTTTCATTCAGAGAGGTTGTTTTATTAACCACTCTCTCATCATTTCCTCCCAGGAAAAGAAGCCCAGCAGAATCCTGAAGGAATCATTTATGCAATCTGTAGGGAGAGAGTGAATGCTAGCAATGCATGGATGCTGTTTGAGAACACTGAGACCCCCTGTAAGGCTGAAAGACTTCATTCTTTCACTCCTGAGAAGGTTGCCAACTGAGAGATGTCAGCTGTCAGCTCTCTCCAAGAATAAGACTTAGCTGTAAAGAGGTACTTGACCTGCTCAAGGTCACATCACTTCCGTCAAGGGCAGCCAACATCCCACTGCTGGCCACTGCAATGAGATAAGGACACAGACTCTTCCTCAACTCACAATATCCCTGCTTGTCCATTCCAGCTTCCAGAGTCCCCCACTCCTCTACCTGCCCACGTCTGCTTCTATTCGTTCAACACAGTTATTGGCCTTAAGATCACTCCTTCATTTGTATACCTCAATCGGCCATTCAGAGTTGGCTTTCTGCCAAAGGGCAAGACTCATCATAACAATCCTAATATATAAAAACCCTGGGTCATAACAACCAGTAACAACTGGAGGCTGACCAACCGGAAGTCAGTGCTGGCCCAGGCCCCAAGCAAGTGGATAGGGGCAATGAGGCAGGAAGGCAGAGTGGTTAGGGGAGATCAGGTAGGCAGATAGCCTATTGCAGGGCTGGCCTTGCCCCCAAGCAAGTGGTTAGAGGCAATCAGGCAGGCAGGCAGAGGGGTTAGTGATATACCAGTGGTTAGGGGTGATCAGGTGGGAAGACTAGCTGTTAAGCGTGATCAGGTAGGTAGGAGTGTTTAGGGGCAATCAGCTAGGCAGATGGTCCCTGGTAGGGTTGGCCTTACCTCCCAGCAAAGAAAGAGGGAGGCCCAGGCCAGCCAAGCCATTGCACCCCAGCCTGTCACCTGCAGAGGTTAGGCCACCGGTGGCAGGGGAGAGGGGGCAAGCAATGGCAGCAGCAGGGGTGGGGACAGCTGCCTGCAGCCTGGAAAAGGAAAGCCCTGAGCTTAGGCCACGCCCAGATTGTAAGAGGGTGCAGGCCAGGCTGAAAGAACCCACTCTCCCGCCCCTGAGTGCACGAATGCTTGTGCACTGGGCCTCCAGTATGTAAATATTGATAGTCATTTCTACATTCACTCTGTAAGATTCATGAATTAGAAAGAAGTATAACCAGCACTTTGTAAAAATCTTTAATCCATTGCTTTTGCTACTAAATACAAGTAAATTAACACAGGAGTGACATCAGCATTTTCTAGGCTAACCACACCTTTCCTCAGGCAGAAGAGCAGAAACACCTGGGCATTATGCAGGCTCAGCTGCAGGCTCCCTTGAGACCTCAGGCATGGAATTAGACTTGATTGTGTTCAGCCAATGCAACAGATTTAGTCCCCTTCCTCTGTGATTTACCTTCCTTTCTTGTCCTGCTCTTTCTTTCTAGGACTTTGTTATTTTAGTTTATATTTGTATTCTGAAGTGTGTGATATATTCCTCCATATGTGAAAAGTTTTTTTAAAAAACCGGCTTGCTTCCCCCCCCCCCCCCCCCCGACAAAGCCACTGGTGAGGTAAAAATATGGACACAAAATAGTAGTATGATATGAACTGGGTTTCCGAGGTGAAACTGAAGTATTGATATTCAAAAGTATAAAAGTGATGGTAATTAGCTTTATCAGATTATTTTCACATAATAAAGAAATGCTTCTGGAGAGATTTAATGGCAAACTTTTAATTTAAGAAATGAGAAGCACAAAAGCAAGAGCTACTTCATGATACTTCATCTAAAATTCCCCGCGCACAGATCTGAGCGCACCCTCTCTGCGGATGCAATTTGGCTCATTTGGAAATAGATCTCCTGAGAAATTTCCTGTGCACCTCGAAGGTCAGTTGGAGACTAGGGGCAGGATTTGGGATTTTCAGCCAAACATTCCTAACCTCTAACCCCACTTCCTCTAGATGCTCAAACCATGATTGAGGTCCATAATAGTTTGCAAAAAATAGCAAGAGATATTACATTTTTCACTTGATAGATGCGATTTAAAAATATATCAAATTCAGGAAATGCATAATAGTCTATTACAGAGGAGCCAGATTAAATTCTTTAAATAAATCAAGAAGTTTTTTGTCAGAAATTTGAACCCAACTTAAAAAAATAAATGAAATATAAAACACCATGACAATATGGCAAATATAGGCAGTTAAAAATGGAAGGCAATACCTTAATCAATAAAGAAAAAAGGATACATGAAAAAAATAGAAGGCTTAGTTTTGCATGTATGTCTGCTCTCTGCCATGCTAACCTTGCTCTTAGTAAGCCAATAACTTCTTCAAGCCAACCTTGTTATAACTTAAAATGATGCTAATACATCCACAAACTAGTTCTCTCCCTATGAGCAAATATTGGAAAGCTTACTTATCTATAAAATCAGAAAATGAAGTAATCTTTTAGTCCATACTTTTAGACATCCAATATTTGTATTTTCTAACTTACATTGGCTGAAAAATCAGATAATGAAGGTAAGTGATTTGTAACCTGTAAATACTATCAAAAGTTAACTTATTGATGAACATGTAAACTCCTTTTTCCTATACATAAGCAGAATGAAATATGGTGGTAAAGGCATAATAACCCCATAATATATAAAAATAACTACCCTCTGAAATGTTAACTACCGTATTTTTCGGACCATAAGACGCACATTTTCTTCACCAAATAGTGGGAGGAAAAGTGCCTGCGTCTTATGGTCCGAATAGAAGTAGTGCCTGTGTCTTATGGTCCGAGTTGCAGAGCGGCAGCGGGTCCCCCGGGACCTTCCGTGTCCCTGGGGACTGCATATTTGGTGAAGAAAAAGTGCGTCTTATGGTCCGAAAAATACGGTATATTATTCTTAGAAAAACACAATTCATGAAAACATCAAATAGTATTCCCATATAAGAAGCAAAAAAATAAAAAGATAGTCTTTTTTTATAGCACTGCTGTAAGAATAAAGAGAACAGTTGTTCACATGAAGCTCATTTCATATTAGGAAGCTGATGGCTCAGGGAAGGAAGGAAGGAAGGAAGGAAAAGAGGGAGGAAGTTGTAGCTTAAAGGGAACATTCAATTAAAGGATGTAAGCATCAGAGATTTTTCCCCCCAATAATGTCTTCATTGAAAGTGAAGACTCAATATAATATTTTGAAACTCACTAGGTTCTTTTTCATTTTTTCCCACTCTGTCATTCGCTATCTGCATAAAATAATTCTTTTTTTTCAAATTTCTCATATGTTATTTTATAAAAATTTCTATGTTTGGTGGAGACTGTCCCTAAAGACGGAGGTTTTTTCCCTTCTTTCAACTCCTACATATTTCTCAGAAACGCCTGTGCCATGTAGAATTCCTAATCAAAATTCCAAACTCCTCAGTAGGTATTTGAAAACCGGTATAATTACTTCCATTTCTTTTCTTAATAGTTGATATGAATTTATTTGAGAGTATGCAACAAAACTGACTTGCATGAACATTTTTTTCTCAAGTAAAAGACTCCAAATAAAAAAGGTAAAACTTCATCTCAGAAACATGATTAACCATTACTTTCTCACAGGCATCAACTTTGGTTGACTTCCCGATGGCTATTTTCTGTCTCTCTACTGAAAGCCGTGGATGCTGTCAGGAAGCTCTCTCCCGGAGCCTATGTCTTAACTTTTTGTCAAGGCTCAACCCTCCTGCCCCTTCTCTTTAGGCCTGGGCTGGGTGACAGTTCTCAGAGGTCTAGACCCTGGAAGCCTCACCATCCTTTTCCCTCTGGCCACAACTTTTAAAATATCCATTTACAAAGTAATATGATTAATATTTATTATGTTCTTTTCAATTATCTTTATTTAACTGTAACAGCTGTTTCTTGCTGTTACTTTAATACAACTGTTTTCAAAAACCATTTGGCATTATCCAGAAAAAGTAGGATGTTTATTCCCAGAGGCTTCCCAGTGCATCCCTGGGTATCATTGGGTTGGGTTAACGCCATGAATAGGTTTGGGGAGTGCTGAGAGGGAGGCTGGGGCTACTCCCTCCTTCAGTGGGCAGATCTAATTGTTTTGTTTCTCCCAGCAGGAGACATGAATATGTGTGCTGTATTACCTGGAGAGTTTGGGGAATCTTTCTCTGGAGAAACTCCTGCATGCAGCAATGGGAGATTGAGGCGAGAATGTTCCCACAGCATTGCCTGTAATGGCCACAAACTTCAAGCAACCCAAATGGACGACTATCAACAGAATAAAGGAATCACTTCATAATCATATAATCGGATGCTGTACAGTGGTGAGAATGAATGATATATACAGAATGAATTCACAGCATGCTACATGAATAAAAATCTTTTTTATTTTGCTCACAAATATTTTTTTAAATGTCAGTGAATCTAGTCACACAACTCAAACATATGTAAAACTGATCAATATTTCGTTAATATGTGCATCAAGTAGATAAACTATAAAGAAAATCACATATGCCAGAACCGGTTTGGCTCAGTGGATAGAGCGTCAGCCTGCAGACTGGAAGGTCCTGGGTTCGATTCCGGTCAAGGGCATGTACCTGGATTGTGGGCACATCCCCAGTAAGGAGTGTGCAGGAGGCAGCTGATCGATGAGTCTCTCTCATGGATGTTTCTAACTCTCTGTCCCTCCCTCTTCCTCTCTGTGAAAAATCAATAAAATATATTTTTTTAAAAAAAAGAAAAGAAAAGCACAGAAACAATGGGCTCACAATGCAGGGTGAGGGCATAAAGTAGCTCTGGGAGAGAGTACAGGGGCGTGAGGGGCTCCAGGTTGTCATAATGCTCTATTTTTTAAGCTGGGTAGTGCGTGAATGGGTGTCCATTTCATTCCTTGTCAAGCTCAACATTTACATGGAAACACCTCTTACTTTACATACAGTTTATCTTATTATAAGGCATATGCATGTTTTCAATATAAAAGATTATTAAGCTCTTCAGATGTATTCAATATAGGTAGTTAGAAATAAAAATAATAAGGTAGATAATTTTTATAGATACTTTGTTTTGGAGTAGAAATAAGCCTAAAGGGATATAAAAGTCTAGACAAAAATCCAGCACTAAAATCATACACTGATTCATATTTTACCCTTTGCACTTCTAGTACCATTCAAATGTAATTGGCATAATTAATGAGTAGTCTGATGGGAGAAGCAGTAAAAGGAAAAGGTGGCATGGACTCCCTACAGCTTGGCAGCTCTGTGAAAGGTCCGCCTGCAGAAAGGAGAGGGGAAGTTGAAGGACTCCTGGTCTTGCCTAATGTTCGCTCTTGATTGCTTCATAAAAATTGTGCCCTGAGAACAGCATAAGGTAGCCTTAAAATTGTGACCAATCCCAAAGATTTCTAAAATTAAAACATAGCCTTGGTCCGACCCATGTGGCTCAGTGGCTGAACGATGACCTATGAACCAGGAGGTCATCATTCAGTTCCAGGTCAGGGCACATGCCTGGGTCTCAGACTCCATCTCCAGTAGGGGATGTGCAGGAGGCAGCCGGTCAATGATTTTCATCATTGATGTTTCCACCTCTCCCTTCCTCTCCCTTTATCTCTGAAGTCAATAAAAAATATATATAAAAACAAACAAATAAACAAGCAAAACAACATAGCCCTGACCCATGTGGCTCTTTGTTGGTTGGAGCATCATCCTGTGCATCAAAAGGTTGCCAGTCTGATTATTGGTTGGGGCACATACATACCTGGTTTGCAGAGTTCAATTTGAGGTCTGAATGTGCATGGGAGGCAAATTTTTATTGTGTTGAATTAAATATTTTCAAGTTTTTTTAATATATATTTTTTATTGATATTTTACAGAGAGGAAGGGAGAGAGATAGAGAGCTAGAAACATCGATGAGAGAAAAACAACGACCAGCTGCCTCTTGCATACCCCCTACCGGGGATGTGCCCGCAACCAATGTACATGCCCTTGACCAGAATCGAACCCGGGACCCTTCAGTCTACAGACCGACGCTCTACCACTGAGCCAAACCGGTTTCGGCAATATTTTCAAGTTTTATTAACAGTTTTCTAAACAATCCTTGTCCATTTTGGGTGTGATATGAATGCATAACGATTTAATAACATACCGTTTCCAAGACTCTAGGGTTCATAGTTTATGGCTAGCAGACTCAAAAATGGATATAAATTATTTAGGTTTTCTAAAACTCTAATACCTATGGACTCAATTGTGAAGCATATGCTCCCCATTTAGCAGGATATTGAATATGGAAAATTTTACCCAGAAAACTGCTTTTGTTATTGTTCAGACATAAAATACAAAGTGTTTTCTCATTGCTGAGAAAGTCAACTGACAATTTCACTGTTAAGAGGAAAATAAATCAAAGGAGAAAGAAGATAGAAACATAGAGGTAAGCCAGTAAGATCAGCTACGTACAACAGCAGCATGTTTTGAATTAAATAGCTTTTTCCAGAAACTGTATATATATATATATATATATATATATATATATAAATAAAACCAAGGAAAGGGAAAATGAATTGCAAAGGTAGGTGGTTATGTATTGTTTGTTTTTATTCAACTGACCCAACCTTCTTGTTAGGCATTCTAATTGATGTTGGTGATACAAAAATAAGTAAGACAAACTCTGTGCCTCTTTCCGTTATGACAGCACGGGGAGAGGGAGGGCTAGAATTGGTGCTAGTCTGCCATCGTTTGCTGAGAAGCTGAGGAATTCTGTGTTTTACCTTGCTGCACAATCTGGGACCTTTACTACAATGGCACATAGAAGTGATAAGAACAGACATCCCATCCCTGTCCTTGCTCTTAGGGAGAAGGCATTCAGTGAACCGCAAATATATCTATGTATCTATATATCTATATCTATCTATCTATCTATCTATCTATCTATCTATCTATCTATCTATCTATATGTCTATATGTCTATATGTATGTCTATATATCTATATATCTATCTATCTATAAATATAGATAGATAGATAGATAGATAGATAGATAGATATTTTATTGATTTTTTTTTTTACAGAGAGGAAGGGAGAGGGATAGAGAATTAGAAACATCAATGAGAGAGAAACATTGATCAGCTGCCTCCTGCACACCCCCTATTGGGGATGTGCCAGGAACCAAGGTACATGCCCTTGACCGGAATAGAACCTGGGACAGTTCAGTCTGCAGACCGATGCTCTATCCACTGAGCCAAATTGGTTAGGGCAAATACATGTATTTTAGCTATTCCCTATTATCCCTAGGGTTTTATTGTGAATGGATGTTAAATTTTATTCAATGCTTTATCTGTGTCCAGTGAAATAATCCCATGATTGTATGTTGATATCTGTGTTAATTTTGGAATGTTAAATCAACTTGCATTTCTGGGATAAATCCCACTGGGTCATGATGTATCGTTCTTCTTAATATGTTGCAGGATTCCCTTTGCTAACATGAAGGGTTTTTCTATCTATTTTATAGTATGAGGGCTATTGATCTGTAATCTTTTTTTTTGTTTTGTAATTTTTTTCCTGATTTTTGTCAGAGAGTAATATTGGCCTTTTAGAGAGTCTTGCAAAGTCTTATATTTTCTGAAAGACATTGTGCAAAATCAATATTCATTAAAAATTTTTCCAGAAAAGTCTGAGCCTAGACATTTCTGTGTGGGGACATTTTGAACTATGAGTTTATTTCAATAGATTTAGGGTAATTTGGGTTATCTACTTAATGTTGGCAGTTTTGGTCTTATCTTTCAAAGAATCAAAGCTATTTTCATCAACATTATCAAATTTAATAGCATAGGATTTTTCTCTATTATTTTAATATATTTTAATGTCTAGTTGACCTATGGTAATGAGTCCTCTCTCACTCCTAATATAAGTGATATGTGTCTTTCCTGTTTTTTCATGGTCATTCTAAAGGGAGGTTTACAATTCTATTGACATTTTTAAATGATGAGGTTTGATTTTGTTAATATTCGCTATTTTCTTATTCTTTTTCTATCTTAAATTGTACTGATTTCTGCTAATATCCGTTTGTTTATTTATTTATTGGTGCTTGTTTTAGGTTTAATTTGTCTTCTTTCTAACTTCTTACCATGAAGGGTTAATTCTTTGTTTTGATCCCTTTTCTAACAATTATATTTTGACAAGTTTGATATGTTACAGTTAGGTTCAAATCCAAATATTGCTTAATTTTATTTCTGATTTCTTTTTGATCAGTGGGTTATTTAGAAATAAACCAATTCCAGATATTTGCTATATTTTCAATATCTCTTGTTATTTCTAGTTTAGTTTCATTTGGCATGAGATCATACTTTGTATGATATTTTATTTTTTAATTTCATTAAAATTTAGTTTATGGAGCTGCATATGATCTATTTGGGGGAATAATCTGTGTACGGTTAACAAGAATAAAAAGAATAAGCATTCTGCTTTTGGCTGAGTGGGTTGACAAAGTTATTTTCATCTTCTCTTTATTCACTGACTTCTTTTTCCTACTTCTCCTATCAATAACCAACAGGGGAATGCTGACGTCTCCAACTACTCTTGTGGACTTGCTTATTTCTCCTTTCAGTTATTTCAGGTGTTTTAAAGTTGTATTTTTAAAGCCCTGTTATTAGGTAAATAAATAGTCATGATCATTACATTTTGATGACTTGACATCTTTTTAGCTATAAAATGCCCATCTTTCTTCATACAAGATACATTTCTTCTAAGATCAACTTTGGTTCATATAAATACAGCAATACAACTTCTGTACGATTAAAGTTTGCATTGTTTAATTTTTGCATCCTTAAGTTAATATCCACATATATCATGATAATAAAATACATTTCTCATAGACCTGAGTCTTGTATTTCTATTCAGCCTCAAGAATTACTGATGTTCAATTGCTGAGTTTAGACTATTGATATGTAAGGCAATCAATAGATGTTGTTGGGTTTTAATAGCACTCGTTTCTACCCACGGCATGTGTTCTCCATCCCTGTTTTCTACTTTTCCCTTCCTTGGGTTTGAGCATTTTTATTCTCCATTTTACATCATTACTTGCTTACTAGTTTGCTTCTTTTAAAAAAATATTTTTAGTTGTTGCCCTGGTGTTCACAATACGCATCTTTGACTTATCACAGTTCATCTTCCAATAATATTATACCACTTCCTAAGTAGTGAAAGAAACTTACAAAGGTGAATTTCAATGTCCACCATCGCATTCTTTGTGCTCTTTTTGTCATGCATTTTACCAAAACTTTGTTACAAAACCTTGTTTATATTTCTATTAAAAGTAGTTAATTATTTTATATTCACCCTCAAATTTTCTATTTCCTCTGATTTTTATTTCTTTGTGTTAGCCCAAATTATCATTTTATATTATACTCTTTCTGTCTGAAGTTTTTGGTGTTTTTTTTTCCTTTTTCTTTATGGTTCTTATAGTTCAGGTCTTCAGACAATGGATTATCTTAGCTTTTATTTGTCTGAAAAAGTCTTACTTCCATTTTGGACAAAAAAAAACAACTTTTCACTGGTAAGCAATTCTGAGTTATATTTATGTTCTCTCAGTACTTTACAGATGTCACAACTGTCTTCCAGCATGCATCATTTCTGGCAAAAACTCTTTGTTCTCTTCAAATATGTGTTTTGTTTCATTCTTTAAGAATTGATGAAAATTTAAGCTTTTTTCCTCTTATCTGCTTTAATGGTAGCTGCTTTGTCTTCCTATCATCTGCCAAATGTGGAACAGTTCACGGTTTCTAACTTCTGAGTGAGTTTGTCATGCTTTAGAATTCAGGTTCGTTGGTTGTCTTGTGAAATTTGCTGAAAGATGTGCTGGACAGTACATTCCAGTTCTATACATCATCCAGCTTTCTCTCATTGCTAGGGTGGCAAGAGAATCTCTTGCAGTTTATCAATCCTAACTATAAACAGAACTCCAGAAGTTTATGCTCAAGGGCTTTAAAAATCTACATAAATATAAGGCAAGAATATCTGCTAAAGGTGAAGAGTATGGTTGAGGTATGGAAACTTTTAAGAGAATGAATGGGTTGGCCATAA
This sequence comes from Vespertilio murinus, assembly GCA_963924515.1. NCBI lineage: Eukaryota > Metazoa > Chordata > Mammalia > Chiroptera > Vespertilionidae > Vespertilio > Vespertilio murinus. The sequence continues at coordinate 9,670,441 of OZ004707.1, forward strand.
CTATTGTGGAGAAAGAAGAAAAAAAAACTAATTACAGAAATAGGAAAATTTGTGAAAATGTGTTGATGTTGGGCAACGTAATTTGCCATGACAAACAAGTAACGTTGTGAAAGACATGACCTTTTACTGAAATATATTTTATTATAATTATGAGAGGAGGCCCGGTGCATGAAATTTGTGCACAGGGCTGTGTGTCCCTCAGCCCAGCCTGCATTCTCTCCAAAATGGGATCCTCGAGGGCAGTCAGACATCCCTCTCACAATCCAGGACTGCTGGCTCCCAAATGCTTGCCTGCCTACCCTCTTGATTGCCCCTAACCTATGCTGCCTACCAGCCTGATCACCCCTAACCACTCCCCTGCCAGCCTGATTGATGCCTAACTGCTCCCCTGCCAGTCTGTTTGCCCCTAATTGCTATCCCCTGCAGGCCTGGTAACCCCTAACTACCCTCCCCTGCAGGCTTGGTTCCCCCGAACTGCCCTCCCCTATAGGCCTAGTCCCCCCACAACTATTCTCCCCTGCAAGCCTGAGTTCCCCACAACTGTCCTTCCCTGTAGGTCCAGTCGCCTCCAACTTCCCTCCTCTTCCAGCCTGGTCATCCCTAATTGCCCTCTCCTGCAGGCTTGATCACTCCCAACTGCCCTCCCTTGCAGGCCTGGTCCCTCCCAACTACCCTCCCCTACTGCTTATCTGTGTCCACCTGGGGACAGGATCTGTGACCACGTAGGGGCAGTCATCTTGTGTGTTAGAGGGATGGTCAATTTGAATATTACTCTTTTATTAGATAGGATAGAGGCCTGGTACATGGGTGGGGGCCAGCTGGTTCGACCTGAAGGGTGTCCTGGATCAGGGTGGAATTCCCTTGGGGCATGGGGTGGCCTGGGCAAGGGGCCTGTGGTGGTTTTCAGGCTGGCCACAGCCCTTGGTGACACAACTGGAGGCTCTGGGATCTGAGATTTATTTATCTTCTATAATTTAAACTTCATAGCCTTGGGCAGAGCCAAGCCTCCTGCTTGCTCCATAGCTGCAGCCATTTTTATGGGATTTATTTATCTTCAATAATATAATCTTTGTAGCCTTGCGTGGAAGCCTGAGCCTGCCAGGATGTGCTGAAAACTTGGCTTCCTCCATTGCCAAGGAAACCCAAGCCTCCTGCTGGCTTCATGGCCACAGACATCTTGGTTGGATTAATTTGCATACTTGCTCCTGATTGGCTAGTGGTGTAGCTTGTGGGTGAGGTGGAATGATGGTTACTTTGCAAATTACTCTTTTATTAGATAGGCTACTTTATATTTATAATGCATTTCTAAGAGCTTAGAAGGAAAGCATATAAGAAAATATATAATCTAATGTTTCCTAAGTGTGTACTTTTAGTTTCCAATATTATATGTATTAGCTTAATGAATAAATTATTGTCAGTTGGGCACATAACTATGCATCACTAAACCTTAAAAAAATATTTTCCCCAAATTTCTCATCAACTAAATCAATGCCATTAAAATGAAGAGTTCAAAAGCTTTCTCCCTCCCAGTTCATTTGATCTGGTTCATTGGTATGCACTGAAGTTTATGTGTAGAACAGGGGCCGTGCCCTCTTCCTGGGAAGAATAAAATAATCCATGATAAAGAGATAATGAAGAACAGCATTTCATTTTATAACTTATCAATGCAGACAAGCCCCTGGACTCATAGATGTCATGCTCCAGAATGCACCATTCAAGTTCAAGTTTGGATCGCACAGGCTGTTCTCTGCTTTCCCACCTCCCCCAGGTACCTCCCTCCTACATTTTTGGCAGCACGTGGAAAAGTGTGAGCACTCAAACAGCAGTTAAGACCATCCAGGCTGAGAATATGCTTTTATGTGTCCAAGACTGGAATTAATTTGCTAATGTTATGAATACGAAGGCTTGCCTCAGGCAGCCTTGGTTGGGATGGCAAATCAGTTCTCTGGGAATCCAGGGACTAACAGATGAAAGAGAACACAGTCCAGGGCAGAAGGTGAAGGCAATTTCACAAAAATATTTGTTTCACGCCGATTCTTTTCAGTGGTTTACCTGTGACAATGTAAATTCATCCTACCTTACCATTCGCAAACACGTATTTTCCCCCAAATACACAGGGTGGACAAAGGTAGGTTTACAGTGGTGAGTATGTGAACACAAAGTTAATAAAGCTATTGTAATCATCAAACCTGCATGACTTTTTTCCATAGGAACAACTGTAAACCGACTTTTGCCATACCCTGTGTAACACACTTACCTAAGTAAAGGAAAACTTAGAGCACTCCCTGGTCTCAGCGTGCATGGTGATTTGCACAGCAGGTAAAGGATTGGGAGGTAAAGAAATCCGGGGGTCCGGGGCAGTTATCCTGTGTGGGCATTGAATTCTTCAGACTGACTCTTGTAACATTCTATATTTGTCAACTCAGAAATTCTACCCAGGTTTTGGCAAACTAATCTTGAAACCCTAAATTATCTCTCTCCCTACAAATGGAACATTTTCATCTATCTGCCAGTATTCTTTTTAAGAAGAGCATTAGGTTTTACAATGTTTAAACATTGCCCAATTGAATATTTTGGGAATCTAAAGAAAATCTGCAACTCTATTCTATTTACCACTGAATCCTCTGTCCAGAGGACAGAATGACCACAGGACACTAGATCGTATTTCTCCCCATTTGATTCCCAAACTTGACAATCACGGTGATTGAAAAGCCTCAGTGGAGTACATCCATTTGTCATTTACAGGAATTTTTAAAAATATCTTTATTCAAACTTTGCTATCTAACTATAAGCATTGAAAGGGTACATAGAAAAAATTAAAAAATAACATTTATCCTAACATCTTTCCATTTATTATATTTCCTTATAATATAGATTTCATCTATAAATGTAGCAATAAATACTGAATATTTATTTTAACATGAATAATTTGTTCCATATTGAAATAGAAAAAAATATTTTGAAAATGTTCTTCCCTCCTTCCTTACTTCCTGTTCCCCTTCCTATCTTGCTTTCCTTTTTTCTCCATACCGTCCTTTCTTCTTCGTTTCTTCCTTCTATCAGAGCTACCAAAAATGTCAAGTGATTTTTCAGACACAAATATTCTTGCCAAACCCATACAACACTGAGAAACCACAGTAGATCACCTACTTCACAATTTAGGAGGATATCACCAGTCTTTCTACTTGGAAATATGCTGAAAAGGAATGCATATACTACTTCTATAAATGCCCATGTCACAAAAATAACAATAAATATAAGAAATTGCTATAAAAGTCTATTCTCTCTTGTCTAGGACTCAGGGTCAAGTTATAAATTTAGGATGTTCATAATGGTTATCACACCCTTGCCTTCCTGCTGCTATTGTGATCCAAACTAAAATTCATGTGAAACTATAAAATAATAAGAAGGAAACCATCCAAGTTCAAATTGTCTTCATGGAAACTATTTCAATGTGTTTTGTGTCGGGTATAGCTATTCCTTTACAAAGTGTCAAGTTTTTGTAATGGTTGCTCTTCCTCTGCTGGTACTCTACGTGTGTTGAGTCTACCTGCAGGTTATTTAGTGGGGTTACGAGTCTTTTAACATCGTTGGATGCTAGGGAAATGGTTGCTTCATACTTATGATTCTCTGCCTTCTCTCAGATAAACCTCTTATGCATTGCCCAGAGTTATTCTTTGTGGGTTTAGACATATCTATACACCAAATCAGCAGGTGCTTATTAAGTATCCAATAAGAGAAACAGATTATAAAAGGCACAAGCCAAAAAGATCTCTTTCCCTTAGATTTTAAGTTGCTGAAATGATGAAAGACCATAGAAAAATCATATTGCTAACAGTTCAGCGACAAGTAAGTCAAGTGAAAATTAAGGCTAGAGACTGTAGGATTTAAGAATAAATCTTACTCTGGACTCTGTTTTTCATAGAGAAATTCTGACTTGATCCATTTTAAAATACAATTAACATATTTTATAAATAAAGAAAAATGGGCCAAAAATCCAGAGTATCTCTGACATAGGTAAAGAGAATGTAAAAATAAATTTATATTTATATATAGTTATATTTGATGTCTGTTAAATAATTAATTAAAGAGAAGGCTTTTAATAGTTATATTAAGGTAAGTATATAAAATAGTTCAGTTCAGATTATGAAGAACCTCAAGTACATTGCCAATGAATGAATCTTGTATAAATGAGGACACACTGAATTTTTTTTAGCTAAGTAGGATTTCCAGACTGGCTTTGTAGCAACTTGCAGAGCACACTAGATTCAGGAGGTTGGGCTATTTTACCCTCTTCATTAATTAGCACTCTTTGTCTTAGCTCTGAAACAAGCCAAAGCTCCTTTCAGATATTACTTGAGAGGGTGAGCACTCCCCATCTCATCCAGCATGGCATCCAACTTATTAACATGAACTCCCCTTGACAGCATAGGTCAGATCAGGAAGTTTCCCCAGAGCTACTCCACATGTTCACAACTCATCCATCTCTGAATAAGCCAGCCACACCCGGAACACCAAATGTGTGTTCAAGAATGGTGTTTGGCAATTCCAAGCTATTTTGCTTTGAACTTAACCTTTTTTTTTCTATGGAGAAGTGCTTGATCTATAAGAAGTTTTCATAGTCTAACTTGCTTTTTCTAGAGTCAGTCAACTTCCCACAATATTTTTGATGGATATTGCTTTCCACTATGTACTATTTAGAAGCAAGTTACTTGAGGTGTTTCTCAAATTCCTTCCACTTGGCTTTTAAACTACAATCAATTATATTTATAAATAATGGTTAAAGAACTATTCAAACAACTCTTCTTTCAATTAGGTTGTCTATAATTTTAAGAAGACTTCAGTCTTCTAATAGTTCATGGACGGACTGAATGGTACTACATAGTATAGTGGATGTTATTATCTGCTCTCCAAAATTTGGTTCTTCATCTTCCTAAGGACTCATCTTGCTAGGGGGTTTGTCAGTTCTGTTTTGCTGGGGTTAATAATTGGAGATCATAGATGCTGAATGCAGTGATCTGCAGTAATTTTAGAACCTTACACTGGGGCACAAGTCTGATGTGTAAAATTGCACTTTGGAATAGTAACCATTAACATTTTAACATTAATTATATAGTCTCAACATATGCTTAATTCTAAAATTTTAAGGATAAACTCCACTGAAAGTTTACTTATTCATGTTTATTTATGTATTTGTTCAGATTAGACTTCACCTCAAGGATTTTACTATGGCTTCCGCAGGATTTAATTCTCATTATGTCAAAGATGTTTTACATACAATTTTAGGGAACTTTTTTTTCTTGCTAATATATCTTATTTGTACTAATATTGATTATACAAATGATCTAGTTAAATTTAACTAATAACTGTGACCTATTTTTATACTTATTGCTGGAGACACATCTGTGATACTTTGCCAAACTCTAACAGTGAAGTCATCTATATATATAAAAGCCAAGTGACCAGAACAAGAGAACAACTGGAATGACTGGAACGAATGGTCACTATGATGCACACTGTGGCAGTCCACCGGTCTTTTTGGGGCCCCTATCAGCCCCCCCCCAACAGCCTGCAGCCCCTGCTCCTAGATGACCCCACCCCTGATTGCCCCACCCACTCCACCCAGCCCCCATCAGCCCCCATTGGGTCAGGCTGGCTGGACCCCAGCCATGCACAAATTTGTGCACTGGGACTATAGTCTTAAATATAACATGGGATATTCCTATTCACATCCCTTGAATCATTTGAATGGATTATTACTATTATCAACATTAAATCTAAGCCACTTGTTGATATTTGATTCTAAAACATAAAAATGTGTGAACACAACTAAAGCATGAATCATTCAATCATTGCTCTGATTCCAGCATTCACTGCCTAACAATATAAATGTAACTACCCTTCCTCAGCCTGGAATTCCTGATAATACATGTAAATTCCTTATTTCTACCTTCTTTTTCTGTCAATGCTGAACATCTTTCAGTACTGTCATGAAAAAAGGAAGAAATGCAAAAGCATTCTGTGTCTTTGTTGAGGTTAAATGCAAGAGAGATATTTTAGATTACAACGAGGAATAAAATCATCCTGGGTAAATATAAAATATTTTTCAATTCAACAAAAGCATTATTTTTATAATTATTATTTCTACTAGTAACTCACAATATAGATTAAGTTCTATAAAGAAAATAACTGGTAATTTATTTTTAATTTTTATTTATTTTAGATTTTAAATTGGATACACGCTGTATGATATTTATTAAGTGTCAGCTTTTCAATGCATGTATGGGCAATACACATTTTAATTTGTTAACTTCTTACCACATCTCTCTGGGATAAGCAGTTATTATGAGAAATCTAAGCATTGTGAGATTAGGTAATATGTCCAAAAGCACACGACTAGTAAACAGAAGAGCTAGGATTTAAACACAGACAGACATTGGCCTTACCCTGTGTGTTGTGCTGACTCTTCACACATTCAACTTGTAATTATTTCTCAACAATAAATACATACAGACATTTATACAAGCACAAAAATAAATATACTGTGTCATTGGCTCTGCTGTCTTTACTTCTTTTCCAACTGGCAGATTTGCTCACTATGTTCTTTTTGAAAAGCAAATCATAAAGATAAAAGAAACTTATCCTTCCATTTATTCTCTCAGACTTGACTTTACCTTTGGGTTTGTTGTTTGTAAGTTTTTTGTTTGTTTTTTATGTTTATTTTTAAAATATATTTTATTGATTTTTTTACAGAGAGGAAGGGAGAGGGAGAGAGAGAGTTAGAAACATCCATGATAGAGAATCTTCAATCAGCTGCCTCCTGCAGACTCCCTACTGAGGATATGCCCACAACCAAGGTACATGTCCTTGACTGGAATCGAACCTGGGACCCTTGAGTCTGCAGGCTGACGCTCTATCTACTGACCCAAACTGGTTAGGGCTTAAATTTATTTTTAATTTTTTTAAATTGTGCTAAAGAAAACATAGCATAAATTTTACCATCTTAAACATTTCCTTGTGTACAGTTCAGTAGTGTTAAGTACATTCAAATTGCTCTGCAACCAACCAATCTCCAGAATTCTTTTTATCTTGCAAAACTAAAACTCTCCATTTCTCCCTCTCTCCACCCTTGGCAACTGCCATTCTACTTCCTGTCTCTATGTACCTTATGTAAGTGAAATCATACAGTATTTGTTTTTGTGTGGCTTTCTCATTTCACTTAGAATAATGTCCTCAAGATTCATTCATTGCTGGTTCTTTTCTAATATCAGAATTGTCTTCTTTTTTAAGGATGAATACTATTTCATTGTATTCCTATATATAAGCATGTATGCATCATATTTTTTTTATCGATTCATCTCTTGATGAACACTTGAGTTGTTTACCATTATTTGGTTTTTAGAGGTAGTTTACATATCTTGTGTCTCAGCTCATGCTTTAAAAGCCCCTGAAATATAAAATTCCACCACAAAACTTATGTTCCATATTTTCAGTCTCACACTACATTGGCTAATATGAGATGGAGAACTGAGATTTTTTGCAATTTACAGACATTTAGTGATGGTTTAAAAAAATCAAATATAGGCTTTATTTAAGATTTTTTAAAAGAAAAATAATGAAATCTTTAGGATACTTCATCAATACTAATTTTATTAATATATTTTCTGTCCAGTTAAACAATAACAAAGAAATCCACATGAACTTCCTAGTAATGAAACTAAATGAGAGTAGGGGGAACTAAAGTTTCAGCCTATAAATTCCCATTCTAAAGAAGTAACAATAAATGTCTAAACCTCTATTTTTAATTATTTTAAAATATATGCTTTTATTGATTTCAGAGAGAGGAAGGGAGAGAGAGAGAGAGAGAGAGAGAGAATCATCTATGGGCTGCCTCCTACACACCCCCTACTGGAATTGAGCCCCCAATCCAGGCATGTGCTCTGACTGGGAATCAAAGCCTGACCTCCTGGTTAAACCATTGAGCTACACCGGCTGGGCTAAACCTCTAGTTTTCTCATTTGTAAAGAAGGAGATTAGACTAAAGATTCCTTTTGGTTCTCTTACTCCATGAATTGCCACCGGTCATTCCGATGGTCAGAACACATAGAAGTTGAGGTTGATGGTGTTTTTCTCAGGGGCTGAAACTCACCTAGCATCTCTTCTCCTGGAGGACACATTCTGATTTTGCAAAACAAAGTTTTAAATTTTATAAAATACATATGTATGCAGACAGGAAATATGAGGCAATGGTTAGAAAATGAAAAGTCCTATCTACACAGCTCACTGTAAATGGGCCTACCCTCCACCTTGAAAGAAAAGTGTATTTTTGAGTCCAGCCCACCCCTCACCTCTTGCTTTTCCTTTTGGTCAGTATTCCTTTCCCTTGTGCTCCCTTCTTCAAAGGCCACACAGATGTTTTGGACGCAGTCACTGGGGCATCATTTTCTCTGTCATTCTAAACTTGATTTTCAATTGGGAATTTTCCTGCGAGCGACTTCTGTGCAATATGATTTTGGACAGATCTAAAGGCTATATACAGTGTCAAGGAATTTTAAAACCAGGAATCTCTAAGTTGTCCTAAAGTATGTGTCCGTCACAAGCCTGCCATTTGACCCCATAGCTCCCACTAAAGGTATTGCAAATAAAAAGTAATTTCTTACTCTTGCATTGTCCTCCTAGGACCTTGTCAGAAAACGGTACGGTGTTTCCAGGAAAAGCTCTGTGAGGCCGTCCAGTTCCAGATTGTCATGTGCGTTCCGCCCAGCAGGGCAGAGATAATAGCTTCAGTATCGGAAACTGGCAAAATGCTTCTTCTGAAATCTCTTTCGTTAGTTCTGTCTATCCCAAGTTCATAAGAACAGGCCAGATGCACACGTGTTGTGTGCATGTCAGCAATATTTCTAGTCTGCTTGGTTAACCCAGTTAGATCATATCTGAAAGAACATCAGGTTGTTCAGCCGTGAAGAAATAAAGGTAGCCGACCCCACATTTCCTGGGAACCGAAGGGCTTCTATGCTGCTTGCGAATCTCCAGCAAAGCATTTGTATTTAGTGTGAGTGTATTTGTGTTTTCAAATTAACTCATATCAGGAAGTGCACTGTTTAAATTCAAACGCTAGCAAGCAAGCAATATTTTAGTACTACAGAATGAAAATGTAATTTCTCAAAGCATAGATTTAATCTCACCAAATCTGACATTTTTTAAAATCCTCACTCAAGGATAGGTATTTTTTTAATTATTATTTTTTAAAGAGAGAGAGAGAAAGAAGTATTGATGTGACAGAGAAATATTGATTGGTTCTCTACACACCCCTTCTAAGGACCCAATCAGCAACCTAGATATGTGTCCTGACCGGAAATAGAACCTGTTACCTTTTGGTTTATGGGATGATGCTCCCACCAACTGAGCCACCTGGCTAGAGCTGAATATTCTTTTTTGTTGTTGTTAAATATTTTATTGATTTTTTACAGAGAGTAAGAGAGAGGGATAGAGAGTTAGAAACATTGATGAGAGAGAATCATCAATCAGCTGCCTCTTGCAGACTCCCTACCGGGGATATGCCCGCAACCAATGTACATGCCCTTGACCAGAATTGAACCTGGGACCTTTCAGTCCGCAGGCCGACGCTCTATCCACTTAGCCAAACCAGTTTCGGCTAGAGCCGAATATTCTTTATGATGCGCCTTCTATTCAGAATGGCGCTCACTTTTCCTCCCTGGATATCTGTGCCTCTCTCCCTATCTCTCAAAATCACTCTTATAGGAAAACAATTTTAGGTATATTTGTTGCTACTCACCAGCCTATAATCATGCTATTTCCCTAGGTGACTGGCATCTTCTATCATCATTAGAAGTTCTTCTTGACATTGTCTTCTCCCTGGTCAGCTATTGCACAAGTTAGGATAAAATTGCAGCATGGGCCTGCATTGGGAGTCAGTATGCCCGCAACCCACTTGCACAATGGTCTAGCATCTGCGACATGATAGAATAACACACTGTGAGAAAACAGGACTGGCTGTTTAGCAATATCGCAGAATCCCTGGCCTTTTCTGCCCAAACCAGCATCTTCATTGAAAGTCCCCAAAACAGAGCATTAGTTCACCAAGAAACTTATGCATGGTCTCTATGGATTCCAACCTGATCTAGAGACATCTGAATGAGAAAGGTCCCAAGCTTAATAAACATCAGTATCTTGGGTATCCCAGCGAGGAAGCCAGCTTTAAACTGACTCTCTCTTTCAGGGTGTTAAGGATCAAAGATTTTTCTGAGGCCAGCCTAACTTCCCATGGCACCATTACAAATGGAGTCCTGATTAAAAGTAGCCGTATAATAACTCAGGACTTAGTTGAACTGAAGGGAGTTTTAATCAACTGTAGAGTCCACGTAAGGCTTTACTAAAACAGTGGCATTCAAATGGCTGCAATGTTTGAGAAAATTGTATATTTTTCAAAGCCCTTACAAAAGAAAATGAGATATTTTCCCTGGTTGGCATGGAGGTCAATGCAGAGTGCTGATTTTAAGGCCCACCTGCAGATGGGAGTATGTCTATCACATGATTCCTCAGAAGTGATGTGGCCAGTGGATCAGCAGAAATCACTTAAAATGTGCTTTGCGCGACAGTGTCTCCTGTTTGACATTGTAATCAACCCACTTGTCTGAGTGCTGAGCATGGGTACAGGACTGTGGTGGGCTGTTCCCACCCACAGCCATTTCCAAAACAAACCTCCTTGACTGATGCTGACCGAACAAACATTTTAACTGCTGTTCTCATGACAGATAGATTCTACGTTTCTGCATAGATCTCTAAGTCCTCCTTTTGCTCTATGACAATGACAAACCCAGAATGTGTTTTTCCCCTTCCGAATGAAGATTTAATTCCATCTATAAATGAACAAAAGTGAGGGAAATCTCATCAGCAAATATATTTTAAAGTAATTGTTATACAAGACACTTTCTACAAAACCATAATCATTGTAAAGAATACAGACTTAACCTTAATATACTCAATTGAAGGATGAGCTAAATTAGGATCCAATACAGTTTTAATGGCATAAGAAAAAAGAAAAGGAAATGAAGAGATGGAAAGCTGCTTCAGATGGAATGGCGGATATAATCTAAAGGATTCTATTAACATCACGAGGTGCCCCTAATTTTATTTGCAATCCTATTCCCATTGGTTTTAGGTACAACAATTCTTACTTGACCTCTTTTGATATTGTTGGGGGGAAAATGACTGAGAGAGAGAAAGCAAAGAAAAATAAAACACATCTGGGTAATTTTAAAACATTTTACAGAACACACACTGGGAAGTTTATATAAACTGCTCAAGTCCTAGGGTCACTCTCACTTTTACAGATCTGACAGTGCCTTGCAGTGAACTGAACACTATTGACCATTAGTACATTAGGCATCAGTTAAGTTCTAGAGTTGTCACTATAACCTGAGAAGACTTTAGACTCCCCACCATCCACAGCTGAAAGGCCAACAATAAATCACTCCTTGAACCTACTCAAGGCAATGGCAGGGGTTAATAGTATTACCTAGGAGTCAACTTCACCTTCAGAACACATTCATGTGCAAATGAAACCTGACTCAAGGTGGAAAGAGTCAGGCTCAAGGCATTCCCCTACCATGGGTGGGCAGACCGTTTTACTTCCACGTTGTAGAGGAGGAACTGAGACTCAGGAGGAACTTTATTCTTAGATACAGAGCAACTTCAGCATAATGGTACAGCCCGTGCTGATGGGAGGCTTGTTGGTGAATTTGACTCTCAAAGGAGTATTCAATAATCCTTCCGGTAAATGGATGCGAAATGGACGTTGATGTGCCTGGACAATGTTCTGATTGCTAGTGAACTTGTACACCTTGGTCTGTTTGTGTAACAAATGTCTTTATCCGTTTCTGCTCTGTGATTTCATAAAACAACCCATGAAGGTAGCATATTAAATTTTGCCATTTTCAGTGAATTTAAATGTCGCTGAAGAGAAAAATACACAACTGAAGTTGCAGAAAAATTGAAGAGTCGACATTAAGAGAAGGCACCAACCTCTTTATTGTGAACCTCAAGGGCACTGAGGCATGAAACCTGGGTCTCACCTTGCCCAACAAAATATGAAAAAGGATTCTTCCTGTGTTTTTTCCTGATGGCATAAAAAGCAACGGCCTCAGTCATTAATTTTGAATTCTCTCTTCCCACTAGCAAGCTAGTCTGAGTTAGACATTTTAAACAACGCTAACAGTGATGCTGGAAAAGCTTCTGCTTGTGGTTTTGTCTTAGAAAAGCAAACCATGCTAGTTCATTAGCGTTTTGCTCCCAAGGAGATGTACGGAATGCAGTTGACGGGATTGTTAAAATGCTGGAGCTGCAGCTTATGCGTGTGGGTTTTTGAAAACCACCGCAGAAATACAGACAAACTTTATATTCATCCCTCACTGTTTACTAACTGCCCAGAAAGGGAGTGTTTCGAAGCCCGGCGATTCTCATGTGGCGGTTTTGCTACTGCATCTCTCCCGGGATAACCAGACGTAATTAAGGTAATTATTGTTGGGATCCTTGGGCAGCAAAGCGCATGTTTACTGTAAGCCATAGATGTTCAAAAGACGCTGGGAGGTGCGTGACTCTACCTGAACTGCAGTTTAGAAAGCAGAGCAGAGATCTGTGGCAAGATTCCGAGCAGCCTGCAGCGGCCTCTCTTGCCCATGTAAACAGTCTCACCGCTGAAGAGCTGAGTCATAGGTTTTTCCAACAGCCCGCTCTCACTAACAGAAAGAAAACAATCCCCTCTTATTTACTTTCCAGAAGTCAGCGCTCCGAGGAGGCCCTTAATGAGTGTGTATGGGTGGCATGGGGTCTCCCCCGGCCACACATTCTGCATTGCTTAGGATTAACTCCGGGGAGAAGGGTCTGATCGGCCCTCGCAGGCCAGCCATGCTCCCCCGGCCCTCTTAGACCTGCAGAGTGAGGAATGTGAAGGACTATTAAACACTCTATAAAATGCTCACAACAGATCAGCAGAAAGCCATGCAGCGCAGGTGTTCCTATAATTGGAAAAGTTGCTCTGTGCTCAATGGCCCCTCAAATTCACCTTCTTCTCAGCCCCCCTTCTGGGTTTTATAGTGCGGTGCGGGAGCCCTAAGTGATGACCGGGCTTTTCTGGCTAGGTAGGCTTACACGTTTTATGGAAAGTCAAGCGGTGGGTTTTATTTCCCACCAGCTTTTACCGAAGGAGCTGGCATTCCTGCTGGAAGACAGACATCGACGGCAGCTTCTCCAAGTCACTGTGAGATCGGGGCCTGGATGCATGATCAATTCCTATTTGAGGAGTTGAGGAATATGTTACATGAAGAACATAGACAAACGCTACCAACCACGTTGTTTCCAAAACTGTTTTAGAACTTTGAAGGAACTATGTTTGCAGAATAATGTGTAGATTAATCCAAAAACATGATCACAGGCTTTATCTGAATATCTATTGCATGAAATAGGATGTCTGGAAGTGCTGAAAGTTGCCCCTAATTTTTTGTTATTGTTACAGATGATTTGCTGATAGAAATTGTGAGGAACCAGTGAGGGAAGACTATTGGTTGTACATTTGTGGGCAGGTGCTCACCGTTTGGCCTTGTCTTGTCTTACCAGTTCTGGTATAAAACCTCTGCTTGGTCGGCATGCTCACATCTTCTTGTCACTCTGCCTTTAGAGGAAGTCTGCAATTGGGCTGCATTGCTAAACTCAGTGCTACTTAATATAAAAGAACTTGCCGTCCTAAGCATGCTCCTCACCTTTCTGCAACTGAGGGGTGATGCTGTAAACAGGCAGCTGTTCTCTTGCACAGCTACCTGGACCCCTGTCTGCTTGACGGCAGAATACCTTGACTGTGCAGAAATGGCTTTCCCTGAGAAAACACCTCAGCACTAAAGAAGACATTATTATTGTGAGACTTCTCACCAAATTATTTGTGTTTTACTGTAGGCTAGTGACGCAGGTGACACAGTATAAAGATCAAAGATTCTAAATACTGGGACATGGGATAGAGGAGATTCATTCCAAACCTTCCCGAATTTTCTTTACAGAGATTAGAAAACAAAATCGGAGACCACATTTGTGACTTGTACTGACAACCAAATGTCTCCAATAGAAGAATTAAAAGTGAGCTTAGCTAAAAAAACAAAAACAAAACAAAAAAAAAAAACAAAAAACACACATACACACACAAAAACCCCCCACAAAAATTAGTGTTGAAATATTGTAGCATGTACATTATTGATCTTTAGAATATTCAACACACGAAGAAGAGTAGTTAAATGATAACAGACTAAAAGTACTCACTAAAAATGTATCACTCATACAAAATAAAGCAGAAAAGTGGAAAGAGGAGAGGTGATGAAATCGAAAACAAGAAGATGGTACAGGTAAACCAATATATATCCACTAGAGGCCCGGTGCATAAAATTCATGCACTCAGGGGGGTGCCTCAGCCCAGCCTGTGCCCTCTCACATCTCTTGGGGGATGTCCCAGAAGTAGTGGGCCTAAGCAGTCAGTTGGACATCCTTAGCACTGCTGCGGAGGCAGGAGAGGCTCCTGCCAGTGCTGCTATTCTCACCAGCCATGAGCCTGGCTTCTGGCTGAGCAGCACTCCCACCCTCCCCATGGGATCTGGATGAAACTGGCTCTCCAATATCCCATGAGGGGTTCCAGATTATGAGAGGGCACAGGCCAGGCTAAGGGACTCTGCTGGTGCATGATTGGAACCTGAGAGGGACATGGAAGTTGGCCATGGAGGGAGGGACTATGGGAGGGCTCCAGGGCGTATCTGGCCTATCTAGCTCAGTCTCAATTGGCCAGATCCCAGAAGCAAGCTAACCTACCCCCTATTGGTCAGTGTACTTTATATCAACTGGTCAACCAGTTGATTGTCTGCCCTCTGGTGATCAGTGAATGTCATAGTGAGCGGTTAAGTGGCCTTAGAATATCATTAGCATACTACACTTTGATTGCTTGAATGACCAACCAATGGACCAGATATTTACCATATTTGGCTTTTATTATAACAAGATTGCTACATACACTGAACACACCATCTCTAAGGTATAAATAGTCATAGCAATAAATAAATAAATAAATAAATAAATAAATAAATAAATAAATATTCTGGATTAGGATATTTATTAAAAAGATTATTCCTTTCTTCCTGACATAAATCAGTGAGTGCTACCTCCCTATGAGCACTTGAAGTTATTCTTTCAGAGGTTAGATTTCTCTGACGGTGCAGGGCATGTAATTCAAACCACAGACCCTCGTGAAACAAGGCTGAGCAATTCTCAGAGAAAATTTTATATCATCCTTTCTTTCCTCTCACCTGGAAAGAAACTGTTCTCTGGATTGATTATATTTCTTTCAAAACGGAAAATCCTCAGCCTAAAACTTAGGCCAATGCTGAGTCAGGGTGTGTGTGTGTGTATTTCTGTAGCATTTCCAGGTTTAGACTCTCCCTACCAGTAGACTCTCCTCCCTGGGTCAAGTTCTAGGCCCAGGTCCCTGGGGAGCTCTCTTCAGGGCAGCTCCAGCCCCTCTGTGTTCAGATCTCTGGTTTCAGCTTACCCTGTTGCTGGGAAAGCAGGGTCTAGAGGCCCTTTGGGGTCCCCGTCAACATTTTATAAACCTAGCAATGCCTTTAAATGGCTATGCTTGCCCTTTATCCAGCGTCTGTTGGTTTTATGCCAGAAAGGCATTGCAGAATATGCACCCTGTCGTTCTGATGAAAATGTAAGTCTAGACTTGGTGGTTATTTGTATTTTCTGAAGTAATTTCCAAAATCCTATAGAAGGGAACACACACAATGCTGACACTAGGCAGCTGTCTATGTCGTAGAGCCCAACTTGGTTGCACTTGAAAGTTTGATTCCAAAGGCAAGAGTTAAACAAGTTTCTCTCGTTTCCAAATTTATTTCATTGGTGTTTCAAAATTTGGGTGCTGCTTGGTTTCAGGCAGCCAGAAAAGACTGGGAAGTTACTGTCCAGGAATGTGGGCCCCGGGAAATATGGCTCAATGTGTACCTGCCCCCACAGAAAAAATAAATTTACACAGCTGTGAATAAAACCACTATAATTTGCAACACTCCCTCATTTTCTGAAGTATTCTGTTTCTAAGTTTCATCTTTGTTCTGAGGCGTATGGCCCATCAGAAGAAAACAAACATTTTGGCTCTCCCCTACTGTATTTTAAACTAAGTGATATGTTGAAAATTACAGTGCTGACAAGCGTGATGGGATTAGAATGCTGACACGTGGATAATCCACTGTTTCTTTTAGCCCAGTCCGGCTCATGTGGTTTGGTGTAAACACGGGAATGTCACCTGCCTCCTTCTGCATGCCCATTAAAAAATGCAAATAAATCCCGGCTTCCTTTGACGTTAGTGGTCATGGTGTCTGCGTTGTACATTCTTCACTCTCATCACCCTGTTCCAATTCCACTCAAACGAGGGCTTTCTGAAAACGTTAACTTTCTGAATGCAGTTACTTTCCCAGGGCACCGCTAAGCAGTGTATCTGGTTTCCAGTCAATGAGCGTGGTCCATCCACGGCACCTATTGATTACATGATTTGTAGCGAAGGAGTGAGGAGGTAATTCATTCGGAGTCAGGGTTTCCTTTTTATGAGTAAAACACCGCTCACTTAAACAAAGCCAGGGCGTTCGGGGCTCCCTCCCACAATCCCAATGGCATTTGATAAGCCTGAGAAATATGCCTTTTTGATAACATAGAGAAAGGAATAAAAAAAACTCAACATGGAATAGTGTGGGCCAGTGCAGTAAAAAGATTCAGTCCCTTAGCTAAAATTCTCCATTAATCTAGTATATGGGTAGCTTGAGGATGGTTTTTGTATGAGGACATAATACATCATATTATATGATCCTTTGAGTAGGAGGTTGGCCCTGCTGAACGCTGTGTTTTTATGCCCATATATGACACGAGGGTTCTTGTTCACCAGGACAAACCACAGAGGAAGCTGCTTTGTCAGTGCCCAAGCGAGGCTTGGCCTGGGCATAGGCCTTCCCAAATCTCTGGCACTTCCTTGTGGACTCAGCAATGCATTTAAATGCTGTGACTTATCCAGAAGATGTGTGATTTGCGGCAGAGGGGTATCGCAGAATATGTGTTCTGCCACTCTGGTTGAAATACAGTCTCGACCACTGAACAGTGAAGTATTTCTAAAAGTAATTTATGTGAAATAATGCAAACTACATAGAGAGCTCCTAAAACTCTTGCTATTAGGGGGCCAGAAGAATCATCTGTCCTAACATTTGGTCTTTGACCCCAGATGCTTAACTCCCTTGCAATTTCCTGAGTGATAGGAACCTCTTTCATTCTAATGAGGCAACTTTTTGGGGAGGGGCATGTCTCCAGAAAGACCAAATCATGATTAGACAGAACATTAAGCCCATTCCCCAGAGAGCGGAGAGGAGCTGGAAATGGAATTAATAATCTATCATGTGATGCAGCCTTCGTGAAATTCCCCAAACTATGGAGGTTGGAGAGCTTCCGGGTGGATAAGTACACCTCCAGGTGGGAATGTGCCATACTCCAATCTATAGAAGTTCCCGGACCCTTCTAGGATTCTCCCTGGCAGGTCTTTATCAGACAGCTCCATTATACTTTGCAAAATGACCTTTGGAATGAAGCAACAATAGTAAGTAAACTTTCCCTGGGTCTGTGAACTACTCTAACAAATTTTCAAATCCAATGCGGGGGCCTGTGGGAACCTCTGGCTTGAAGCCAAGTCAGAGGAAAAGTGTGGGTAACCCGGGGCCCTGTTCCATGTGATTGGCATCTGATGTGGGGGCAGTCTCTGGGACTGAGCACTCAACCTGTGGGACCTGAGCTAACTCTGGCAGAAGTGAATTGAATTGCAGGACACCCAGCTGGTGAGGGAGAATCAGTTATTACAGGAAAGAACCCACGGGTCTGGTCACAGAGTTGTTTGTGTGATTAGTGAGTTTTTCCTAAAACAATTTCCTAAATGTAACGTGAAGGCACAGAAACAACGCTGAATCGATGCATATTATCTGCTCTCAAGCCATTCTATAAAGACCATTTACCCCAGAGAATGCCTTAAGGAGCCTCAATGCTCATTAAAGAAAGTGTGCTCCTATAACATAGTGGTGGACTGAATTTTGGCCCCAACATTTATATGCTGAAGCCCTAATGCCCAACATGACTGTATTTGGAGACAAGGCCTTTAGGAGGTGATTAAGTTAAAAAAAAGTCATATGGATAGGTCCATAATCCATAAACCTATAGGACTGGTGTCTTTTTAAGAAAAGGAAGAGGCACCAGGAGAGCATGTGCACATAGAAAACAGGGCATGTAACATCATGAAGAAGTAGGCAGCTGTCTGCAAGACAGGAAAAGAGGCCTCAGGAGGAGCCAGCTCTGCTTGCACATGATCTTGAACTTCCAACCTCCAGAACTGTGAGAACTAAATTTCTGTTTCCCAACCTCCCAGATGATGGCATTTTGTTATGGCGGCCCTAGATAATGAGTAAAGGATGCCCCAGAACATAGAATGATAGCTCAAAGAATAGTAATCAATCATCTATCCCAGCATCACAACCTGTGTGGCAACAATAGCATAGAAATTCAGATAATTTACTTAATTACAAAATGTTAATAGATATAAAATTATTTCTATAAAATATTGTCCTCCAACACACCTTTGGATGAGGAAAGATGTTAGTAGAGTTAACTCAAATAATAATAATAACAATAGTAATTACATTTAGGTAACTATTGAATAACACAGCGTCATTATGTAAGATTTGGCCCTTACTTTATGATAGCGAACATCTGATAAGTATTTCTGCTATGCTAGACCTTGTATTCTTTTCATGTCTTTCTTTTTTTTTAAATATATTTTATTAATATTTTACAGAGAGGAACGGAGAGAGATAGAGAGCTAGAAACGTCGACAAGAGAGAAACATCGACCAGCTGCCTCTTGCACACCCCCCACCGGGGATGTGCCCGCAACCAAGGTACATGCCCTTGACCGGAATCTAACCTGGGACCCTTCAGTCCGCAGACCGATGCTTTACCACTGAGCCAAACCGGTTTCGGCTCATGTCTTTCTTACTATAGTTAATTCAGCTATCTAAGTGAGCAAATTGAAGTTCAGAGATAGTCATTATCTAGCAAATGGTCACAGAGTTAATAATTACCCTGGAAATCTCACACATTTATAGGAACCACTTAGAAGTGTGAGTTACAGGAGAATATCATTCATAATATATTTCAAAGAAGACTAAGAATTATAGAAAATTATGGGCTTGGTCTAAGCCAGTATTTATCAGATGAGTTAGCTAGGTGCCAGGAAAGTCTAAACAATACATTCAAGATTAACCATCTGGTTAGCAATAAAATCGTAACCTGAACTTTGATTAATTAAATAATTTTCAAAATATCTTCTATATACTGCAAAAAGTCCATAAAATTTAAAATAGTTATGAAAATAAAAATTATTTGTGATTCTGAGAAATGCAAGAACCAACCAAAACAAACATCAAATGACTAAAATGCCAATTTGTGATTTACCTTATTTCTAATTCTGATATAGTTAGGTTTCATATGGTCATAAAAAAAACACCTACATTTTTAGAACAATGTTTTATACCATTCATGCTTACACTAAAATGAACTTACTTAGTGGAGAGCTGATATTGATAAGATGTAAGGCCAAAAACAAATCTATAAATAAACAAATCTATAAATGAACAAACAAAGCTTACCCATGACATCTCTCAAAAGAAATTACAAATTGCAAACTGAGATAATTTTGATGATTAAAATTCAGATTTGAACATTCATTATAGATTTTCATTTGGAATTTTAAGGTATAGCTTCAATATTAAGGATTTTAGAATTAGAGGCATCAAATTATAAATTTTGCTTTTAAGGACATAGGGTACTTTCTAAATTGTGGTTTATTTATTTATTTGATTTAACCTTACAGTTGTCTCATTTGTTCTTCATCCGTATTATCTGATTGACATAGGATTTAGAGAGAATAATATTAGAAAATTAGTATGGTTGGAATATTCAAGAAAAAAAATCATGTGCATTTGTGCTCCCCCCTCCCAAATACAAATTTAAAAATCTTAAAAAACAAAGAAACTGTAGGAAATTCTATGAGTATAATAATCTAGGCTGCATTTATTAAGAATGATGAATACTGTAAAAATCCATCAGTATTGGTTTTGGAAAACCTTCCCTTTTAGAGATGGACCACATGCATAAGTTCAAGAGCAGACCTTGTAAAAGGCAAGTACATAGGCCTGGGAAGGCATGGAAAGTTATTCATTTGTCACATGCAGCTATCATCTAAAGAAGAATATACAAATGCCTGCTATTTTTGACCATCTGTTATTCACTGTAATTAGTGTTTTTTTCAATCTTTTATAAAGCATTTATTTATTAATGTTAATTTTTTAGATAGATTTCGTCTGTGAAAATAAAGTAGAGAACAAAGGTGAGAATTTAAAAAAATATATTTTTAAAACATTAAGTAAATTTAGCTCTACACGTATATCCACTTGGCTAGATAGACAAAGAGATCACAATTATAGAAATATATGGAGAAACTTATAAATGAAAAATATTACAGGATCATGTGAGGATAAGTATGTTAGGTGTATAGTCTATCTTAAAATTTTAAATAATTTTATTTATACAATTCTTCTTGAGTTCCCAAATTGTATGTCACTGCTTTTGATGATAGAATTATGTTTGGAAAGATTACTTAGCTATGAGCTCACATACAATTACTCTCTATATAAGTTTGTGTAATTCTGGCTGAAATAAGTCATTTTTTATATTCTTTTCTTTCTCAGGATAAGAAGACAGGCATAAAATACCAGATCATAAACACTGGGTCCCAATACATTATCATCTCAACCATTTACTTGTCATTTATCACTCATCTCACTCAATTTATTCATCAGCCCTTTCTCAAATCTTTTTTATTTTCTATTAGAAGACCATACTTTCCATGTCCCACTCTACCCACTGTACTTGATTGTAAGCACTTAGAAGTCAGAAATGCCCTTTGCTTTCACCATCACAATCCACCTTCCCTCATGGTGTGGCCAGTTTTGATACCCCATGTGGTATGTTCACATGTGTATACATTTACTAGTGATCTTCAGCCATATATTCTTTATGTTGATGTTTAACTTGCCTCATCAATAATTGTAAAATTATGAATCCCCAGGCCCTATTGTGAAAATTAAGATAGTTTAGATTTGGGTACGAGGCACAACATTATTTTAGAAAAGTACTGTAATGAAGCAACTGTGAAACACTAGCTTTATTGAACTTTGCCTTTTCACTGCTCAGAAAGAGGTGCCCAAGTCCTAGACTTCATTAATGCGGGGCGAATCCTGCTGACTGGGACAAAGTAGGTTCTACCTACCAAACCATATTGCCAATGATTAAAATAAATAATTTTAACTACATTGCCCAGTCTGGGTATGCTACTTTTAGTCAGAAGTAATAATAAGATTTCCAGCAGATTTCAGAGAAAATCGGGAGCTTCTCCCTGTGGCATGCTAAGCACCTCAGAGATCAGGAATTAATTTTGGCCAGAGCAACCAAGCTGTCAAACGCCGGCAACTGCCTCAATTTTCTAGTTAGGAGTTGTCGTAGGCGGGCAGGCCAACCCCTGCCATGTAAACCCTCACACGGGTGCATCTTCCCCATTCGATTCAATGACAAATTTTAACACAAAACAAGCTTTTGCCTCCAGGAAAACACAACCCTTGAAATGATGAGCGGCAAATTCTACAAAAGAAATTGCTGTCTTGTGGTGTTCTTACTTTTTTTTTTCAAAAGAGGGATTTGTGTTTACTGTAGGCGGGCGCACGTGTCTTTGCATACTGATGAGCTGTCAGGTGCAGTGTCGTTGAACTTGAGAAAGCAAAGCTTGCAAAATGGAGAAGAGCAGTTAAGTGAAACTGCTGCAGGTTGCAGCCACCTGCGCTCAGCGTGGCACCGGAAGTGTGGAAGTGTGTTGCCAAGTTTGTAGAAAACAGATCGACCACTAGCTTGCTCTCGCAGAATATTGATGAGTGCGATGGTTCTTTAATGAACCTGAATTTCACTATCAGTCTCTACTTAAGAGAGAAAGGTCTGAGCAAAGTCCCATTCCCAGCACTGTGGGGGTGTGAGTGTGTGTGTGTGTGTGTGTGTGTGTGTGTGTGTGTGTGTGTGTAGGGGTAGCATTAAGTGGAACTACTCTGAGGATAGCTGAAGTTTCAAAGCATATTGTCAATTATGCTGTTTAATTTTGAAATTATACACTTAAAAAATATCCTGACCATTGTATTACATATATTATTATTATTGCCAGAGTGTAACCTTTAGAAGGTGAACAGTTTTCTGTTTTATTCATTGTACTAAGAAAAATGCCTCGTTCATGATAGATGCTTGATAAATATTTGGGAGAATAACGGGGTGCACATATTCTGAGTTCATAGGATTATTTATAAATGTTCCCCCTTCTACTCATATCAATGAATACCTTATTGTTCTGGACTCAGTAGCCCATAAAGTTCAAAACAATCCCTTCTATCGGGTTGCTAGGTACTCTCACATACAACTCACTATTTAATTACAACTTTATCACATAGGAGTTCTAATTTCTTATTTTGCAAATAAATACAGTAAGACTCACAAGTCATTCAAAGACTTATCAAATATCATCTACTCAGTAAATGTTGGACTTGGGCTTTGAGACTCTTGATGGTGTTTATAGAATGTAGCTATCACATGTATTCCGGCTCCTATTTTGAGTCTATTGCATTTTGTTTATTTCTTCAACTCAAGGTTTATATCTGCCGCTGTTTGTATCCACGTTGAGTTGAGTTTTTCTATTACCTGTCTGTTACTTGCTCATCTGTAATTTATACTCACTGACTTTCACAATCTACAGTCTTCAGTAAATGGGCTGGCAAGTGTCTGAAGCTGAAGCTAAAACAGTAGGAACGAAGGCCCTAAAGAGTTCTCTCTCTGATTCCTCATAACATGTGACAAAAGAAGGAAATGGCAATTGATAATAAAGAACCTCTTGAAAAGACAAGAGAGTGGAGACCCAGTAAGGGAAGAAGTACACACAACACACACACACTTTAAAAAAAAATTACATTTTTTGGGGAAAAACAAAATATAGACAAAATGGACTATTGTAATACAACTGTTGTATCTATCATCAGTTCCTTCTCCTTGTATTATTAGGAAAGATATTTTTAACAACATATACCAATTCATCTGTACATAGTTTAGTATATAATAAAAATAAATGTAATTATTTAATACCCTATCTAATAAAAGAGTAATATGCAAATTGGCCATCACTCCAACACACAAGATGGCTGCCCCTATGTGGTCAAAGATGGCCAGTAGTGGAGGGTAATTGTGGGAAGTCAGGCCAGCAGAAGAGGGCAGTAAGGGTGACCAGGCCTGCAGGAGAGAGCAGTTAGGGGCAATCAGGCTGGCAGGGAGCAGTTAGGCATTGATCAGGCTGTCAGGGAGTGGTTAGGGGGGGGTCAGGCTGGCAGGCAGAAGTGGTTAGGGACAATCAGGCAGGCAGGCAAGTGAGTGGTTGGGAGCCAGCAGACTTGGATTGTGAGAGGGATATTCAACTGCCCGTTTAGGCCCAATCCCACAGTTGCACATCTCTCGAAGGGTCCCAGATTGGAGAGGGTGCAGACTGGGCTGAGGGGCATGAATTTTGTGCGCCAGGCCTCTAGTAATTAAATAACCAGGCATCTTTTATGTATCTCATATCTGAGTCCATTTCTTTGAACCAGGTTCTAAATTAGATCCATACATGGCAACTAGTTGATATATTTTTAAGTCCCCTTTGTTCTCTAGGTTTGCCTAGAACATTTTTATCTCCTTGGGATTTGTTTTGAAAGACTGCTGGTTTTGTTTTGTAGGACTTTCCACCAACTGGGAGTGATATCACTTAACGTGACCGTTGTTTCCTGCATTATCTATACGCTGTTGTTAAGTGCCGTGGCTTAATCAAATTTGGGTTTGATATTTTTGCAAGACAGGCTTATGGGTGTTGGGAGCTTCCATCTGTGGCTCTCTGATGTGATGGCAGCAGCCATATGACCCCTGCCTGTATCCATCATCACACTAGGTGTTGCAAAGGGGTGATCTCATCTATCAGTTCCTCTTCGCTAATTAGTGAGAATACGTCCACCCTCATCTGGTGCTAACCCTGAGGAGTGGTTTCTAGCACAAAGGCAGGATGAGAGCTTGACTCTCTATTTTTTTAATATATGTTTATTAATTTCAGAGAGGAAGGTAGAGGGAGAGAGAGAGAGATAGAAATATCAATGATGAGAGAGAATTATTGACTGGCTGCTTCCTGCATGCCCACTGCTGGAGATCGAGCCTGCAACCAGGCATGTGCCCTTGATCAGAATTGAACCTGGGATCCTTCAGTCCACAGGCCCACACTCTATCCACTGAGCCAGCTAGGGTGAGAGCTTGACTCTTATAACCAGGGACATTTTTTAGAGTAGAAGGGGGCGGCATTAATAATTATGTCAGAACAAATTGTGTAAACTTGGCAAGTTCTGGTTAAGCTAGAACATATGGCCACTGTATGTATAAGTCACTGTTAAATATATAAAGAAAACTACACACATTTTCCCCGAGCACAGAGCGTGAATATAGTAGGCATAAAAAAATCTGCAATCATGGCTATTCTGTGGTCCCTGCCCTTACCAAGATTTCTGAGAGATATACTCAGAAGTACACTCAGAGTTTCAGGAGCCAAGATAGCATATAGAAGGGGAAGTGCTGTAAATCATTCTGCCTGCATTCCATTAATCAGAAACCAGTGACAAGCTCCCCTCTCCCAGCCCAGGGAGGCTGGGAAATAATCTGGCTATTTGCCCAGAAAGAAGTTAAAATAGGAATGATGAACAATTAGGCAAATTAGAAAACATGCTGTCTTTGTAGAGTAAGACAATTAATTTTGAATATGTGGGATTTATTAGAAGACATCTGTAGCCAGGTGTACATGCAAGTTTATGAGAATATTAATTTCAGGGTATTTTTTTTCCAAGCAGAATTCACACACACTGTTTCTTTCTAAAATTTAATTACATAACCTCATCTTTAACAGGGTGAGGCCTATTATGGCAATTAGGAATATGACCTTGATATACTGGCAAACACATAAATAAATTCCCATTAAAATTACATTAGTGCATTAGATGATTAAGAAAGAAAATTAAATATTTTTGTTTGCTTGTAATCCCTCAATTTTCTATTTTTATTTCAATTGGTCAACATGTACACTTTTTTTTTTTTTGAATCCTCACCCAAGGTTTTGTTTTCTTCACTGATTCAAGAGAGAAGAAAGGAAGGAGAAGAGAGGGAGAGAGAAATATCGATACAAGAGAGAAATTATCTGTTGCCTCCCACATATGTGCTGACCAGGGATCGAACCCAGGACCTTTCAGTGCGCCTGATGATGCTCCAACCTTTGAGCAGCCCTAGCCAGAGCATTTTTGTCATTGTTGTTTGTCTGGGGTTTTATTGGTGTTTCAATCAGAGATGGCTTTCTTTTACAAACCTAAATATGTGCTCCCCGGTTTCAAATTCCTCATCTTTCTATCCCAAGACACATGATTAAACTTTAGTTGGAGTTACCTTGAAGGGCTGGGTCATCAAAATCAAGGCTGTGACAGGACATGGGGATGTCACCTTCTCGTTTCTGCTGACCTAGCTGGGTGGATCAGTCATCTTACTTGAAATTGGAGCTGTGTAGAGTGGTTCTTACAAATGTATTCTATCAACACGATTTTGCCTTCCCGTACATGGCCATCAAGAAATGGGTATCTTAGGTTTGCTGTGACTCAATGTCAGAGAAGAATCAAGGGAAAGAACAAAGGGGCATTGATCGCCAAGTAAGCGAAGTCCCCTGCCTTAAACCTATGGTCCCTCTCATGTCAGTGATAGTGCTCCAATTTGCAAACACAAATTATTACAGAGCTTGGAATATTTCTCAGCTCACAGTACACTGATGTTCAACTGCATGTGGGCATGGCAATAAATCATTCTGCATCAAAAGGTCTACACGTTGATAGTTTAAAAAAAGAGACTGGAGTGTTATATTCTTTTATTTTAAACTAGAATATCTCAAGAGTATACGCAGTGTAACAGAAGCAGGTAACCAAGTCCATATACAAATTGTCTGCTGTTTTACATCCAGGCATTGAAACCCCTGCTCAGTGTTTTCCTTCGGGTCCAATGCATGAGCCTGACACTTACATTTTTAAAACCCAATAGCAGGTCATTTTAAACTCCAATGGGCTGAATTGTGAACTCGCAGGGAACGGAGATATTCTCAGTGCATATTTGGTGACATAGGAGAAAATAAAAGTAGGCTTTTGCCATTTGATCCAATAGGAAATAAAAGACGATAGGATTGATTTCGAGATGCAAACAGATTTAAAGTTAATATTCATCATTTTCTCCAATTGATACACACTGGGCTTTTATTAGGTGACATGATTCATGAAATGTTAAGTTTCCTTAAATTCATAAAGAAAAACCACACACTTTTTTTTTTCACGTACCGTGATACCTGGAATATTTCAGAACACTGATATTTTGGCTCTGTTTCCCTCACAAAGGGAGATGGAAAACTAAGGCCATAATGAGGTAATTAATCAAATTAATTATCTTAATGCTTTCAATTCCCCAAATCCCTCTGTGCTCATGGACACAGATAATGTCTGAAAGGACTGTAGAAAAATCCCATCACTGTATTTATAAAAGAGAAAACATTATAAACATTGCCTCAACATTTGAAAAAAGGCAAGAGAGAGAGAATAACATTGATTGGCCACATCCACCATGTGCCTGACTAGGATCAAACCAGCAACTGGGGTATGTGCCCTGGCTGGGAATCCAACCCACAACCTGTTTGGTTCACCAGACGATGCTCCAACCATCTGAGCCATCTGAAGAGCTGAAAATTATATTTTAAAAGATTTTATTTCTGTTATAAATTATGGAATTTGTATTACTACTATTTTTCATCTTTAAGAAGAAAGGACATTAAATATATTTGAGTCATGGGCGACATGGGGAGAGGGATGTTTGTAGATTATCTAGTTGCTGTATGCAAATTGTGTTAGAATAAAAGTTACTGGAACCTGAGAGAATAGTAATATTTTTTTTTACTACAATATAGTGAGGAAGCACATGGTGTTAGTCATAGGAATGAAAAACAGACTCAATATAAGAAATATAATTAAGGAGGATGAACACACTAAATGACTGAATGGAGTTTACATTTGAAGTTGACAGTTCAAAAATGGTTATGTAGCCTCTATTTTTAGGAAGACTGTTGTAGAGGAAAATGGTAAATATTAACAAATGAAATCAGAGTGATTCAACAGGTGGATTCTGAATAAAACAACTATTTGGGTCATATGTTGTCCCCACAGTTCACTATTGAGGAACACTGAGCACCTTCCTGTCAGATTCATTGCAGGGTTTATGGTTTATTAACAGAGATAGTCCTTGTAAAGTGTTTGACACATGAGGTCTTAACAAGTGATAGTGAATAAATGGCTGTTATTACTGTCGTGGGGCGGTTGTTATTGTGTGTCTCATGGAACCAGCTAGACAATCCATTAAGGGGGAAATTTAAACATGATTTAAGATACATCGATCCCACTGAATAGTCAAATAGGATGCCAGAGGCCAGATTATTATGATCTCTGAATGCATAATAATCTGGCCACTCAGTGTATAGCCTATATAATAAAAGGCTAATATGCAAATTGTCCCCTCAAACAGGAGTTTGATCATCAGGCAGGCCAGCCAACTGCTCATATCCCCTCCCCCTAGCCAGGCTGGCTGGACCCCACCCATGCACAAATTCATGCACCTGGCTTCTAATATATATATATATATATATATATATATATATATATATATATATATATATACCGAGTGGCCAGATTATTATGCATTGAGAGATCATAATGATCTGGCCACTCAGGGTATATGACTGTAGTTGAGAGATTAGTTCAGTTTGAGATATAGAACTGAGAAGAATTAAAATAGGGGTAGAAGTTCACATTATGGGAATTAAACCCTTTCCAGAATGAGGTAAAATGAAAACAACTTTGAATTTCTAATTTTTCTTCACAAAAGAACTGGTTAAACCACAGTCTTGCACCAGAAATTTAGACAATCAACCCTCAGGGAGGGAATCTAGAAACCGTGTGCTGATGTAGCAGAATTCCTCCCTGGGAGGGGCAGAGGTGCTCCTCCAGTAGGTTCCCCACAGAGTTTTCTGCAGAATTCAGGATTCACCATATATTTCACTTAGGAAATTTTCATGATGTTGATGCTTTAAAAATGTGCTAAAAGATCTGAAATTTTCTGCAGGAATCTTGTTTACCTTATTGGACCAAAATTCCCCAATGGAATGCAAAGACATCCTCCCTTCTTCCCCATGTGACCTGTTAGCATTCTGAGGGATTTCTGATCCAAGAGACAGATTTATTATATTATTGGTCAGCATCCTTTCAAAGCCATGAAGTCCTTTTGTGCAGGCAGAGAAAACCAGCTTCCTTTATACTTTCCAAGCGACACACAAATGTCACCGAAATGCTCAAATTTCACTGAATCAAGGATCACACAGAGTCATTATTGATCCCAGGATAAATCTGTTGATTCGTGTTTCTGTCTTTGTCCTGACCACCTGTGACTTATGACCTTACACCCATCTGTTCAGGCCTTGAAGACAAGAGATCTATCTTACCCATGATCCCTGCTGAGTTCAGAGAAACTGCTCCTCCCAGATTTGTTCTGTGGCTGCTTTGTATGCAGTGATACAAAATAGAAAGGGAACACACTCATACAAACATGCAAAATTTTAAGGTGCATATACATTTTAGCAAGTTAAGATCTCTGATCTAAAGAGGACACAGCAAGAACGACCACTTCTCCATTGTTGTGGCACAGAGAGAACTATGTGTGCAAGTGACCATCCTCTCTGGGAAAGGACCACAGCATCCCTCCTACTCTAAAACTTTTCTCTGATGCCTTAAAGGAGCTACAAGCAAGCTGATGCCAGCCATCATTCCTTATTTCCAAGCAGAGTGGATTTTCCCTGGAACCAAGAATAATAACTATAACACATAGAGTTTCAGAATGGAAAAGTATTCTACTATCCACTCAGCTCTAATTGAGCTGAAGCAGGGAGAAAATGCATACCAAAACACACACACACACACACACACACACACACACACACACACACACTCTAGTGCTAAAGAGCCTTCATGTTGCTCAAAATAATGAGCACCTCTGGGTTACATACTGTTGCTAGAATTACACAAATTTTGTATTAGACAAATTGTTCTGTGTTATTTTCTAAAATATATTTTTATTGACTTCAGAAAGGAAAGGAGGGGGAGAGGGAGAGAGAGATAGAAACATCAATGATGAGAGAGAGAATCATTGGTTGGCTGCCTCCTGTAGGCCCCTTACTGGGGATCGAGCCCACAACCTGGCCATGTGCCCTGATTGGGAATCAAACCGTGATCGCCTGGATCATAGGTCACCACTCAACCACTGAGCCACACTCGCCGGGCAGGCAAATTGTTTTATAAAATAGAATAAAGCTTTAGAGAGACTTAAACTTATGTATTTCTTTTGGAAACACTAAGTAATCTGGTGTTGTTCTGACAGTTACTGCAATAGCAAATGATGGTACAAGACAGAGACTAACATAGTCCTGGTTTTTAACTTCAGAGTGAGTTTTCAGCACATTAGCATATGCTATTTCAGATGTCTGTGTGTGCCTGTGTGTGTGTCTGTATGTTAAGAGCATAGCTCGTACTAAGCAATAAGTAAATATAGCAATTATTCTGAAAACTGCTAAAAATGTTAGAACCATGTAGTGATAGTGTAGAGACCAGTTTGAAAGATCTGAAATCTTCTCCTACAATTTATTTGGAATGTCAAGACACCAACTTTAAAAACTATAAGGAAACGAAGCAATACATTCTTACACAACAAGTCAAATTTAAATGTTGTGAGATACACTTGACATCAGATTCATCAATTGGTTGTATTTGTTGATATTGATAACTAAATATTTAGACTAATAGATTGATTCGTTGTTATTCTGAATATTTCCATATAAAGTAGAAGCAGTCCATGCAACTACAGTTTTGGGAAGTGAGGACTCTGACAATATTTGTTGAATTATGGAATCTAACACTGGCATGAGAAGGCTTCAAATGCCTCAACTAAATCAATGAAAGTCACAGAAGAAATAATTCTTGAAAGAGCATGTTTTCAAAAATATACCAAGGTCCTAACCAATTTAGCTCAGTGGATAGAGTGTCAGCCTGCAGACTGAAGAGTCCCAGGTTCGGTTTCAAGTCAAGGGCATGTACCTTCATTGTAGGCACATCTCATATAGGGAGTGTGCAGGAGGCAACTGATGAAAGTTTCTCTCTCATCGATGTTTCTAACTATCCCTCTGCCTTCCTCTCTGTAAAAAATCAGTAAAAATGTATTACAATAATAATAATAACAATAATAATAATAAAAATATGTACTCAGGAGTTTTCTGCCACATTTACATGTGAGAACACAATTCGATAGCTTTTAAGTAGGTGTGTCATAATTAGATATATGAAAATTACTCTGATATGGTGAAGGGGATGGATTAAAGTGGGGAAAGATTGGAGGAATGCCAACCTAAATTAGTAATATTTTCTTGGTTTTATTGATTTAAAGTGATAAAAACTAGCAATCTATAATAATAAAAGCATAATATGCTAATTAGTCTAGACATCTTTTTCAGTTGACCTTCCGGTTGAGGCTGGGCCTATGAGGGCAGCCCTGGTACCGGGTGCCTGTCAGGAGACGGAGGGAAGCCAGGGCCCCTGGTGCCAGAGGGAAGCAGTACCAGCTGCCAGGGGAAGGCCTGTTCTTGCACAAATTTCATGCATCGGGCCTCTAGTGATTATATAAAACTGAAGCTTACTAAACAGAAAATCCATGCATAAGCCTGGTCATTTAATTAAATAGAAGTAAGTTTTACTAGATAAACAATACTGGACCACCGAAACCAGTTTGGCTCAGTGGATAGAGTGTCAGCCTGTGAACTAAAAGGTCCCAGGTTCGATTCTGGTCAAGGGCATGTACCTTGGTTGCGGGCACATCCGCAGTAGGTGTACAAGAGGCAGCTGATCAATGATTCTCTCTCATTGATGTTTTTCTCTGTCTCTCTCTATTCCTCTCTGTAAAAAATCAATAAAAATATTTTTTAAAGGAAAAAAATATTGGGCCAATAGTAATAGAAAAACCAATTCAAATCATCTTAAAGAGTGTAGTTATAATGCGTTAGCCACACAATATGCCCAGAGGCAGGATACCTCCTGACAATGTATTATCAGAATGCTCTTCACTTTTCTGTCTTCTTCCTTTCATTTTCCTAATTTTCCTTCTGAGATAGCAAAATGGCTGAAGCAACTCTAAGAACCACTTCCAGACATTAGATATAAAGGACTATCTCTTTAAGTATCTGCTTCTGGTGACTGAGGAAGCCTTTTTTTAGAAGCTCCTACTCCTGTCTTTGGCCAGAAGTGAGTTAGTGCATTATATGCCCACCACTATTGAAGTCACTGACTAGAGGAAATGAATTACTATAATTGGCATTGATAAAAAAAAAAAAGTGTCCATGAGCTGTGAGCAGAGTTTAATTTCCTGAGGCTGATTCACCTAAAAAAATTAAATCCTGGTAAGCCTGGAGGAAAGGAGGAGATGTTGAACAGTAAACCAACAACCTCTTCTATCAACTGTCATGAAAAGTCAACTTAAATGTGTCCCTATTAGAAGATGGGGCTTTATCTGGAAAGTAAATCTTCTTATGGTTCCTACAATTCTATTATGGAAGGCCTAAGACCATATATCCTATCAGATCTTAACTTCTAGATACAGTTCATTCAGAGTACTTAGAGCTTATCTTTTGGTCCTCCTCTCTTTTAAAAATTTCAACTCTTGTCCTAATCGGTTTCGCTCAATGGATAGAGTGTTGGCCTGCCAACTCAAGGGTCCCAGGTTTGACTCTGGTCAAGGAAATGTGCCTTGGTTGCAGGCACATACCCAATAGGGAGTGTGCAGGAGGCAGCTGATCAATGTTTCTCTCTCATCAATGTTTCTAACTCTCTATCCCTCTCCCTTCCTCTCTGTAAAAAATCAATTATATATATATATATATATATATATATATATATATATATATATATATATATTTTAAGTTGCAACTCTTCCTTGCATAATTTTCTCTTCTAAAGCAGCATTGTTGAAATAAATAGAAAGTTCAGTCAAATATAGCCATTATAATATAAAAAATTTTGAGCATCAGTTTCTACCCTAACAGTTAATGAGCAATATAGTTAGTTATATAATGTCAGTTTGCTATTGTGCAAATGGTAGCTATTTAATTAAGTTTTATCTGAAATTAAAGTTGACATATAAACAGTCGAGTGGGCCTTCAAGTTGCTAAATGAGGATTTGTTCTTCCTCCACTTTTTCTCAATAATCATCTTTACACCCAACCTACTACTCTCTGTGACATACATTCTAAACATGCCCTATCAAGTGGAAAATAATGAATAAGCTTGGAATTAAACAGATTTATTAATATTACCAGAATGTACATAGTGCTCAAGAACATTGGTAATGCACATTAAGATTTGTAATGACATTTTCAGCAATTACAAGTCTATATTCCTCTGTACTAACAACATTGCAACACATACAATGGTTTACTTGACATTTCATCCAGCTTTTATCATAGAATAATTAAACAATCAAATATAGATAGTTTAAGAACCATTAAAAGAACACAATAATATCTACATATAACTCGCATAAGTAATTCAATTTAGAGGAAATAACATTAAATTGAAAAAAATCAACAGAATAGTCTTGAGGAATTTTAAGGAAACTAAGTTGAGATAGCCAACTGAAGATAGAAAAGAAAAAAAATCAAAGAATGATGAGAAGAAATGAATGAATGGAAGAAGGGAGAGTGGGAGGGAGGAAGAAATGAATAAAAGAAAGATGAGATTTAATTTGGTTATGTGTTTTAATTTAATTGTAAAGGTGAACTAGCACATGAAATTTGACACTATGAGGCTTAGCTAATTAATTTGTGTATATTTTGTTGGCAGAGCATAAGAACATGTTGCACGCTTGGAATCAATCAATCAATCAATCAATCAATGATACTATTTCTCAAAAATAATACACTACAATAATATTTCTTAACATTAATTGAAGCCCCAGATTAGAAACGAATGACTCAAGTAACCATAGTGAAAATTAGAGTGAATGGGGGGAAAAGAAGATGGCACCTAAAGGGCCAGTTTTCTGATTATTGTCCACGAAAATTACAGGGATTACAGGGCAAGCAACTAACTACAAAATACAAAAACTCTGAAAAAGCAAAATATGTACATGAAATGTGATATTGTTTAGTTATTTCTTCTTCCTTGTTAGTTAATGTATTACTCTTGTGGCTTTCATGGTAACCCATATCTCTCACCTCTATTATCCAACCATCTACCATGAGATTTGCAATTTCTAAGAGATCTGCTATTGAGAGGACAAAAACGGGGAAACCAATAAAGAATATTTGATGAGAAGGACACAGACTTCATGTGAATATGATACTTCCACACTCTAATTATATGTTTGGATCATTAAAATGATAGGTTTTGATTTTAGAGAGGAAGGGAGAGGATGAGAGAGAGAGAGAAACATAAATAAGACAGAATCATTGATTGGCTGGCTCCTGCACACCCCACACTGGGGATCGAGACTGCAACCCAGGCATGTGCCCTGACAGGGAATCAAGTCTTGACATCCTGGTTCATAGGTCCATGCTCAACCAGTGAGCCACACTGGCTGGGTGAGCCAATATATATATTTGTTTTAACTTTTCAAATCATCTACAATACAGAGCCTGAACCCTACTAAAACTGCATGGTTGATACTTTTAAAAAATTGTTTTAGTACAGACCAAGTAAGTAAAACTTCTGAAAGCATCTTGGAAGAGACTCTGTCTGAAGGATGGATGTACATAAACATATTTGTTTATCTTCTACAGCGTCAGCAGGATGCTGTCAATCCCCCAATGAATGAATCTTAAGGACAAGATAAGAACCTTGAATTTACTTTATTACATTAATTATCACTCAAAAATCAGTCATTGCCCAATTTGTGGGCTCATAAAAATTCCCTTTCCAAAGAAAGAAGACTATTTGGGGCCCCAAACTTGGTCTGTTGTAGCAAATATGTTTATTCTTCTACCTGAGAAAGAATAAAATAAGAAGCAAGTAGAATGTTGCTTGCCCCTCTGATAATGCCTGCCTTGAAGTAACTGACCAGCATCAAGATAAAACACCTAAAACACTCCATTAATGATTAGAGAGAGACCATTTTCTGCAGAAGACAGAGTTCACCTGTATGTATATCAGACGAGGCATAGGACCACAAACCCAATATCACATAAATCCAAACCACTTCCCATAGCATATTCAGGTTAATATTGGGGCATTCAGTAAATACTCTGTAACCTCAGGGGGGAATAAGGTTGAGGATTTATTTCATCATGGGTCCAAACCATCTTTTCCAATACAAATTACATTTTCTCAAGCAGGGAAGATGTGCTTGAAGAACCAAAGAAGCCTTGTACACCTTCTAGAACACAAAATAAATACATGTTTGAGTATCTGGCCTAGGTGAAGAAATCCATGCATACTTATGCACTCATTTCCATACCATTTATCACACGCAGGGCAGTTTGGGACACAGACTATGTGACAGGCATCCAGGTAAATAGAGACTAGTGTGTTAATTCAGCAATAATTCTAATCCTACTGAATATGAGCCCCCCACCGCTGTACAGGTACCACCAAAATCACTCCAACTTTTTTGTTCTGGTTTGTCATTCTATTTTGCATGCGAGAAAGCAATCTGAACTTCCAGAACATTCCTATTGAAAAATATGAATTGAATTGAGTTTTCAAATATAATACCAGGCAAGATTTTTTTCTGTGTAATATCTTAGTGTGCCTTATCCCAGCATAACCATCCCTATCATCTCAGGAAATCCTTCTCATGAGACTTGAAAATGTTTTTGCCTAGTTACAGTAACTATACTAAGAAGTGCTCACACATATTCATAGGCCTGGGCTTGCCAATGGGAGTTAGAGAGTCCATGGAGTTTAATGAACTCAGCCAAACATGTAGTTCAAGTATTCCCCTCCCAAAGAGTGGCAGAGCAACGCAAAAATGTACTCTTAAGTTCAGGAGTGTTCACTTCAGTGAGGGGTCGGGGGAGAATGACATGACATTTCTGCATGGCTAGCCCATGCATCAAGAGCCAGAAGCAAATGAGAAAACTATAATTTCTCAATACTTCCCATTGTGTCTTGTTGCAAGCATAAAGTATCCATTACATGTGGTTTAGATGCCATGATACATTTGGGAGTACAAGGTGGATAATAATAAACTTTATAAAGACTGTGAACAGGAGAACAGGACTTCGCACTTTGACTAGGCCAAAGGAACTCTAAGCTGCACACCACGCACCATCCACAATGAGCAGTCATTGATTCTCCTTGTATGAATATCTGTAAACATGTGTCATTTCTATAGGGAGGTCATGACCACTAACTATACAATATTTCAGATAGTATTACTTTGATTCAGAACTGTATTTATTTACATTTTGCTACGGGAAGGAGTATATGTTTATTTTATCATAGAGAGGATAAAGGTGAGATCTTTCCTTATATGTTAATTACATGAGCAAACAACATGGAAGGGAGTTGGGTCTTTAATGACTTGAAGAAGTTGCATTTCCATCACGGCCTAACAGACAGTTACATGATTGAGGAAAAAAATCCCCTTTGCTAGGAGGCCTATTATTTACAGCAGCTAAGTCTTTCTCCCAACTAATTATGAAGATAATAATCACCATTATAAAAATGATTAGTTCAGGAATAATCATTGTCATATCTAATTTCAGCTAAATATTAATAACTTGAATTAAACTAATATAATAGTTATTTTATCTGCAGGCCATCTCACAAGGATTAGTCTAAGATATTGAAAAATATATTTTAGTTTTATTGCATCAAATGCTGTTATGTGCTAAAATCAAACAAGAATATTATATTTCTAATTCTAAGTCTTGTTTTTCTCATTGAATTTTTCTAAGTTTGATATCCTTAGGATAAGCTCCTTGCATAAGAAACTCAGTTTGTATTACAGCTCAATAAATTACTGTGAAAAAAATAACACATAACCTTAAATTGAGGCACACATTTTTTTTTAGTTTTCTATTTGTATTAATTAGGCTCAGACATTGGCCTACAGACATTATAGAATTTTGCTTTAAACATTGTAGGGATATTCCTCATCCACATATTAGTCAAAAATGAAACAATTCACTAATGTTTTCACTATTTTTTTAAATAACTTTGATAAAGATAATATAAATGCTTAGATTTCATGAAGGTAATATCTGTTCTCCCACGATTTAAAAACAATTTAGAACAGAATTATGAGAATATTAGGATAAATATGGAGGAATCTATAACAACTGAAACATTATAAGGGGTTATCTCAGAGAAGAGATTTTTAAAAATATATTTTATTGATTTTTTTAAAGAGGAAGGGAAAGATGTAGAAAGTTAGAAACATCGATGAAAGAGAAACATCGATCAGCTGCCTCCTGCACAACCCCCATTGGGGATGTGCCCGCAACCAAGGTACATGCCCTTGGCCAGAATCGAACCTGGGACCTTTCAGTCCACAGGCTGACGCCCTATCCTCTGAGCCAAACCTG
Organism: Vespertilio murinus; assembly: GCA_963924515.1. Lineage (NCBI taxonomy): Eukaryota > Metazoa > Chordata > Mammalia > Chiroptera > Vespertilionidae > Vespertilio > Vespertilio murinus. The sequence continues at coordinate 9,707,413 of OZ004707.1, forward strand.
TTTCGGCTAGAGAAGAGATTTTGAGGAGGTCACCTTGAAAACTTATGCATTTTGGTTATTTCTAATTGTTTTAATATTTTATCTTATTAAGTAGGAAAAAATCATAAAGATAACAAAACAAGTAAACACCAATCATCCTTTTATTACTGTAATTTATCTAAAACTTGGAGTAATCATATGGGATTTTAGTCTATCTTGGATCAGTTTCACTTTCCATTAACAGTAACATATTTTCTATCCAAAGAGCAATATCTTTAAATCTTATTGATTCAAACTAAAGAATCTGAGCAGTCACAATAGATAATCTTAATTATAATTTAGATACTTTCATGATTAGCACTAATACTTTTAAATACTATTAACTTTTAAAACATTGGACTCAATTTGAAAAATGTATTTATTTAATTCAAAATATATTATTTGATGCCCACTACATGCTACGTGTGCTTCTACTATTTTATGTGAAAGGGTTTAGATCAGCAAATTAAACCAAATCCTTGTCTCCTGGAGCTTATTGTCTAGCAAGAGGAGGAAGGAAAAAGAAGCATAATGAGTAAGTGCAGTATTGGTTTTTAAGGCCATGCATACTTTGAAAAAATAAGGCAGAGTAATGGGGTATGACATTGTGGAAAGTGTGCAGGTTGCAATCTTAAATAGGGGAACTGATCAGGTTAGAAAACATTATGAAGGTGAAATTTGGGCAAAGGTTCTAAGGAGGAGTTAGCCTGATGGATACCTGGAGGGAGAGGAAGAGGAAATAGAAAAGAAAAAAAGAAACCCCTAAGTTGAAGGAGCATGTGTGGTGGATTCCAGGACAGCAAATCACCCAGCAGGCTTGGGTATGGTGAACAAGGGCTCGAGGGAAAAGATGGGGTTGTGGACTCAATGGAACTGGTCATGATGGTGCTGGTAGGCCATTGTATGAAATGGGGAGTTACTACAGGGTTTGACATGACCAGATTCATATTTTTTAAATATATTTTATTGATTTTTTGCAAAGAGGAAAGGAGAGGGATAGAGAGTTAGAAACATCAATGAGAAACATTGATGAGCTGCCTCCTACACACCCCCTACTGGGGATGTGCCTATAACTAAGGTACATGCTCTTGACTGGAATCGAGCCCAGGACCCTTCAGTCCACAGGCTGACACTCTATCCACTGAGCCAAACCAGTTAGGGCCCAGATTAATATTTTAAAAGGACATATTATTTTTAAAAAACATGATTTTATTTCTCAGATCAAAGAAAACTAGTATCAATGATTTAAGATGGAGTCAATGACACTACTAGAACAACCTCATATAAAAATCCCCCTCCCCAAGAAAATGTCAATTTAAAAATGAAAGGCCAAAAAGAAAGCAATAAAGCAATACAAACACCCAAACTATTAATTATCAGGGAAAACAGTTTTAAATCACCAAGAACTACTGAAATAGGACAGTAAATATCTAGTCTTTTATTATAGGGTCAAATAACTCTCTATATTTATATGATCCCACAACATAACTATGTCTTATTAATTTACATGAATAATTGCAATACTAAATGATTTTGAGATATAGTTTTAATAGGTTATAGATATTGAATCCCTTTTTTTTGAGAAAGTTAAATGTGTAAGGCATTTAAAAACATTTAAATAGAAAATCTTTCAACACTTAAATGGGTAAATTTTAGTTTTCTTAAAATGTTATTTCTGTTGTAAAAATTCCCAGGAGCAAAAGATAAATGAGGTGTTAATGTGTCAGTGTGTGTTGGTTAGTTTGCGCCACATAAAACTTGAATGGGAAGAATAAAATATGATGTGAGTTGCCTTATTTTTATTTCCATCGGAAGAATGGATATGGTTCTCCCCGTGTTCAAAGTGTAGGAAGAGAGAGGAGAAAAACAAGATTCTTGGAGTAGTAAGATAAAATTCCATTCTGTTCCAAGCATTCTTTTTGATCTGCAATGCCAATTTGATTAATGTTAAAAATGTATCAGTGATTCCACGATTCTTCAAAACCCAAAAAAGCCATCCCATAGGATCTACTTGTCAACATGTTTGTTCGGAAACAAGTTACTTTTTCCATAACCAACGACAAAGTCTTCTTTAACCTTGAATCAAACTTCACTAAGCGCTAACCAGGTGCTTAGAGGAAGCTACTCCATTTTGTGGACTTTATATTCTTCCCTTTAAATGCAGTGCTTTCTTGGGAGGCTTAGCCAAATAGCAGATTTGAAATGGTTGTGTTAGTCGTTTCAGTTATTGCACACCTATTTCTTCATAATTCAAAAAGAGCTGAAAGGATTATTTTTCTTAGAGCTTTCCAAAAGCAATACCTTAGCGCTTAGATGAAGTGAGGAAAAGTTGAATCTAAAGCCAAAAGGGTTATGAATGCCCACAGGACTGAAAACATAGGATTATAAAAGGCTACTCGAATCTGCACATTTGTATTGTGTTCGCCACTATAAGCACTACTTTTAACACCCATTTTATTTCCTGGTCCTATTGTTATATCAGAACCTGTGTTGTGTAGACATATATCAAGAAGTCAATCCATACTTCTTTTCTGGCAAAACTTATGACAAATAAAGGAAAGTAAAAATATAATCTAAGGGAGGAATAGAGTGGGGAAAAAATCAGTCAGGTTTTTTTTTCCTATTGAGTAGCCTGTCTATTCGTGGAATAATTTATTCATATCTCACACATACAATTCTAATGGTACAGTAAGATTGCTTTTAGAGACCATTTTCATTTCATCGAAATGGTGCTCTCTTTGATATGTGGTGCCATGTCAGCAAAGATAAACTGCTAAACTTTAGATATCTCATTTGCAATTCGAGATTTACTATCCTATTCAAATCAATCATAATGTAATATTGACTGAAAGAAGGAGCCTATCTCAGTATGTCTCAATATATTTCTCACTGGACAGATTCAGACTCCTAAAATCATCGGTGTGGTCTCTTAATAAACAGACTCTTTATCATAGGACAGAGTCTGAAGTACCTCTGTGATGGCTTCAAGACAATGACACTCATATTGGAGTTATTTCAGCTTCTCCCTCAGCAACTCTTTTGTTAAGAAATGTGTTTTTAAGTATAAAAAAAGGAAAGGAAAGGAAAGGAAAGGAAAGGGAAAAAAGCAGTATGGAGTTACCTCAAAAAATTAAAAATGAAACTGCCTATGACCCAGCAATTCTACTTCTGGGAATTTATCTGGAGAATTCTGAAACATGAATTAAAAATCATATGTGCATCCAAGTTCATTGAAGTATCCTATATCATAAAAGGATAACATGCAAATTGACCCTAATGGTGGAATGACCAGTCACTATGATGTGCACTGACCACCAGGGGGCAGACGCTCAATGCAGGAGTTGCCCCCTGGTGGTCAGTGCACTCCCACAGGGGGAGCTCCACTCAGCTCCAAGCATGGCTGATGGCTGTGAGCTCAGTAATGGTGGTGGGAGCCTCTCCTACCTCCTCAGCAGCACTAAGCATGTCCGACTGCAGTGGGTAGACATCTCCCAAGGGCCACTGAGCTAATAGAGGGATGTCTGGCTGTCAGCTTAGGCCCAATACCCCAGGGAGTGTGCCTATGCAGGCATTTGGACATCGCGAGAGGGGTCCCAGATTGCGAGAGGGGGCAGGCTTGGCTGAGGGACCTCCCAAGTGCATGGTTTTCATGCACCAGGCCTCTAGGTATTTACAATAGCCAAGATTTGGAAGCATCCCTTTATGGATCAGTAGATGAGTGGATAAAAAGCTGTGGTACATGTATACAATAGAATGCTACTCAGCCTTGAAAAAGAAAAGAAATCTTACCATTTGCAACAGCATGGATGGACCTGTAAAACATTATGCTAAGTGAAATAAGCCAGTCAGAGAAAGACAAGCAGCATATGATTCCACTCATATATGGAATCTAATGAGTAAAATGAACTAATAAGAAAATAGGGGTAGACTCATAGACAAAGAGCAGGCTGACAGCTATTGGGGGGGAGCTAGGAGGGTGTAAGGATAGAGCAAAAAATATTTTTTTTAAGAGGAAAATAAACTCATGGGCACAAAGTGTGGTGATTGCCTGGGGGAAAAGGGTTGGAGAAGGTAGAGGGTATGGGGGGATAAATGGTGCTGGATGGAGACTTGACTTGGCATGGAGAACACAATATAGTGTACAGATGATGTGTGGAAAGAAAAAAGGAATAATCTTTGATGCCATCTACCCTACACCTTCTGCACATGAGGCATAATAGTTCCAAACTGGGCAATGGCCTTGCTTGGGGTGGCCAGGGTCAGAGCGGGGACAGAGTCTCAGGTGCAGCCAGACAGCCTCTGCTTCATTACAGCTGCAGAATGCTCTGATTTGGCTGCAGTCATCCAACACTGCCATCCAGGCATACACAAAACAGAACAATTAAATAATTATTTGCTTTTAAAAATTTTTCCCAGTGTCAGTTTTCCAACTCCATTCCACAGATTATCAAGAAGTAATGAATATCAAAGAATCTAAATGATTCTAACAAGTCTATTATTCTTTTCGTGGCTGACGGAGGAGCAAATATAGAACTCCAGGCCTTAGGGCCCATTCCTCACTTCATCTTTTGTTCCTATTGAGTCAATAAGAATGTCATGTGTCCCTACAGTCTCCCTATGGACAAATCAGCTTTTACTATTGGAATAAGAAAAATACAAACTTATGGACTTGGAAATAAACTAAAGAATCTACTTACCAGACCTAGTCCTCTCAAAGAAGAAAGTGAACTTCATTCCACATAGTGAATGTCCTCTCCTATTTAGGATTGGGCTCAGGGTCATAATATTTGAACACTAGGAAATTCTAATTCTTTGCAATAATTCTGGTGTGGTTTTTTGTTTGTTTGTTTGTTTGTTTGTTTTGTGTGTGTGTGAGTGTGTGTATGTGTGTGTGTGTGTGTGTGTGTTTCCTTTGGAAATAGCTGTATAAAAAACAGAAAGAAATATTTCAAGAGAAGCACCCCATTCTAAAGCGATGTTACTGAAACATTTACCAACTATATAAAATGTCTTTTCTAAATTACACAAAGAGATTACTGTACATAACTGAACATATGAAAAATTACTTCTCTTGTCTAATGTTAGTTTTTCCTGACATTGAATTTCCTCTAAGGAATGCCGGGAGAAAATTCCCTTTGCACATATTAGTCTGTCATACTTAGGCTTTGCCATGCTGGAGAGTTTTAATCACACACTATATCCCAGTACAAGAAAGATTTAAATTGTCATGTTTGAACTTTCAGATGACCAAAGAGTCCTTTTCTGGTGACCAGAAATAAACAGCAGGTTTTGTAAGTTCTGAAATAAAAGGGTTCTATAGTATACAAGTCACAAGATATGCTGAAATATCTATAGAGTTTTGATAAATTGGTTACATACTTGGTTGGCCTATTATATATTTTGTGGAAACTTGGAATGGCAGAAAACAGTCATTTTTCTGCCTTTACTCTTCATACTGTGATTATTAATGGATAGTGGCTAATTGTTTTAGAATTTATTGAGGACCACAATCATCCTGTGTAATAAAACCCTACTAGGCAAATTGACTGAACAGCAGAATGACCACTTGCCATGACATGCACTGCCCCCGCCATCCCCCCAAGAGGGAGGCAACCAGTAGCGGCTAATAGGGGTGGGGCCAGCCAGCAAGGGAAGCGTCAGGCTGCCCAGCCACAGAAGTGCCAGCAGGGGCACCCCCAAATGCTCCACCTACCAGTCACCCCTCAGAGGGAGGCAACGGGTAATGGTGGTGGGAGGCAGGGCCGACCAGTAGACAACACCAGGCCACCAACCAAGGCGGGTGCCAGCAGGGTCCCCCCAATTGCCCTGCCTGCTGGTCGCCCCACAGATTGGCCCTGATCACCAGCCAGGCCTAGGGACCCTACCCTATATATTGGGAACAGTCTCTCAGGTTTAAAAATTAAAACCTGGCAAGGCCACTCGAACACTGAAAAAACAGGATGACAGAGCGATGACATGCATGGACTCTGGCTTGCACATTTTGTTGTCAGCCCTGATGCTGACACTTATAACTGTGTGACAAAGCCAATTACTTAACGTCTCTCTGCTTCAGGCTTTCTACCCATAAGATGGAGAAAATAATACTACTGTTTCACAGGATCATGTTATGTACTACTTTTAATAATCAGGGCAAAATGCCTTTGATCTGTATGCAAAGTATGGTCACTGGTGTATGCAGCATCCTGGATTGCAAGAGGGATGTCCAACTGCTGGTGTAGGCCCAAACCCTGCAGTCGGACATCCCCCGAGGGCGCAGGCCAGGCTGAAGGACCCTCCCCCCACCTTGTGCACAAATTTCATGCACCGAGCCTCTAGTATATTATATAAAATTTGAAATAAACAGACTTGGTTGCTCCAGGTTACTATAAATAAGGATGCAGAATGATATATTAGAAAAGGAATAGAATTTAACCCCAGACAGACTAGGGTTGAAATCCTAGTTATGTTTATTTACTGATATTTTGTGAAATACACTGAACAATTTTGGCCTTCCATTTCCTCATCTCTAGAGACAGAATAATAGAATTTACTTCTTAAAATGTTTTTGGAGAATTAAATGTCATATATGTAAGTTAAAAAGAGTCAACAAATTGTAAGTATTTTTGTGAATGGGAAACACTAGTTTATCCATTCACAAAGATAGATTAATGAGCCCTAGCCATTGTGGCTCAGTTGATTGGAGCATCGTACCATGCACCAAAGGGTCATGGGTTCTATTCCCCGCCAAGGCACATATTCAGGTTGCATGTTCGGGTGGGTATGGGAGGTAATCAATCTATGTTTTGCTCTCACATCAATGTTTCTCTCTCCCCTCTTCCTCTCTCTGTAAAATCATTACAATCATATTCTCGAGCTCAGAATTTTAAAGAAGACAGTTTAATGAGCCATAGGTAATCACAAAACTAAAATCTTTAAGGCATATCTGTTTTTATCAGAAACAAATAAAAACATATTCACTTTTATTTTTGCCTTAATGTTCATTATTAAAAACATATCTAGCTATCTCACCTGCTTCAGTGATTAAATAGGACTAACAAATCAAAATTAACTGAAAATGAATCGGTCCTCATAGTTTATTCAATGTCATATACCTGTATTAGCATGGTCTATTACTTAGAACCTCCATCATTTCTTATTTTCTCCTAGTGTAGAAGCTTCAAAAAACAAGCAGTTAAAACAGATTCAATGTCAAATGGAGATGAGAACTTATTCACATTGATTGGTGAAAACAATTTTATGTAATTAAACTACAAAGATAAACAATTTAGCTTATAAACTAAGAATGACAGTGACTTTTGTGCCTTAGTCAGTTTTATTTTTAATAACATTAAAAATGCTTTTAAGGTTGTTTTACAATTTACACCTGTCACTTGAAGAGCTATTGTGTTCAGATTAGGGTGGTATTGATAAATGTTGAGAACAGCTTTTTAGAAGTGCTGTTTTTTGCTTTAGAGAATGCCATGAAGTTGCAAGAAAATAGAATAATTTACTACTTGTATCCCTACATTTCTACTTGTTCATCAGCTTTTAAATGTCCCTTTTTGTATGTTTCTGCTTTCTTCTTTCTTCTATTGCTTTACCATATTGTCTGCTATAATGCAGACCATTTTGTATGCTAATGAATAATGTAAGATTAAGAAGTATCATGGGGAAATTTTACTATAGCAACTGTTTGGCTAAGGTCATGCCAGAGTGGGATATAAAACAATGCATGATTTTTTTTAAAAAGTCACTTAAACACAAGAAAGTTATTAATAAAACAGGAGAAATCAAGTGTGCCAGAGAAGGCTGATGTTATGTATTCTGTGATCTCAGAATTACACTTCATCCATGTAGGATATACATTTGAGCAAATGTCCATCACTACAAAGTGCACATTAGAAAACCTCACATGATACTCTGCACTTAATGGTTTCCCACCTGTATACAGACATGATCCTCTAGAAGTGGGACTCAAGCCAGAGACCATACTAAACCTCCCCATTCATTCCTCAGCATTTTATAGTGATATATGAGTGCTTCATGGGTGCTCTGGTCAAAATATGAGCAAGAGGACTGCATGAGACACACAACCCAATGGAGAAGAGGGAATGCTGCCTGTATTATAGAAACAGTAGAATGCATGCACATGAATAGAACCTTTCTTTTTCAAACATGACCTTGTACAAGGTATAAGTTACTTATATGAACCTTTGTCCCATCATCTGTAAACAGGGATTATTGCTTTCTCACTGGATGGTTTTAAAATTTAAATTAAATCTGTATGGGAAATGTTTAGCATCATGTCCAGAACAAAGTAAAAACGCAGTGAATAGTGAATGCATGCATTATCATTTTTACTCTCATTAACAGCAATCACTGTTATTATTGGAGTTACAATGATATATTTTGAAAAGCCTCTACACCCAAGTGGCTCATAGCCTAGTTAGTACATTAAAATACTCAGGCATGTTAAAAAATAATCATACCAGACATTATATGTAATGATTACAAATGAAAGCCAGGTAATCCATGCTAACTATGTTATTTTTATGCACTTATTTCTCTCTAAAAACAGAGTGAGCTAATATTCTGTTCACGAAAAGACCAAAAAAAGAAAGAAAACATGCTGTGTCCTGTTTCAGTTCCCATAATGTCTAACACCTATAATGCCTAACACCCACTGTTCAACACAGGGGTTAAAAGAGGTTCAAACAATCATGTGTCCAAAGTAGAGATGTCACAACATAAATAACAATTTTCAAAACCAATCTAATCTAAAAGTTAACATCTAATCAAAGGAACACGGGGACCAAAGTAGCCGAATAATACCCCAGAAATATTGAAAAACTTAATCAAGTGTGGTTTCCTTTGCCATTAAAATTCACACCGTTATTGAATCTGTCTGGTTGGCTGTCCTTTGTCTCTGTTGACACACAAAATTAAAACTGCTGTCACTGTGGCTTTTGTCCCTAACTTCATGATGATTATCACAATGGCCACCAACAAGACAACCTTGACCTGGGCTGACATCTACGGTGACTGAAATACTTTGTTCCAGGCTGATGGACATGGATTGACTCCATGAGTGACAGCTGAATCAGACAAGTTTGGGTTGCTGAGCAGAAAATGATCTACCCATTCAATGAACAGGTAGGACATTTGGGGAAGGGATTATGGCAGAAAATATCCTATTGACAGGTCTTTTTGGGTCTGAGGCAAAAAAAGGGAAGACTTTGTGGCTGTTAGACATGAAGCTGATTTTGACCTTAACAAGTATACAGAGGAAATGGCTAGAAACCAAAGGGTCCACTTGTTCTCACGAGTGCCAATAAAATGTTCCAGCTGACAATTTCTCTCAAATGATAGAAAATAACGTTTTCAAAATTAGGGTGTTTCCCTTAGTTGTTACATATATCATAGAATATAGAAAATTAAATACTACAACTAGAATGTTGAAAATATAGTGGCATAAAACTTCAACTTTGATTCCTAACATTCTCATTGTCATGATATAGTACCAACAGATGCTTTTTTTAAACAATAAGAATGTGAAAGGGTGATCAGTAACCTTTATTTTTCATACTGCTTATATAAACTGCATTTGAGATTTTTAAGATATCTGACACACTATTGAAGAAATGTACTAGTGCACGGGGCGATAAATACTTTGATTAACTTTATGCCTCCCTCATTTCAACTGACGGCTTCATTTATTTCTGTTTTGGTGGGAGGTGAAAGATTTGGTGGAATGGTTTTATTGATAAGACTGTGACAGGTATAAGTATAAAAAATGGGAATGTGCAAAAATAAGCAAAGGCATTGATTTTGGGGGAAATGCTTAATTCAGTAGCTTAAGTATCATTACTCCAGCAGGTAAAGATATCCAGTAATTATATATAGCACAAGAGAGCTATAAAATCAGTAGAGCTGAATCTTTTTGCAGCCTTCTTTCTTTTGAAATGATACCTTAGCTGATGTTATAAGAAAGTCATGTGCTAAATTATTACCATTAAAGAACCTGAGAGCTCCTAACAAATAAATAAAGTCTTGGTTTGCAAGTATTCAGAAAATATATATAAAATAAGATGTGTCAACAATGTAAACATGATGCAGAGATTTGTGGGTAGCATACTCAGGACATCAGAGGAATTTCGTGACAGCTACAGAATTTGGGGATAAGGTTGGGGGTAACTTAAGCAAAAATATGTGTTGGTCAATGTGCTACTAGTGAGTTTTTTTCAAGTCTCCATTTAGAGGGCATGGCCAGGAAAAATGGGATCACAATGTCATGATGTCAAGTGATGTGATGCTGGGGTCATTTTTATAAATATATATTTTATTGATTTTTTACAGAGAGGAAGGGAGAGGGACAGAGTCAGAAACATCGACGAGAGGAGACATCAATCAGCTGCTTCATGCACACCCCCCCACTGGGAATATGCCCGCAACCAAGGTACATGCCCTTGACAGGAATCGAACCCGGGACCCCTCAGTCCGCAGGCCAGTGCTCTATCCACTGAGCCAAACCAGTCCCAGCTGATGCTGGGGTCTTGACTCATGCGGAGTCTTAAACAGTAGAATGTGAGAGCTATGGTTGTATATTGTCTCCAGCACTCTCTGGAGTGGGAAGGTCCTTTCAGGATGACCTGCTGGATTTCACCCTTTCTCATGGAGAAGGGGCATCAGGGACCTGGAATACTACAACATCATCCAACACAACCATCTATACTTATTGAATTACTATTTTGGGCTTTCCTTCCGGTTACCAGGCAGAGATCAAAATTGTCTGCTCCAAAGGGATGAATCATGCTAAATACTCTTAGCATCAATTTTATTTTAGGAAATTGGAATTCTGAATAGTCAATGTTTTGTTAAGTAGATGGAATAATGGGAATCCGTTCTGTATTCCTGCACACATCATTATGACCAGGACACTTATGTTGATCCCTGAGCAAATCCTACTGCCTACAAAGACAGCAGCTTTTATCTTTGACAAGTTCTTAACTATGATACATAGCAAATAACTAAAGTAAGGCATATTTGATATTATATACATAAGCAACCTTAATGAAGAATGAAAAACAATAGAAAGTTATTTTAATAAAAAACATGTGTATTGGTTTATTGCTCCTATTATAAAATTCCCTAAGACAGCAGTAGTTTATTTCCCATAGTTCTGTGCAATGGCAACCTGTGAAGCTCTTCTGCTAGTATAGCAGGTACATGATGTAGTGAAGGGCCTGGGAGGTCCATTATGACTTTATTCATTTCTCTGGCAATCTGCACTGTCTATTGTTTGGGGCACCTCAGTCTCCTCCATGGGACTTGGCCACCACACTCTATTGATCCAAGTGAATCAAAAGGCCAGCCCAGGAGGAAGGAGCAGAAGAAAAAGCCCTGCCTCCTGATGGTAGGAGCAGCAACATGGCATGCAAAAGGGCATAGGCACAGCGATACTTCCTTCATTGGAGGCCCGAGTCATCCCAACCCTTTCCACACTTTCTGCCCCAGTGGTACCTCTCCTGCCTTTCCCTGGCTGCTCAGTGTCTCCGTTCATTACTTCACTAAGGATGGTGTTGGATCAAAGGCAGGAGAAATGGGAGGCAGAGGGCCAGAGTCATGGCAATATTTGGCAAGTTATTTTTTTGTAGTTGTTATTTTAAATCCAAATCTCTCTCCTCAAAATAAAAAAAATGTTCAGCCGAAACCGGTTTGGCTCAGTGGATAGAACATCCGCCTGTGGACTGAAAGGTCCCAGGTTCGATTCCGGTCAAGGGCATGTACCTTGGTTGCGGGCACATCCCCAGTAGGAGGTATGCAAGAGGCAGCTGATGATTCTCTCACATTGATGTTTCTAACTCTCTATCCCTCTCTCTTCCTCTCTGTAAAAAACTCAATAAAATATATATATATTTTTAAATGTTCATGGATCTGTGTTTACCTTCACACAGAAAAAAAATATCAGGCAAATGTGGGGTAAACTTTAGAGCAAAATAATTCTGAAAAACATTTCATAAAGCAAGGCATGTGGGAAAATAAATGCTCATTATAAGCTAAAATGGGACATTTGCATTGAATACATTTACATCAACATGGATTTCACAAATTGTTATTTTGTGCATGCCTTACAGTATCCAAAAAATCGTTCCAGCTACCTTGCATGTGTTTTTATTTGTTTGGTATCAAAAATACGTCCCAGTTCTCAATCAAAACTAGTTTGCATCAAGAAACACTTACAAATTTACTTTCTATGCTACGATGGAATGAAACTTTTTTCAAATTGTTTTAAAAACAGAAATAAATAGCAGATACAATATTTTTTTGCTTAAACCAGAAGAAAAAAATATGAAGAAAGAAGAACACTAACAAAATTTCCAAGGAAAATGAAATATTAGGTATAAGGCAACTACTTAGCAGTAGCTAAAAGGAAAATTGATGACACAGGAGGCTCCCAGGTCCCTGAACAACTTCTGCTGTTCTGCCCTTAAACTTCAAACAAAGGAGATGTCAGCCCACTGGGAAATTGCTGCTCAGGAACCTGCAATGGTTTCCTTTTAACCAATAAATCAAACCTTTCCTTGTGGAAACAAAAGAGTTTCTATATGCACTTCCCACTGGTAGTATCCAAGCTGATTTGTCGCAATTTGCCACAGGGAACCCTCAGTCAGTCAGGCAAGCATCTTCACACTCCCCATCAATCATGCTCCCCATCCCTGGAATATGCTGTACCTCATTTTCTAATTATCCCAATCCTATGCCTTCAAGATCTGCTCACCACTCATGTCCTCTATTAAAGTCTACTCAACAATTGTAGGCTACACTGACCTTCCTTTTCCCCACTTCCCTAGGGAATGTTGGGAAGGGGTAGGATGTAAAAATAATAACTAGAGAAACAGCATCAGCTGCTATATTAGGTGCTTTTTAGATGTCAGTATGGTGGCCAATGTCATAATTTGGTTTCCTAGTTCCTGCTCTTTCTCTCAAATAGCATCCCTATTTTCTAATGAGCAAATGATTGTGGCCTGTTGGGGATGGCCTTGAGTTGAGGAAAATACCAAGAGACTGTGTTTCAGTACAAAGCCCTGGGGCCAGAACTTACTCTCCTAATTTCAGGACCCCACAGGACGTAAGCAGACACATTCGTATCTGGAGCAAGTGAGGCAAGGCCCAGTAGCATGGCCAAGAGTCACTCATGTCGATAGAGACAGTCACCTAAGTAGCGTTCTCAGTGTCCTGTTTGTCTGCCACTTCTTGGTTCTTGTCATTCTCAGATCTCTTCTAGGCAGTCTTCTTCTTCTTTTTAAAAAAATATATTTTATTGATATTTTACAGAGAGGAAGGGAGAGAGATAGAGAGCTAGAAACATCGACAAGACAAAAACATAGACCAGCCGCCTCTTGCACATCCCCCACCGGGGATGTGCCCGCAACCAATGTACATGCCCTTGACCTGAATCAAACCCAGGACCTTTCAGTCCACAGACCGACGCTCTACCACTGAGCCAAACCGGTTTCGGCTCTAGGCAGTCTTCCATTAGACAGAGAGCTCTTGAAAACTTTTCGATAAATTGCTTTTCTGTCATTAGCCTAAATCTCTTAGTTATTTGCAACCTGGCATCAAATGGGAAGTATGGATGTAGCGGGTATAATCCCAATCACAGCCACAGAAGAAAGCTACTCTTTTCGTTTCCTATAGCTGCACTTAATGGTTATGTTTTTCAGATGGTAGAAATCAATCTTAGTCAACTCAGTCACTGAAACGTTTCTTTAGTAAATGTAATAGCTCACCTGCCTGCATTCTCATAGGTCATGGAATGCAGGCAGGTGAGCTCATGGAGCTCATGAGTCATGGGCTGGTCCGGAAAAGGCCGGACCTCTCCCTAGTTATCACTGCCCATGCCGGCCTCCACTGGGATGCCTGCTTTCCAGTTGGAAATGAGGCAGCCCCCAATGACACATGTTGCAGCCCTGACTTCTGGTGCCTTCGAATGTGACTGTGTTTGGAGAAAGAGCCTTTGAAGAGGTGATTAAATTAAAATGAGTCTGTTAGGTGGGCCCCAATCCAATCTGGCTGGTGACCATATAAGCAGAGGAAATTTAGATACAAAAAGAATACTCTGCTGCTGTAAAAAAGAAGGAATGCTTGGCATTTACAACAGCATAGACGGAGCTGGAGACCATTATGCTAAGCAAAATAAGCCAGTTGGAAAAACATAAATATCACATGATCTCATTCATATAATGGCCATATGGAATATAAAGAATAACATAAACTGATGAACTAAAATAGATCCAGAGACATAGAAGCATCGAACAGACTATCCAATCTAAGGGGGAAGGGAGAGTGGGGGGAAGTGGGGAGATCAACCAAAGGACTTGCATGCATGCATATAAGCATAACTTATGGACACAGTCAGTAGTGGGGGGCAGAGAGGGCATGTGCAGGGGGGTGGGGGGAATGAGCGGGGATAGGTCAATGGGGGAAAAAGGATTCATATATAATATTTTAAACAGAAAAAGAGAGAAAGAGAGAGAGAGAGAGAGAGAGAGAGAGAGAGAGAGAGAGAGAGAGAAGAAAAGAAAAGAAAAGAAAAGAAAGACAAGACAAGACAAGACAAGACAAGACAAGACAAGACAAGACAAGACAAGACACAAGGAATGTGTGCACACAGAGGAAGGACCACAGGACATAGGAATAAGCCAGCCATTTGCAAGCCACAGAGAGGCCTCAGGGAATCAAACCTGCCAAACACCTGGATCTCAGGTTTCCAGCCTCCAGAACCATGAGGATAGACATCTCTGTTGCTTAAGCCACCTGGTCGGTGGTACTTGGTTGTGGTGGCCCAAGAAAACAAAGACTGGCATTGCCCTGTGCTAACCATCTATTTACTTCATCCTATCCTTAACCTCCACTCGTCTGAATGTGCACCGCATCCCTATACTTCTCGAGCTTCGTGGGCAGTTCTAATTTCCCATAAAATCTCTCTTCTTAAACCCTGCCACAGACAGTTCCCTGCAAAATTGTACTGTCATGTAACTTGCCTCATGCATGGATAAATGGTATATACTGTGTTCTTAAGACAGCACAGATTTTGACTAATTTTGCTCAGAATGATACTGATGACTGACCCCTTTGTAAATGTTGGACTCAATGTACAGTTTTCAAAACTCCCCACTTTGCACTATCCCAGCTAATCTGTTCTAATACTGATTGATGGATGGGAAAGAAATATTGGATGTGGATTTACCTTACAGTAACAATTGCTTTATATGGTAACATTTTGGTCAAAAATTTTGTCAGGCTGACTTATATAAAATAAAGTTTATATAAAATAACATATATATATAATGATTTTTAATATAGAGTTATTAATTCTTGGAGTCTTTTAAACTTTTATATTAATAGACAAGGATCAAATAGAGTCTAGTGTTCAGAGTGGCACATTAATAAATATTTATCTAATAATAGGCACAGAGCATAATTAACATTAATTCGTGATTTGTTCTAGTTGATGATAATTTATCTTTTGTTAAGAAGAAATTAAGAGTTTTCATGAAATGGGAAAAGAGAAAGCTGATTTTTCCAGCTGAAAAATGAGCAAAATATTGCTGGACAGCCAACATCTGGTGTCAGTTAAGCCTAGACAGGACAGTGAAAAACTTATATGCCAGAGGGAGCAACCCTGTGTTTGCAGAGAAAAGAAGGTTATGACATGGCTGATCTTTTTAGTGATCAAACACCCGCTGTTCAGTCTCGCTGCATATAAGGCTTATCTTTGTTCAGTTCTGTGTTTCATTGCTGGTAAACAAACTTGAAAGACAAATATGCTAGAATTCTATTTTTTCCCCCTGAGAATGCCAAATAAACGTATCCTAACCTTTTCCACTTAGCAAGCTACCCTCCAGGGCTGCTTAGATAAAAGGCCATTACATTCAAATAGAGCGATTGGGTGGTTGTTCTCCATCTCACAAGCAATAAGTCAAGAGTACCATGTCCTCTCCAGGTTGATTATATGGTTACCAGGAAATCATAGCAAATTAAATCAACTTGTGTTGGGAGTACAGATGTTGTAGGCAATGACTTCCATATAAATCAGTGGTGAATTAAATGTTGCTCATTTGCCTTTCCAGGTTTCAATATATCTGCAATGGAGCCACATGGCTGCTCTGTAGAGAAATATAAATTTCCTAAGTGTTGGCCAAAAGCAGTCACCTCACCTGAGTGGCTAAGCTGAAGGCGAGCAAGATGAGGTGCCATGCCCCCTGGTCTTCCAGCAGAGAATCCTCCATTTGCCACAGGGAGTGTAAGCGAGGCTCATTCATGAGCATTTTCTCTCTAGCCAGCGACCTCATGTCCCCTTCTGCAATTATGGTGCTCTTCTTGGTTCTGTAGGACTCTACTAAAAAGTGATGAGTAATAAACTTTATAGCATAGTTACAGTACTGAAACTAAAATGTAAATGAATGCACTGAGATGAAAGCTGACTAGCTCAAGAGGTAGGTTTATCTCTCTGGGAAAGTCAGACCTTGAGTCAAATGCCATATATACGTGAAAAAAATAGAATTATTACACTTATTTAAGAAATATACTTCTGATATTAATGTCCCAGTAATTTCTCTATTTCCAAGTGATCTCAGATGTCATGTGGTTAGAGGATAGCAGTTGATCCTGGGCAAAGAAGTGAAAATTTTAAAATATTGCAACTAATAGAAAAGAAGCAAGTAAGCATTTGGCTGCTGTTCTTTAGGACGACCTCTCTGCCTATCCACACATATGCAAATACATGTAGATATATACACTTAAGTAAATTTTAATTGCTTTTCCAGGTAATAATGTTCCAGATACTCATTCATCAGTTGTCTGTTCTCTTTTGGAGAAGAGAATTACATCTTGTAAATAATTACAAGTTTTCCAACACAAATTCTCCCTTTTTCACCCCACAGACCAACAGAGACCATGCTAAAGGACATGGTTGAAGGTCAAATTGGTCTGCTCCTCCTGGATCCCAGAACAAGTCAGGTGCCTCCGCCCAGTCCCTGTAGCCCCCACCTTGCTGGGATCAGAGTCTCTGCATAACCGGAAGAGCTCAGCCCCAGCCACAATTCACTCTCTCCAAAAGATGAGCAAAGAATATTTCATTTTTCCAAAATTTTCTATCATATCAGTCACTCCATAATCCTTGGAATGACTTTAATAAAGGAGTACATAGCAGCAGTGTGACAAAACCTATCCACTTTAAAAGCTATCATTAATTAACTAAAGCTGAGGCTAATTATTAAGCAAAAAAGCAGACATTGTGGAACCATCCTATTTAGGTCAGTCATATGCCCTCCAACAAGGTTGTAATAGAGACTTCTGAGTAAGGAATACTAATAGTAGGAATATAGTTGATTATTCTGATCAGAAGTGCTGGTTAGAAGGGTACAACCAACAGTTATTGGAACGTGGCAAGGCTATTATTACTCATCTTTGTATTACCAAGTCCTGAGAAGAACAGAGCGAGGTACTCATTAAATGTTTGCTGGACTGAATTGGTATGTAGTATTGCTTTTAAAAATAAATCTATATTAATGGCTAATTGTGTGGCTATCCAAGATGGTGAATGGAAGTGTAAATTTGGGACTGAGACTTCCTATGGTCAAATACAGGCAACCGTGTGCTAGATGATGACTTGGGTGAGGAGCACCTCTGTGCTTCTCAGGGTAAAGTGTACATGCGATAGACAGTATCTACTTCAGAAGGATATACTTGTATAGTAGAGTATACAAGAAGCAAAACACATGTGACATAATGACTGGCAACAATAGGGAGTAAATATCTTATTAATATTATAAAATTACTTATGAACTGCATACACATGTAACTGAGATTGATTTTTCCTTCAGTGTCCTATATAATAAAAACCTAATACACTATGTCTCCAGTCATCTGTTCAACCAATCAAAGCATAATATGCTAATGATATGCTAAGGCCACTCAACTTCTTGCTATGATGTGTACTGACCACCAGAAGGCAGACAGTTAACTTGTCAACCAGTAGCTATGACGTGCCCTAACCACCAGGGGGCAGATGCTCTGACCGGTAGGTTAGCTTGCTGCTGGGGTCCGCCCAATAGGGGCTGAGCAAGATGAGCCAGATACGCCCAGGAGCCCTCCCGCAGTCCCTCCCTGATTGGCCAACCTCCAGCTTCCCTCCCTGGCCTCAGTCATGCACCAGTGGGGTCCCTCAGCCTGGCCTGTACCCTCTTTCACTCTGGGACCCCTCAGGGGATGTTGGAGAGCTAGTTTTGGCCCAATCCCACAGGCCAGGCTGAGGGACCCCATTGGTACATGAATTTGTCCACTAAGCCTCTAGTTTATATATGAAAAAGTATTTACAAGGACTTATGTTGAAGATAAGAGAATGTTCCATGCTGTTAATATTTTACAGAGCCCCCTTTCTCTAAAGAGCCCTAACAAGCACTGTTTTTGTTTTTATATATCCATTTGGACATATATATTCCACTGTGTTAAATTTTTCAGCTTTTTCCAGTAACTGAGTGATTTAAGTATGCAGAATAGGTAAAATCCTAGAAGGGAGAACTTAACAATGTATGTATCCAAATATGCACACAGTGTGTTGCCTGTAATTTTTAAATTAATTCCAAATTTAAAGTTTTTAAAATATATTTTGATTTGAGAGAGAGGGAAAAGGAGAGGAAAAGAGAAACATGGTTTGGCTGCTTCATGTGTACCCCCTACTAAGGAATGATTCAACAACCCAGGCATGTGTCCTGCCAGTGAATCAAATCAGCGGCCTTCTGGTGCAAGGGATGATGCCCAACCAACTATGCCACACCAGCCAGGGCTCAGATTTTAAAATGTTGGTAGCTGGATTAGTTGATTATTTTTAATTTTTTATTCATTTGTCTATAATTTATTATTCATTTGTCTATAAAATAACAGATGACAGATTTTACATAGGCTGGGGATTGGTTAAACTGTGGTAATTTGCACCAAAGTCAGAAAAATAAGTTCCTTAACTGGTAAAATAAGCCTTAAAATTAGATCATAAGAGAATATTCCTAAAAAGAAAGGTTTCCAGGGAATGTCCTGGGAAGCAAAGTCCACGGCCAATTATCACTGAGCACACGCTTTGCTAAGGAATAATTTCAGACTGTCACCCGAATATACTTTAAATTGTGTCTGAATTTTTTGAAATAATTCGGTACTTTAACCCCACTTATTTATTATCACATGTCACATTTCCTTAAGGCTTCTTGATTATGAATTACTTTCATAACCAGGTACAATGTCTTGAGAGACCCTTGCTCTATAATTAGTGGAAAATCTATTTTTAATTCCACTAACAGGAGTCAGGGATGTGGTATAAAATATATTTTCCTGGTGAATTCTTGCCTTCTATCATAGTTTTCCATTCACTAAATTATTCGCCCATTTCTGATTACTGTTGTGTCTGTTTTCCATACTATGTTCCAACATGCCAGATTTCAAATTCTTCCACTACCCAAAAGGCCCACTACCACAGGAAAACTCTCTAAAATGTTGATTTAACTAGAGGCCTGATGCATGAAGTTTGTGCAAGAGTAGGCCTTCCTTCCCACAGCTGCAGGCATCCACTTCCCTCTGGCACCCAGGACCCACGCTGGCTTCCCTCAGGCCACCCACAAACACCCAGGACCGGGCCTTCCCACCAGCCCTGGCTTCATCTGTAAGGATGTCCCGAATGACTTCCTGAAGGTCATCCAGTCTAATTAGCATATTACTCTTTTATTATTATAGATGAGAGCCATTTCAAAGTGTTGACCAACTACCAACAACTGACTTGAATATTGCCCTTCTAAAAATCCATGGGCCATTTACCTGCAAGACACAATTTCTCTCAGTCCTTACCCATGATCAAAGCCTACATAAAAAATAAGAAAAAGAAAAGTCAGCATAACTAAAAAGTAACACCATTGTGTATGGTGGGCCTTCAATAAGCACATGTTGAATAAATATCAATAGATATTATAAAACATTATATTGAAAATGAAAAAAATTATGTTAATATAGTTATTCACCTATGCCTAGATAAATTAAAATAATAGAATCAAACAACAAAATATAGAACATTCAGAGAGTTGTTGACCTAATACTTAGGTATACACCATAGAGTGAACATACAGATGAGTTTTGAAATACGTTCTTTGTGCAGAACATACTAGTAAGTGCCAAGGAGGAATTTCAAAGACAGAGGCTAGCCTGGTTGCTTGCTCTCATGAGCCATTTACATGGAGATGATAGTGGAACACATCACAGTTGGGCTTTCCACGTAAGTGGATAATTTATGTCTCACAAAAGCCAGCTGCATTATGCCACCGTACTCATTACAGTGATGGCACGGCAGCTTACCAATGAAGACACTGAGGTGAAGATAGGACGATCCTGGACTCTTTTGTATCTGCTGTGGAACCACGCTGGGCAATCACCTGCTAGCACATGGAGAGCAGCACTTCGTAATCATCCTAATTAGCTTCCAAAAGCAGTCATTGAAAGAACTCCTTCCGCAGAATCAAATAAATCTCATTTCCTCTATTTCAAACT
Source organism: Vespertilio murinus (assembly GCA_963924515.1). Taxonomy (NCBI): domain Eukaryota; kingdom Metazoa; phylum Chordata; class Mammalia; order Chiroptera; family Vespertilionidae; genus Vespertilio; species Vespertilio murinus. The sequence goes on from OZ004707.1 coordinate 9,728,020, forward strand.
TCTCCCTTGAAACAAGTTACAGTGGAAAGCTACTCTTCTGGATTATTTATTGATGAGAACAATGAGACCACACATAGGGGAAGGCTCCTTAGAATGGGTCTTGAGCAAGTTTGGGGGCTACATATCCAGGCAATATCCATGGCAGGGAGTGACTGGTCTTTCCAGACTGAGTCTGAGGGCATTCAGGGGGAAGTCTAGCCATGCTGAGTCTGCAGGAAGCCCCAGCCAGTCTGGCCAGGCCAAGGTGACAGAGACTTAGAGGCTGTGTTAGTCTGCTGGGCTGCCCAAAGATGTACCACCAACAGCAGCCCAGTGCCTCTGTACATTTCTGGAGGCTAGAAGTCCAAGATCAGGGCATCAGCAGGGGTTTGTTTATTCTAAGGTCTCTCCCTCTTTTTATACCTGGTCTTTCATCTGTGAGCACACCTGTCTGCTGTCTAAATGTTCTCTGATAAGAACACTAGTCAGGTTGGGTTAGAGCCACTCTAAAGACCTCATCCTTGCTTTATTTCCTCTTTAATCACCTTATCTATAATAATAAAAGAGTAACATGCTAGTTAGTCCAGACAGTTAAACGACTGCCCAGATGTCCTTCCAATGACCTTCCTTAAGAAGCCAGGCTGCAAGAGCCAGGCCCCTTGCATGAATTTTATGCATCGGGCCTCTAATGAATTCTAATGATGCCCTTGGATGTTATAATGTAAGTTACTGACATTTAAAACTCATCATATTTTCATTCCTAGTGTTTCCTAAGTCAGTGGGACCTTTGTTGATGATATTTGTCAGCAAAAACAAAACCAAAAAACTAGTCAGTGTGCCATACATCACAAACGGTTACAACTTCCATTAATGCGGTTCTTTGAACACATTTTCACTTTTTACTTTTATTACTTTTTAATTCAACTTAGAGAGCCAAGTTCCGTGCAGACAGATAGTTGGCGCTCAGAGACGCTGCTGAAGAGAATGTGGTTTTGAGAGAAGGAAGTTCCATAAATCTGCTAATTATCACCCTTACATTTAAAGAGCTCCTCTCTAAAGCAAGCATGATGTGGCTTTTGTGTGGAATAGTCCATTTTGGAACTTTTAATCAAAATATGAAACCTTCAAATCTGGGTCACCCATTTTTTGAATAACCACATATTGCCCTAGCTGTGTTTTCTTACGCACTTGGCATTTCAAGTGCGAGAGCTTCCCATACTACCCCTCCAATGATTGACTTAATGAGCATTTGTGTCAAAGAACCATGAAATGAAGTGCTGTTAACATCTGCCAGATGTATCCTTTATAGCGTTGTCATTTTTTCTAAAACGCAATTACTTCCTCGTTGAAGTGACCCGCTACTTCACGAGAAACAATTGCAAACGTGAAGTGACACACTGGCTTTTTAAAAACACGTTTTTTTTTAGAAGAACCACAGGACAATATGTAATTTTCAGGGTGTAAAACTTCTACCGCAGTGATGTTTATGTCCTTTTTCTTGCATGGTATCTCTCATTAACGGAATCTGAGTTGAAAAGAAACAACCTTTCTTTTTCATTAACATTGACAAGTTCAATGCATTGGGAAAGGCGGTGAACTGGAAATGTATGAAAATTGACTGTGTAATGATGTTTGTTAAAGAATAGGGGTTTATACATAAATGTATATTTTATTTCCTAAGAGATGTTTACTGTCTATTTTGTCTATTCAGGATTTTTCCTTCTTTACCTTCCCTGTTTCCAGGGTGAAGAGAAAATGCATAACAATGGAGCATGCTGTATAAGACCAAGTTGGTGCAAGTCTCACGAAGATATGAGGAACTTTCTTTAGAGGCATAATTGCCAGCAGACTACCAAGTTTAGAAAGGTTAAGTGTTTGTCACAAGGTCATTTTATTGGGAAGTGGCAGAGCAGGATGAACTCAGACACATCTTACTCCCATCCTGTGTTCTTAACCCTCACTTAGCATTTCTTTTGAGAAATGGTTTTATTTTTATCATTGTCAGTATTACAGAGGTCCCCCATTTTCCATCCAACCCCTCCCCACCGCAGGCTTACCCCACACTATTGTCTGTGCCCATGGGTTATGCATGTATGCATATATGATCTTTTCTAACCTCTTCCCTCCCGGCTGAGATGGGTTATTCTGTTCCCTGCCTCTGGACCTATGTCAGTGTATTCTGTTCATTAGATTCCACATATAAGGACGATAATGTGATATTATTTGTCTTCTCTGACTGGCTTGTTTCACTTAGCATAATACCCTGTTTCCCCGAAAATAAAACAGTGTCTTATATTAATTTTTGCTCCCAAAATTCGCTAGGTCTTATTTTCAGGGGATGTGTTATGTTTCCATGAAGTAGGTCTTATTTTCAGAGGAGGTCTTATTTTCGGGGAAACACGGTAGTCTCCAGGTCTGTTCATGCTGCTGCAAAGGGGTCATCTTTATTTGGATAATGCATTAACTCTTAAAACTCCTCCTTTTCTCTCTCTCTCTCTCTCTCTCTCTCTCTCTCTCTCTCTCTCTCTCTCTCTCCTCAAATAAGATATTCTCTCTGTGTTTGCTTTCCAGGCAGCGAAAAGGAAGACAAACCAAAGCACAGAATTATCACCTCTCCCACGAGTCAGTACTTTAACATCCCTCTGAGAAGCTCGCCACAATGCTGGTTCAGACCTCATTCCCTAGAAGTATTCCCATTCCCAATGACCACACCTAGCTAAAAGACTGGCACATGGACATTATGTTAGATACATAAAAGGGGGGGGCAATGATAGTGAGGGGACAAATAAGCTACCAAACATATATAATTTCTGAATAAGGCCACATGAAACTAATTTGCAGCCTTAAAAATATACCAGGAGGGCAGTATAGTAAAAGGTGTTTAAAACTGAAAAAAAAAAAAAAACCTGTAGTATAATTTCAGATCTACTTCTAAAACAGTGGATCATAAGCAAATCCTTGAAAATTTGTTCAATTTAGTTGGCTTCTTGACAATAAACAAAATTAAAATCTGCCTTTGAAGGCATGCAAAATAATCTAATGACAAAGATACCAGATGTGAAGGACTTTTTAAAGTATTTGTGTGGCTGAAACCAGTTTGGCTCAGTGGTAGAGCATCCGTCTGTGGACTGAAAGGTCCCGGGTTCGATTCTGGTCAAGGGCAAGTACATTGGTTGCTGGCACATCCCCAGTAGGGGGTGTGCAAGAGGCAGCTGGTCGATGTTTCTCTCTCATTGATGTTTCTAGCTCTCTATCTCTCTCCCTTCCTCTCTGTAAAATATCAATAAAGTGTATTTTTAAAAAAAAGTATTTGTGTGTGTGTGTGTGTGTGTGTATGTGTTAATGTGTGTGTGTTTGCCTATGTTTGTATGTATGTGTTTATATAGTTTATACAGGATTTCCCCAAAATATACACATACTTTAATAGCTGATTTCTATTACATTTTGAAAATGAAATGTATTTCAATAAACATTGTCTTTGTAATTATTCAAAGTGTGTATACATATTTTGGGGGGATTCTTGTATATATAGCTTTAAAGGATATCCATAATGCTTACTTATTATTTTCTAAAAGTATTTTCAAGCGTTAGGAACATTTTGAGATGTGGTAGTGATTACATGACTGCGTTCCTATGTCAAAAGTCATGAGTTGTTGATATTTATGGTATGTCATCAATAAAGATGATTTTTTTTAATTTAAAAATAAGAACTTTGGGCCCAAATAGTATCAAGGTTTTTACAAACAGGGGCTTCTTATAGGTGCTAACAGCTGGAAATTTTTGGTGGGGAAACTCTTGGAGGAAGCAGGAGGAAAGATGTCTGCAGCGCCCTCTGCTGGTTGGGTTGGCTCAGGAGCAGAGTGCTAGGGAGGTGTGCCATGCATTGTGGGTAGTACCACCACCTGCGTGCAGGTACACCAGGCATGTTCTGAACATAGAGTTTTGCCCTCTTCACCAGTCAGTCACCAGGTGCTCCCTGTAGGCCATGCACTTGCAGGCCCCATCCGTCTGCAGGCCTGGGCTCCACACCCTCCGAGCCCTTTCTCCCTCTGCACCCATCCACACACTGTTTCCACTGCCTCACCTGCTCTCTTCTTTTACTTGTCAGATTCCGTCTGTTCTTTTTTATAGATAATTTTTTCTTTATTTATTAAGGTATTATATATATTTCCTTATTCTCCTCCCCCCCTCCCACACTCATGCCCTCACCCCCCTGGTGTCTGTGTCCATTGGTGAGGCTTTTATGCATGCCTACAAGTCCTTTGGTTGATCTCTGCCCCTTACCCCCACCCTCCCCTGCCTTTCCTCTGAGGTTTGATGGTGTGCTCCATCAAAAAATTATTAGACTTAAATGAATTTGGCAATGTAGCAGAATACAAAATTAACACCAAGAAATCTGTGGCATTTTTATACACCAATAGTGAACTTACAGAAAGATATATTTTTTAAAAATCCCATTTACCAAAAAAAAACAATCCCACCACACCAAAAAAAATTTAATATACCTAGGAATAAACTTAACTAAGGAGGTAGAAGACCTGTACTCGGAAAACTACAGGACACTGAACAAAATAGATAGAAGAAGACATAAACAGATGGACGCACACACCGTGTTCATAGATTGAAGAATCAACATCATTAAAATGTCAATACTACCCACAGAAATCTACAGATTCAATGCAATCCCCATTCAAATATCAAAGGCATATTTCACAGACCTAGAACAAACGCCCCAAAAACTCTTCTGGAGTAAAAAAATACCCCTCTGTTTTTAAAGCCCAACTCCCGGGCACTGTGTTTGTCATCTTACTGCAATCGCAGACTTACAGCACCTTTTCAGGTATTTTACATTGCTATGAGACTCAGTTTCTCTTCCCCTTTATTCTCATCATCATTATTATTTTTTGCATTCTAATACCATGTTTGATATTTGTATAAGATCCTCCCTCCTTCTTTGGAAATACATATAACCATCTTCCACCTAAATGAAATGATTGAAGACAAGCCACTGAGGAAATGATCCTGAATGTTCTTATGGGACATAATTTTCACTGCCCACATGAATATTCCAAGTTCCACATTGCCCATTTCAGAAAGACATCATAGCATTTAAGTCTATCACTTCCCAAATAGAAAAAATCCACACGTTTCCACCAACCATGCTTATCACCTTCCATTTAAGGTAAAAACAACAAAACAAAACAAAAAACAAACAAATAATGTTTTCTTTCTGGACTGTTTTGTTATCTCACAATGAATGATCATTCATTTTGCTCAATAAGGAGAGAAAGGGGCTGCGATGAATTTCCCCCCGCTTGTATTTATTGTGGCAGAAAGCGTGATTTCTGGCTCACCTTTGGAGAGCATGGCACCACTGTAAAGGATGAGCGTTCCAAGTGTTAGAAATTTAATTCCAGATATACAAGCAATAATTCTCAAACTGTCCAGCTTCTGCTAATACAAAATGACACATTTGAGAAAGAAAAAAACACACACATTCATTTCCTTCCTGGAGCATTCCCAAGTTGTCAGAGCAGTTGAAATTTTCTATTACTTACAAATGGCCAGTAATGCTTGTCAATGGTTGTCTTTGTTGCACAATCCCTTGGGTTTGAGAAGAAAACATCTCTCACAATACTGTTTTCATACAATGTACACATACTGTCTGCATTCCAATACAAAGATAAAAATATCTGCCCACAAAAGGAGCAAGGGGAAAGTGATGTAACAACTTAATTACAAGGTGTTATAAGATGCTAAAGACTTTGCAGGTATGAAAGTATGAGGGGAAAATAGTTGTCAAGCTATATACTATCGGTGCAAGTTTTCCCAGTCCAAATGCACTTTTATCAACCATCTAATGAATAAATGTCATGTGCTGTGATATCTATACATGTCTATAATATCCTTACTCTTCTAGCAAAATAATTTATCAACTGCACCCCAAAACATCCAATAGAACATCCTTATCAACACACATTACATTACTTATTTTCATGGATTCAGGTCTTCTGTTGATATTTTCATTTTGGTCTCAGTTTTTAATGTAATTTTTAACCCTTATTCTTGTATCCTGGGATTTTTTTGGCCAAGTCAGGCTATCTTCCTGGCAACAAGGTAAGGCCATATGGGAAGGAGTCTGAATCCCATTCTTGGCCACAGGAAGGTACCAATGGGAGGGAGGTGTGACACCTCATTGGTTTCACCCACATCTTTTTTTATTATTATACTAAAAGCTCGGTGCACAAAATCTTGCATGGGTAAGGTCCCTTTGCCTAACTGGCACTCAGGGCTGATAAGGGACTTGCAGCTGCCAGCCAGGCGTCCCTTCATTCTCACCACCCCCTGGTGGTCAGTGTATATCATAGCAAGTGATTGAACTCCCAGTAGAACTCCAGGGAGGACACTTTGCATATTAGCCTTTTATATATATAGATCACCTCTATATACCAGGCACTAAGCCCTATATACCAGGCACAAATCTAAGCATTAGGTTTGGTCCTAATAAAGATGCCTATGTGAAAACAATGGTATAAATGACTATTTGACAATTGGGAGTAGATTATTTACTAAATCAAGATGATGTTAGAATTCCTTATATTAGTAGTGGTTGACATCCAGAATTTCTGTCTCTCTATCCTAGCTGCTTCTATGCTAAGCCTAGATCCAGGTAAGTGGGAGGAGAGGCCCTAGAGCCATTTCTGGACTAGACAACCTACCAAAAAAGAAGTCTTAAGATGAGCCTAAGCCATGTGTCTACTTGTACATGTTACCCAGTATCTATGAACTCTAGCTGAGAGGTGAGTGCTGCTGAAATTCAGCACCTACCCTGCTTTCCAAGCCATCTAGCAAGGCATGGGGTTACATCTCCCAGAGCATAAGGCACCATTAATAAACTGCATATTACATGGTCTCATTTTACAAGTCCCTCATAACATGCACAGGACACAGCCCACCCAGACAGTACTCTGTTTCCTGATTGACCCAAAGATCCTCCAGGGGTCAGCAGTCTTGGCATTGCTAGTCTGGAGTCAGCATGCTGAAGATGCTAAAGCACTGAAGAATGAGAATCAGGATAGAATCACTGAGTCGGGAAAATGACAACATGAGATTCCACTTGAAGTATGGTATAGAATTCCAGAAGCTTTCACAGGGACCCCAAGGGCAGGTTGACATTTGAAACATGGGATTTAAAGCAACCACAGAGACACCCAAAGTCAGGCATGAGGGGGCTGTCATGTCTTAAGACAATATCCTAAGGGATGTCCTCAGTATGAAATTGCTACAGAGCTCCCTGCCACCACCCAGACTTGGTCTGGGATCTGGGAGGAGACAGAGGCTATATGTGGAAGTAGTAAAATAGAGCTGAGAAGGAGCTGGAGAGGATCTACTGTAAGCCCTCAGACCAACTCAGATCTCGGGCAGCTCCACTGTGGCCATCAACACTGCTCCTCAGTCTCCAGAGACTGTGTGAGAAGGGGTGAGAGACAGCCCACAAACAGCTACGCCTGACCTTCAGCGCACAGTGTGACTGCAAGGGCTCTCCCAGTCTCTGCACCAGTCAACAGGTCCGAGATGAAGCCTGCACCACAGACAAAACCCTCTGTCTCATTCATTATTGCTTACACATTCACAACTTACCTTCTCATAGGAAACAGCTGAAAAGGGAAATCTGAGTCTTTATAGCAAACTAGAGGCCCAGTGCACGACATTCATGCACTGGAGGGGGGGGCATCCCTCAGCCAGGCCTGCTCCCTCTTGCAGTCCAGAAGCCCTTGTGGGGGATGTCCACCTACTGCAGGGGCAGGAGATGCTCCCACCACCACCACTGCATTCGTCTGCTGTGGGCCCGGCTTCTGGCTGAGTGGTGCTCCCACTATGGGAGCGCACTGACCACTGGGTGGTCAGTGCACATCATAGTGACTAGTTGTTCTGCTTTTAGGTCAATTTGCATATTAGCCTTTTATTATAAAGGATTATTATATAGGATACTTCTTTCTCTCTTGCATGTATGGTGAGTGCTGTAAGTTAATCGACCGCCACTTTGCTGTGCTGAGCATCGTAGCCTGTGACTGAATCCTACCATGATCTTTCCCGAACAGTAAGAACACGGAGTCATGGAGCACATACCAGTGTCCCCTGCTTCTTGGCAGTTCACTGTAGGCCTCTTTCCTTTTGCAAAAGGCCCACATTAGTACCTGATTTGCTAACTGAAAGGAATATCAAGAGGCTTTTGCTTTACAGAGAAAAAAAGAAAGGAAAGAGGCAGAACAGAAAGCAGCGTGTGGCATTCATTTTGCAGCAGCGGTTATGGAGGCGGTGGGACCCCAGGCGAGAATGCACCCCACCAGGCTCTTCCTGGGGACCACACTGGGCACCTAGGTGGAGCCGCAGAGCTCTGGCCTGCGTCTGTGAGCACACGTGCTTCGTCTCAATTTACTGTGCGCTTCCATTAGCAAGATGTGTCTTAGGATTAGCAGAAAATAGGGTGTTACTTTAGTTTTTATGCATTAGCTGGTGTGATTTGGTAGGTTATTTGGGGCCTTGCAATGCTTAGATACGTTTCCATATGCATTACTGTAATTGGGTCTCCGCTTCCTGCCATTAGGGCTTCGGGAAGGTGTTACTGCTCCCTGACAAGGGAACCTGTCTGCAGGGCAAGCTCCCCACAGACCCTGATGCTCTGGGTGGAGGAGACTGGGCTGGCATGAGTTTGCTTAGCAGGTGGGATGTTCTTTGCCTCTTAGTCCTGGCTGGAAACCCTAAAGCGGCCTCACAGCTCCCCCTGTCCCCAGCACAGCTGTGAAAGGTCCTTTGAGTTGGAAATTCTCGCAGGAGTCCCTGGGGAAGAGCTGAGGACTAGTCTCCTGCCAACAAACAGCAATATCGAGGCATCCCCACCAGGCAGCACATCCTGGTGTGAGCCCGTGATGGCTCCCAGGGGCTTCCTTTCCTGGGCGATGAGCTCAGTGGGAAGCAGTCCCCAGAGACCGCCCAGAGGTCAGAGAGCATGCCAGGGTCCATGCAAGCCCATGGGTCTTTAGTAGAAAGGCCTCGAAGCTGTATATTCTGAGAGGAGCCGTGCAGCTATGTCACCTTCCAAGGACGGAGGCACCACCTTGAAGCACAGCTGGACTAGCACCCCTGTCTGGAAGCATGTTGTGAGGCCACCCCCCCCCCCCACAATGCCCCAGTAGTTCTGCTTGCCTAGGGGAGGCTGTGCCACACTCCTGCCCCTGACCACCCTACGTATAAACTGCCCTACACGTCTCTCGGTAACTCCATACTCAGAACACAGCCAACACCAGCATAACCTGTGACAATCAGTTAACATTCAGAGGATGATGTGGCCTCTCTTTCTCCTGAATCAAGAAGTCTCATTACTCGTGTCACATGTGCATCAGTTGTCTCCACACACGCCCAATCCTGTACCTCAGTTCTCGGACTGTCTGCAGGGAAAAGTTTCACATCACTGATGCTTCAAATGATACAAAAGTATTTTTTTTTTCTGAAACCCACTGAACTGCCAAAACCGGTTTGGCTCAGTGGATAGAACGTAGGCCTGCGGAATGAAAGGTCCCGGGTTCGATTCCCGTCAAGGGCATGTGCCTTGGTTGCGGGCACATCTCCAGTGAGGGGTGTGCAAGAGGCAGCTGATCGATGTTTCTCTCTCATTGATGTTTCTGACTCTCTATACCTCTCTCTTCCTCTCTGTAAAAAATCAATAAAATGTATTTTATAATAAAACCCACTGAACCAGGAATGAGCCCTAAAATTAGCAGATTTTAATCATTTTAACACTTCTTCTTTGTAATAAGCACGTTTTATAATTTTATTTCAAAGCATATAGATATAGATATGGATATAGATATACACATGCATACATATGTATGTACAAAGGTACAAAAAATTGCAAAGTTAATTTGTTTCTATTCATTCTATATTATTATAGTCTATGCCTTAAAATATGGTAGTTGTATCCTACTAGATTGATTTCATGGCCCCCTCACAGGTGGAGGCCAACAACTTGATTAAAACTATTGTAAGCGGTGGAGTGATTTGCAGAATGCCGCTGGATGCTGGAAAGTCCATCTGGTGAACAGGATTTCTCATTATCACAGGCAGTGCTGAGGCCATTTGCAAAAGGCATCGCTCTAAAACCTTCTGTTAGAAATGCACACCTTTAAGCTGAGATACCCTCTGCCCTCGGATCCTCAGTGTCCAGTGCCATCTCTGTTCCCTGCACACATCTTTTCACTCAAGTATTGCTCATCGGTCATGATACTCTTCTCTTTGAGCCTAGATTAAGACTTCTCAACACTCCACTGGAGGCAATGGCTACTGGTTAGCTGTAACAGATGAGAAAAATTACACCAGCTTGCCATCTGATCTCTAGTTTCTTTTGATGTGTGTTTGGAGTCATCTTCCAATTTGACACTTGTGGATAGATAAGGACTTGAAAGATGGAAGAAGAAGAAGGAGGAGGAGGAGGAGGATCTCAAAGAGAAGAGCTAGGTGATGAGGTACAGTCCACGGGGCGCCACCTAGTGGTTGGGGATATGGGTTGAGTGGGACTGTGCTACAAAACTGCATAATTTTCGCCGAAACTCCTTCTCCCCATATTCTGAGATTCCTGCTCCCCATACTCTAATCATATATCATCATTTGTACGTAAAAGTCTAGCTTGACAAATGAGCTGACAGAGGTGGTCATGTGTGCTCCATAAGGACACCAGATGTTTCTGCTGCTGCTCCATCCCGGCCTGCTTCCTCCTTGCTATCTCTCTGAATTTGACTCATGGGTAACTTTCCTCCAGGCTATCACTTTATTTGGAACAACTCTCTCTTTCCAGAGAAATCCTTGTTTATGCTTCTCTTGGGTACCATTCACGGTGTGACTTTTATTCATAGATATTGAGGAACATTTTATTCTAAGACCTGAGGACCTATTAATTACACCATAAATGCTAATTAGCTTCCTATCAACCAATTATATAGGCATAAATTTTTAAAGAAGGTTAATACCAGAAATATATATTATAATGAAATATATAGAAATTTGTTAATGGTATTGGTTTTATTTTGACTTCTGCCTTGGAGGCTGATACCATATCATTTCCTTGTTTTTTTAGGTTAAATTTCTATATGGTAAAATGCAAATGCCTTAAGCATACAATTTAATAAACATCGACAATTTATACAACCAAATAATTAAATTCCTAAACAAAACACAGACATTTTCATATCACCAGAAATTTCTTTAATGCCCTTTTACTGTGTCTCTATAAGCAATCATTGAACTGATTTCTATCCTTATAGATTGGTTTTGCCTTTTCTTAAAACTTAATATTAAGAAGCATTTAGCACAATGTAGTAATTTAATCTAGCTTTATTTGCTTAATGTTTTTGAAATTGACTCTTGCTGATATTTTTTAATAGCTGAATAATATTCATTTATCCATTCTCCTACTGTTGGAAATTTGGTTTGTTTTAGTTTGGGGCTATTGTAAATAAACATTCTATGAAAATTTTGTGCATATTTTGTAGACATAGGTTTCCATGTACATTGAGTGGCCAGATTATTATGATCTCTGAACACATAATAATCTGGCTACTCAGTGTATATCCTATATAATAAAAGGCTAATAGGCAAATTGTCCCCTCTACCAGAAGTTTGACCAGCAGGAGGCCGGCCAACCCACTCCCCCTAGCCAGGCGGGCCAGACCCCACCCATGCACGAATTCAGAATTCATGCACCAGGCCACATATAAAATCTGGCCACTCAGTCAGTGTATATACATAGTTGTGAAATTATTGTACCATAAGATAAGTACATGTTTAATTTTATAAGACATTGTTGAATAGTTTTCCAAAATTCACTATTGCACACTGCCATCAGTTTCACAGGAGAGTTTTCATGCTAAATTTTTTGTGTTGTCCATTTTCTGACTTTTCCCTTTTATGCATGTCAATTCTCTATTAGTTTTACTCTCTCAGATCATGGGTTTGCCTAGTAAGTACTACATGGAGATACATCTAGTTTGCTATACTGAAAGCCAACAGGCATAGTTTAACACACTCGCAAATACTAATGAAAGGGACAGAGGTGGTATCAGCAATGCTGCAATGAGCTTGTACACTCAAATTAGAAATATTGTCCTACCTCCAGAATACCAAGATATTGGTAAAAGGCATCTATTTCTCTCTTCTCTCTCTGGGTAGAACAGTATTTAAGCTAATACTCATTATTATAAGGGTTCATGGGAGAATCTTTTACAGAGAGAGAAGAATCTAATATTTTCCTAGTGAGCCTTAACCTGCACAACAATGTTCAATGACCCACCAAACCCATGCATCCATGATTCACATTTAAGATCTTGGATATATTGTATTCTCTGGTATTGGATTTACTAGTCTTCTTTTCATGAAACTCAAAGAAAATAACTATACTAAGCTTTTTAAAAAAGTGACCTCTTTGTGCCTTCTTTACAATTAGATTTAACTTCACTTAACTCATAAACACTATGGCTAATCCAATATAATAAAACCAATTATAGCATAATATGCTAAGAATGCTAAGGTCACTCAACCACTTGCTATGATGTGCACTGACCACCAGAGGGCAGACACTCTGACTTGCTACTGGGGTCTGGCTGATCTGGACTGAGCAAGATGGACCAGACACACCTGGAGCTTTCCTGCAGTCCCTCCCTGACTGGCCAACCTCCTGCATCCCTCCCCAGCCCTGATCCTACATTGTCAGGGTCCCTTAACCTGGCCTGCATTCTCTCACAATCCGGGACCCCTCAGGGGATGTTGGAGAAATGGTTTTGGCCCAATCCCGTAAGCCAGGCTGAGGGATCATACTGGTGTATGAATTTGTGCACTGGGCCTCTAGTTAATTATATACAATTGTATCTTCTTAAATTCCATGTTATGCAGTGAATTTAATGAATGAAAGGCATTGAGAAGCCAGTTACTATAGCTGCTTCCCACCATATTTCTTATTCAGCCTTCAGATTTATTAGCACTCCGGCTTCCTTGTTCAAATTTTCCACATGTAGGTATGGGGAGGATTAAGGCAGAAGCAAAAGCTTTCTCTGGAATATTTCTACAAGGGATCTTTTTTCTATTAGATTTTCCTTTGTTGCCCTTGTGTTTTCTTCCACCCTGTCATCAAAGATGTTCTTGGCTTTATTCTCTCCCACACTCCCCACATACCTTAGCAGTATCTTGTTAAGTGTCTCATCTCTTTTTCTTATTCTGAATTCACTTTTTATTTTCCATACCTACAAAGCACTACTATTACTAACATGTCTCATTACTCCAAGTGCCTCTGACCTCCCCACTCATAACATATGGATATATTTTCTTTTGGGGGAAAAAAGTCTTTATCACATCCACTCCCTTCTTTCATCTCATAATCACTGCTTTAGTTCAATCCTTATTATTCTTCACCCACTTTAGCATATACAATTTCTAACACGTTTAATTCTCTTTTACTGGTAAATTCTCTACATACATATTTCTAATACTTCTTCAAATTATCCAATTTTCCCCCCACAGTGTAAATTTGAAAATCCTTAGTCAGGCATAAAAAAAATTAATCATCATTTTCCCCCAAATTCTCAGTTTAACTTTTTCTAATATTTTATATGAATAGTCTTAGCCATGTCAAAGTATTCACTAATCACCAAAAAAAACCCAACCCTTTCAGACTATCATGATCTAATCTTTCTGTTCACAATGGCTTTCTCCTCCCATCTGTTCTCTAAGCCTCACATATCCTTTAAGGTCCTTTACTCATACTGCCTGCCTTGCAATGTCTCTGTCTATTAGAGCTGGCCCTGTCATTGTTCCTTCTTCATTCTCAGATTCTCTTATGTCAGTTTCCTATTAACAATAACTTCATATTATTTAATGCAGTTAAATTTCCAGCGTTATACACTATTATCAATGCAAAATAGTGGTTCCAAAGTGAAATGCACAAAATGAGAGCATTAAGTAAAAATCATAAAAACACAAAACAATGAGACTCCATTAGGAAAATTTCCCATTGGAGATTGACATACTAAACCTCAGTTACTTAATTAGCAGATTTCCTCCAGTGCAGGGTAAAACAATTACTGTTTCTTCAGTTAAATAACATATGATGTATTTGGCTTACACTTAGAACTCAGTAATAAGTTATATAAACTTTGTGTGTGTGTGTGTGTGTATATTCATATCTCATTTTTAGGAACACATACACACACACACACACACACACACACACAAATCAACCAAACAAAACAACAACAAAAATAGGTTTTATGAGCCCCACTGACTTGCCTTCAACCACTCTTACTATTCAGGTACTGAATCCTAACAATAGATTTTTAGTCCAAGTGTTTCTATTCAAATCACCTACACTAGATTATTGTTGGGTTCACAACAATGAAAAAAATAACAAAAATAAGGCAAAGTAGAAATGCTCAAAAGATTAAGATACATCTCAAAGATATTCAGTCTACTAATCTGCATTAAAGGGTCAGAGGGACTTCAGAAAGTTCCACATTTGCTACCCATGAATTACAAGAATATATATACCTAATATACAAAGTGTCCCCTCAGGAGTTTGACCAATGGAAAGTTTGTTCACTATGACGTTTGCTGACCACCAGGGGACAGAACAGAAAAAAAGGAAGGCAGCTGGCAGTATTCTGGGCACCAAGTTTCTCCTTTATATTTCTACTTTGCATTGTATATCTGGTGATAAGGCACAGATTCTCCTTGAGAAAGTAAGATCACATTTCTTATAGGAGCTCCAATAGAATAAAAGATCCCTTGACCCCTAGTTTGAAAGTTCCAAGTTAAATGAATCTAGTCAATGGCATCTTCTAAAAAGCTAACTACTTCAAAAATTTGTCCAGAAGACACAGTCAGTCTATCTTTAAATGGTTAGTCAGTAGGGAAAAACAACAACAACAACAACAACAACAACAACAAAAACAGCATTTACTAATTACAAAGAAGACACAAATACAGGACAAAGGGGAGATAGAATGGAACTTTCCCACCACCCAGGTGTGACAGAAGTGCTGTGAACTTATCAACCAAAGGCAAGTGCAGGGCCATCTCGATGCTGAGCGCTGATGCTGGAGAACACAGCGGTGACACTGAGATTGGAGCAGGTAATTTGCACTCTCTCTGCTGGGATAAGGCTGAGACAGCATGCCACAAGGTCCAAGAAATGCACAGAGTAGCTCCATTGCAAGGAAAGAAGAACTCAGAATGGAAAAGCAAAGAAGATGAGAAATGGAGAATCCAATTTCAAGGAGAAAAGTTAACCAGCAAGAAAAAAAATTAGAATACACAATCTGAATTTTCCCCCCAAGTGAGTATAATTGCTTATACAAATCAGCAAAATGAGATATTAAATTTCCTTGTACTGAAAATATATTTTAAAAAACAAACAAAAATAAAACAACCCACACATTTTAGTAAATAAGGGGATTGTAGCTAAAAGTTAAAATGCCTGTAATGCTCCAATTACAAGTGTTTTATTTAAGGCTGTGGTTGGCAAACCGCAGCTCTTGTGCCACATGCAGCTCTTTGGCCCCTTGTGTGTGGCTCTTCCACAAAATACCACGGCCCGGGTGAGTCTACTTTGAAGAAGTGGCATTAGAAGAAGTTAAAGTTTAAAAAATTTGGCTCTCAAAAGAAATTTCAGTCATTGTACTGTTGATATTTGGCTCTGTTGACTAATGAGTTTGCCGACCACTGGTTTAAGGAAACTTATTTAGAAGACACCATCAGCAGGAATTCTCTGCTCACTGCTGCACTTTAGGAACATAGACCCGTGGAAACCACACCTGTCGCAGGATGTTCTTTCTCAAAGTCAGGTGTGAATTCAAGAAATTCAAAGTAGAGCAGGTACCAACATAATCAGCGCCAGCTGCCTTATGTATTGTAGTTGACTTCTCTTCTGCGCTTTGTGGTTCAGGCTCTATGAACAGCCCCGATGTGGGTAAGAGATTAATACAGAGAACAGGATAGTACCCAAGTGTCTTTCATCTCGTCCAGCTTCAGGCACAGCAGGATCCACAAAGCTGGTCATCAGCAGTACAGGGGTGTGTGTGTGTGTGTATGTGTGTGTGTGTGTGTGTGTGTGCATGGGTGTGGAAATTAAGTCACAAGGCCTTGGTTGGTTACATCCATTACCACTTTGTCTCAATAAAGAATCACAAGTCAAGGCCACCCATCATCAAGCCCTAGCCAATACTATACTTTCCCCCCTCCCTTTATTAAACTTCAAATTACTTTCTTTGTAAAAACAATTTGTTTTAAGAATCTTCTGCTATTTCCAGAATGTCTGCATGATAAGTTCTTCAATTCTCTCCCCAAAATCAGCAAAAATAAACTAAGCAAAATTGTCAACCAAGAGTTCCATACGCATTAACACTACGCTTCAGAAGTGAAACATTTACCACTGAATGATCCCCTATAAAGAGCCATGGCTTAAATTCCCACAACCCTATTTTCCCCTCAGATAGTGCTTGACAGGTTACACTTGGCAGCACAGAAAGCTGTGAGAACCCTGCAAACAATCCAAGTACCAGATCAGCATTTGGCTCTGGCACCCCCGTTTCCCTTCTCAGCCCTCAGCCCCACATTTTGTGAATAAGATGCTCCAACCAGAACTACCGCAGGGGATCAGAGCAGCAACTAGTTTTCCAGGAACTGCAGTCCCTGTAAAACTTTAATGAACTCATGAAACTTTTATCGCTTTCTCTCTTTTTTGACTAGTGTGAGATATAACCACCACCACCACCACCATCACCACCACCTCCACCTCCACCACACACACACACACACACACACACACACACACACACACACACACATACACACACACACATACAAGCGGGGGGCAAAAAGCAAAACAAAACAGGAATGTTCATGAAGACAAACCGTGTCATAGTTCTTTAACTTGTGCTAGCAAGACTGGGAGCCTTTATTATCCCTGTGAGTGATGTCTGATTAAAACTAAACAAAAACAATAGAAAGACATACATCTGTAAGAAATGGAGTGGCTTGCAGGCTATCGTGGGTACTGTCAGCCCTAACAAACAAGAAACATTGATTGTATTCATTCTCTTGGTTCTGTGTTTTAAGAAGATAAGGGATTTTTAATATTTTTAGGGCTCCATTTTAGAAACTCCATTATGACTGATTTTGGCTGACAAACAAACATTGCTACCCTTATTCAGAAGTTTAGATTCAACACTCAACCCTCTTCTTTTCCACCCTTTAATCACCCCAAAAGTCTGCCTTCTATTATTTTGGAGAGCACATTTTAAAGCACTCCCACATAATTTCTTTCACTAGATCCATTAGGCATTTTTAACATAAAAATCTTTAGAAGACTCTTTTTAATTCAATTCATCTTTTCTTAATTTCCTTATATTCGCCCCTAATCAACTTTATCTTGCATGATTAGTTATACTCATCCCTTAAGCCAAGCATACACACACACACACACACACACACACACACAATTCAACATAAAACTATTCAAAGCAGGGGATGGTACTTTTATTGTTTGCAGTTCTGAGTTTAAAAGGTGGTCACATTCTGTCAGACAATTGTCAAAATATTTTTGTTTAACTTCTGGCTAACCTTTGTGCTAGCGTCTGATGGGATTGTTAGAGAGAAAAAAAGCAAATTTGCAGCGCAAACATCAGGCTTTTGCACATGAAAGCCCTGAGCTGCAAGGGGCTTGTTTGCTGGAAGGGTGAATGCATTTCATCACAGCCTGACACGTGTTCCATTTTGTTAATAAATGCGAGAGAGGCATCACGGTGAGAGACATATGAAAGTAAGATAATGATTCTAATAGGACCCCGGGGATGAGTTCACATGTGACAGCGTGCCAATTACTGCATGTAAGAGGACATTAAAACATGAGCTCTCTGAACACCATTTCGCCCAGGCACAGCCAGCCACTCCATCCAGTGTTCTCACACCTGCAACGCCCTGAAATGTGGTTACAAAAATACTGTAATTTTACACTATCGGTCTCTTTGTACTCATGGTCAGAAGAATACATTGGCTATTCCTGAAGTATATCATGCTAAAATGATATTTCCACACTGAAAATGTAAAACAAATGAGTCACCAGGGAGATAAAAACAATAACAACCAGGTATCATATTTAGCCATTCTATTTTAATTAGCCAGCTTGGCCCCATGTAGAGACTCAAACAAATCCTGTTAAGTAAGCGCACATATGCACATATTCACCCTTCTTGATGCTGTTAAAGATGGCTTTAACAGCCTAATGTTTATAGATACAACACTGAATCAGAGAATTAAACCTATCTGTTGCCTTCTGACAATTCACATTTGTAATCCCTTGTATCAACAGATATTAATTGCAGCACCACAAAACCCTGAAAATCCCGATATTCTGTTTATGCGTAACAGTAATCATAATATTTGCTTCTGTCGTGGGTTTTAATATTTCATGCATAAATGTTCTTATAAACTTCCCTGTGCCTCATAAATCACAAGTGAGCCACGGTTGAAAATGTATTGGAAATTTTCAATTAATTTTTAATATGATGTTACAGTGATCCATCACAAATGGCATTATGTTTTCTACTCTCAACTATTCCAACACCTGAAATATTCATTTTTCAGAAAAATATAAGCAGGAATAGGCAGCATCACTGAAGAGATTTGCCATTAAGGCTCATTTCCCAGTTGGAGTTACTTTGTTGTCGAATGGACATTGTGAAAAATTGCAAAGATGAAATAAATTTCTAGAACCTTTTAATTAATGCCGTAATCCTGCAGCTAAAAGCTAGGGCATAAAAATATGTAAATGATTTACTTGCCATTTCCCTGAGCATGAAGTATTAATTATTTCTGAGCTCAACAGTGGCATATGTCAAGTCATTTTCATAGTGAGAAAAAGAGAACTTTGATTCTCAACATTTTTCTTTACAATAGTAGAATATAAATTTCCTGCTGTTATTTTATATCAGGACATACATGTCCTTATTTCACCAATTCTCCTTGGCTTCCTTATCCTTTTATTTTTATTTTTATTTTTTCAGGCATCATCGGCATCATCGTTTTCCCTTCCGCCTAGAGATTTTCCTGTGGGATGATTCCCGGGCTACCGGGTCTGGACAGACAGCTGCAGCCACAGCTGGAGCATCCCTGCCAGCTCACAGGCACTACCATTAACCGAACAAAGATCTTCACATGGCGTTTCCTCTGTGTGTATCCTCCTGCAAATTATCTCCAATCATAACCTGAATACCGCTAATAGGTTCTCTCAAAAATATTGTTGAAGTTACTTCTCATGCATAATCAAACAACATTTAAGGTTCTAGTACTTCAGCATTATTATTAGTTCAGCATAAATGAACATGCAAAAAAAAAGCATTCTGAGATTTTGGAGAGGTTGGGAGGAAGGAGGAGGAAGAGGTAAAAGAGGAAGGAAGAAATGTTATCGGAGATCAAATGAGGGCTACATAGATACAGTTATATCAAGAAAGTGTCTGGTAGAAAACAAACAAACACAACACACATGGCTATTGAAAATGGTGTTAGTTGTACCTGGATGCGGGAAAATGAATTAACAGTACTAAACTCGGTTCTTGAGACAAATGTAACTTAATTAGAATTGTCCACTAGTTATGTTCAAAACCAATGAATAATTCTATTAAATAATTGTGCAGCGGCCTCAAACTACAAAGATATCATTGTGAGTCCAATAATTTTGAGAAAAACTGTGTCAATTCACTACAAATATTTTGCTTGCTACAATGATGGTAACATTCTTCACTAAAGCACTCCTGAATACAACGCTTTTATTCAAATGTTTTAAATATTAAACTGCCTGAAATGATATGATCAAATAGTGAACCAGCAATTTATATAATTTCTCCCAATACTACATCTGTAGTCCACTAGTAAAACTACGCAGTAGTAAACTAATGAATGTATGTCATTTTTTGTGACAAACATATTCTACATAGAAATACATTTTGGCCGAAACCAGTTTGGCTCAGTGGTAGAGCCTCAGTCTGCGGACTGTAGGGTCCCAGGTTCGATTCTGGTCAAAGGCATGTACATTGGTTGCGGGCACATCCCCGGTAGGGGTCGTTTCTCTCTCATGGACATTTCTAGCTCTATATCCCTCTCCCTTTCTCTCTGTAAAAATATCAATAAAATATATATTTTTTAAAAAGAAATACATTTTGTTTTTCCAAATATGTACTTCCTCCCTGGCCTTGTATGTATTCAATTGCATTGCTTACGTCTTTGAAATATACTAACACAAAGAAATTGCAGAGTTAGAAAACAAGGAATTCAGAAATATATATGTAATGAGAGAAATCCTAGCCCTACAAAACAAAGAGGAAGCTCCAGCCAGAAACAAGTAGAAACACAGTGGAGCAAAGAAGTCAACTGGCTCAAGGGGAAGGAGACCTCAGAGCTGCTGGGGCAGGGCATAAGCTGACCACCAGCCAGAGCCCCCTAACTAGGCCTTGGCACATGTGTTCTTCACTCTTCTGCCCAATGGCTTCCTCTGTCCAGTACTGGCTTCTTTCTGCCCTATAACTTAATTTGCACGCAGCTTGGAGTTGCTTTGGCGCTAACTCCATCTACTTTCATAATCTCTGTTATCTGATGACTTTCTCTGAGCCTTTTTGCTCAAATCCTCCAGAGAGAACATTTGAATGGCCCAGCCCATGGGTTAGTGTACTTTTGAGGCAAGAATTGATTCCAGGTTCCAGTAGCTTCTATGAGGGCAGTGAGGTTCGATGGCACATTCTTCTCTGCCTGGGCCCATTCCTTTAGAAGAAATTGTGAACTGGGAACAATATTTTTTAAAAACTTAGACACGGCACATGCCCCACAGTGTATTTTCTACAATAGAAAAGTACAAATTTAAACATCCATAAATCATAACTAACTCCTGAAGATGATTATTATAAGAAAAATGCAATAATTAACATAAACTAGAGGCTACATTTTCTACTATGTCAATACCATAGTAGTTTCACCTGAATTGTAGTAATAGCAATCCAGGTTACTACTGGGTTGCTCAAAAGTGCGCTTCTAATGGGAATCCACTGGAAGTTATCAAGTTTTCTATCACTCTCTCTGTCTACTAGTTTATCAACCAAAGACTCCCAATAACATATTTAATATGCATATATACATGCTCATATAAAAACATCCATACAAAATTATCTACATATGGAATATGAGTGACTAATTCCTCCCGAGGAGCCTGCTTGCTCTCATGTGCTCCTCACTGATAAAGAACCGATAGTAAAGAAGACACACACCTCAGTGGCCTCAAGATACATAGGAGACTTTCCACTGGCATAGCCCCAACCTTCTCTAAAGTCCTTACAAATGGGAACGTTAGTGGCTTCCTATGTCTAGGTCCACACAATTTTGTGGCACAGAATATAAAATGGTGAGGTCAATTCTGCATTCTATGAAATATACATGCAGAAAAATGTTTATCTTTATACTGCCTCATGACTAAAACTAACATTCAATTTTTTAAAGGTACATTTCTCTGCATATGTTTTGTGTCAGATGATAAAGCGTATGTTTTTATAAAAAAGGAGACATTTTAAAGGTCTGGAATCGAAAACACAGAATAATGCTTTATGACATAATTAAGAGTGAAGTGATTAGCTATAGTAAGGTGTATAGTTAATAAATTCTCTAGTCATGATTAAAATAATAGAACATTCAAATTCTCACAAACACTACAGAAGCTGAATTACATACATAAACTTAAAAATTAATTTCTCTTCATATATATTTTGACTTCTTGTATGCATACTTTTTATTTTTTAAATATATCTTTATTGATTTCAGAGAGGAAAAGAGAAAGAGAGAGAGATAGAAACATCAATCATAAGAATCATTGATCAGCTGCCTCCTGCATGCCCCCTACTAGGGATAGTGCCTGCAACCTGGGCATGTGTCCTAATGAGAATGGAACTGTGACCTCCTGGGCCATAGATTGACACTCAATCACTGAGCCACACCTGCTAGGCAGTATGCATACTGTTTTCAATTGTTGTAGCATAAACATGCATTGATGGCTTTGAAAAATAAATATTTTCTATAAACTGGTAAATAAAACATATCCAAGAGTGGAAGGTGAAAAACTATGGAAAACTGTATCCTGGGTATGAAGAAGTCACCAGAAAGAAATGTATTAAGAGAAATATTTAAATAGTCCAGGATTAATTTGTGCTCCTACATGGCTAAATTGGAGGAAATCATTCCACAACTCAAAAAAGCTGCTTTACAAAATTACCCACAAATACCACATAATATCTGGATTTTGAGTAGGAAATATTAACATTAGCCTTTCCTCCTTCTGACTTCTGAGAAAGCCATTACTACCTAATCCACAGCAGGGTGGACTAAAAGGAAATGGAACACCCTGCTCTTAGCGAACACCAGGCCCTCATATGAGTAAAAAGTAACACTAGCTTGGAGCTATAAAAATAATCCTTAAATATGAGGAGAAAATATTACTGTATGGATACAGGAGGAAAGTTTAATTGCAAGAGCTTTACTGAACAAAAGAAAAATAGGTGTTAATAAACAACTATTCTGTAGTTGTAAAAAATTTTTAAAAGGTACATCAAAAACATATGGAGGAGGGAATGAATATACACAGGTTTCCCAGCAGCTGGTGAATAACATGGCCCCACAGCAAAGACCATCAAATGCTAAAAGTTAGTATTCCCCAGAATTTTTGTCTTTTCCTGCCAATAAGCCAAAGCATAGGCAACTAGTTTATGCGCTTTGTATTTTAACACAGAGTTAGCAAAAGATATAAGCCCAGCATGGTTGATGTGGATCAATAGTTGAGAGCTGATCTATGAACCAGGAGATCACAGTTTGATTCATTGTCAGGTCACATGCCCAGGTTGTGGGTGCAGAAGGCAGCAAATCAATGATTCTCTCTCATCATTGATGTTTCTATCTTTCTCTCCTTCTCCCCTCCACTCTGAGATGAATAAAATTATATTTTAGAAAAGATATAATCCCACCCTAAACCCTCCAAAATAAATCTAAAAGCTAAACATAAAAGAAAAATACCAAATCAAATAAATCTATAAAATGAGTACATAATCTACACTAATAAAAGAGTAACATGCAAACTGACTGTATCTTTGTGACACCCACTAGCCAATCAGGAGTGAGTATGCAAATTAATCCAACAAAGGTAACAAGTTAGTTTGCATACACAGGAGCTGAGAGGCCAGGGGGAGGATGGGATGCTTGTGTTGTTGACATGGCAATGATGTAGGCATTCTGCATCACCCCAGCCATTCTGGGCCTCCGGCAGCATGGGAAGGTGGAAAGGCAGCCCTGGCCGAGCTAAGGTGGTGCCATAACCAGGGGAAGGAAGGCCCATTCTTACAGGAATCTTCATGCATAGGGCCTCTAGTTGTATAAGAATAATAAAAAAAAAAAGTTGTTAGGATTACCCAAATAAAAATTCAATGAAAGAACTGGAAGGTAAAGTCCGGGAATTATCTCATGAATTGGAAGAGAAAGATATAAATGGAAAACATTAACAAAATTAATCCCAATCTTGAGTTTAAAGAAGTTCAGATGGGAGAAACACATTTTTAAATCTGCCCATGAATGGAAACTAAGGCCACAGACAATAATTTACTGACAAGAGAGAGAGAATGATTTGAGAAGAGGCCCAAACCAAACCTTCTAGAACTCAACAATGTAGTGATCTAAAAGATTATGAACCTGCAAAGCAGACAGAAGATTGAGAAATATCCCAAATCAAAGAGAGCAAATGGTCAATGGTTCTACAACAGAAAATGTTGAAGAGAGGTCAAATTTGATGGGATTTTAACACAAATAATGTAAAGTACAGGTAACTGTTGAATTTTTCAAAAGCTATTTTGGTGATAAGTTAGATTTTAGGGTAGAAATGAGCAAATGGAAATAGTGAGAGGCAGTGCCAGGAGGAGAGAGGCAGGACTCATCTTTAACATGGTGAAAATATCTACCCACAGCCTAAAATGTTCATGAAGTGAAACAATGAAGAAGTATTCTCAGTATAATCAAGATCATATGTAACTGATTTATTGGGGAATATAACTCCTTTGTGTATAAATATAAAAATGTTTCAGTCCAACAATGCTGAAAATTGAGCTCTCTCTTACAGAGCACGTTCTTTGCTGTCAGATTTTATAATTATGCAGGTGGCATGAATCCTTTCAGCCTCAGTCCTATTCATGTTAAGATTGAAAACTCATTGATTTAAAAATTCCACTGTGCTTTGTTTTATGTGTATATGTTTGGGGGAGATTAGTGTTCGTCGAACATATCACTCCAGCATTCCGATGGGAGTGAGATGGGGTCTCTCAGGGAGAGATAAACAACTTTCTCTGGTGATTGTCATTCCTATTCTGCTAACATTTGCCACATTTGTTGGATTATTTCAGAAGATGCTGTGGAGTATCCAGTCTGAGATTCACCATTTCCTCTCTCTTTCTGCACTGGTGAGCCACCATCTAGCTTCCTGCTACGTGAACAACAGAGAACCTCAAGTTCCAACAGCCTGTGGAGCTTTCCACTGTGGTTTCCACAATAGGAATGTAGGCTGCTCACCAGCAAGTCTTTTTTTCTGCTCTATCCCCTCTCTCTCTCTTTCTCTCACTCCTCTCCTCATACTTGGGTAATATCAGAGCAAAATTCATTTGAGAATTCATCACCATTATCTAACTAAGAGATAGGGTGAAAAGTTCAGATACCCCAAATCTTTCCACTGATTCCTTTTTATTCAACCCCAGTGTGAACTGAAGAGAGAACAGCCACTCTTTGTGGTCACAGCTTCTCTAAAGCAAAGCTTTCTTATTGAGGAGGGTGTCAGGATTGGGCAGGGCAGGTTGTGCTGACTTTGCTGGCTGGCACAACTCAGGATCTAAGGGGACTAGAGTGGCTTCCGAATCTCCCAATGAGTCATCTACTCTGTTCTAAGAGGCAGGCAATAGTTATCAGAGTTATCACTTGGCATCAAAATTTATTCTATTGCTTGTGTATTCCCCATAGTCATTTAACATAGTCATTGGATTCTGTCCAATGAAATAAGATAGGAAACAAGGAAAGTTATAGCATATGTGAGTTTAAAGAAAAAAAATATGATTATTTTGTAGCTGATAGCACAATTTAGAAAATACATGCAAAAAAATAAAAATGTGAAAGTACTAATTGCTAATAAACTTGAGCAAGTTGGTTATTAAATGAACATAGAGAAATAGCATTCACTATTTGTCAGAGAATCACCAAACTTGGCTGATTATAATGTAATCATATAATTCTGCAAACTTTTATAGATTATTGCAAGTCTTAAAATGTCATGTTCTTTGATCCCGTGATTCTATTTCCAAAAAATCCATCCTAAAAATAATTTTAAAAATAGGTAAGACTTTATATTCTAAAAGGATTACTAATGATATGTTTAACATTGATAAAAATTATATTATAGGATAGTTTAAATGTAAAATTTTTTATAGTACATTATTATACAGTCATAAGATACATTTATATTTTTCTCTCACAATATAAAAAATACTCAATGCAGTGTTAAATTAAAAAAGCAGGAATAGATTTCTCTGTAAACCAGATTGCACATAACATTTAAAATCAGGTCCTTTCTTTCTCAAAAGCAGCTGAGACCAAGATAAATGCACACGCAAATACTCAGCACATCCTAAATTTCTACTCCTAATATTATGCAGGACATGCCTACAGATCATAAAACTAATTTGTTGCATATTAGTTCAGTCTACCTTGAGGGTATAAAAGTGATAATACATGTTGGCAAGAATCATCATTGCTCTTTGCATCCCACCATCTGAGAGTAGGGTGTGTGTCTCCCTAGCCAAGCCAAATGAAATGGGTTTTAATAAGAAAGGAAGAGACTGTCATGGATCCTTCGATATGTTGGCTTAGTGACCAAAGAAAAAGGAAAACAAAGCTGACCTTTCACCAATGCTGGAACAGGGCTTTGGCCCAAAGGGATCATTAGAAAGGGAAAAGAGATCTCATTGGAAGGGATGGAACCTAAAAGCCCAGAGGCTATGGGAGGGTGATGGGTAAGCCACCTGCTGGTGACAAGATGGTGTCGATTTCACCAAGCCAGCATGGCTCAATGGTTGAGCTGAGCATTGACCTATGAACCAGGAGGTCAGGGTTCCATGCCCGAGTTTCAGGGCCAATCCCTAGTGTGAGGCATGCAGGAGGCAGCTGATCAATGATTCTCTCTCATCATAGATGTTTCTATCTCCCTCTTCCTTCCTCCCTGAAATCAATAAAAATATATTTTAAAAAAAGAAAAAGAAAAATTGAATGAACTATAGAGATATTAATAGAAGTTATTGGATAATAGAGGCATGCAGGAGGCAGCTGATCAACGATTCTCTCTCATCATAGATGTTTCTTTCTCCCTTTCCCTTCCTCTCTGAAATCAATAAAAATATATTTTAAAAAAAGAAAAAGAAAATATTGAATGAACTATAGAGATATTAATAGAAGTTATTGGATAATAGATGGATGGGTAACTTTCCTTCTTTACACATTTTGTACATTCTGTTTTTATGTGAAACATTATATATACAAAAGCCTAAGAGAGCTAACAGCTGAAGGACCTTCTACCGTTCACTATGATGCACAGTGACCGCCAGGGGGCAGATGCTCAATGCAGAAGCTGCCCTCTGGTAGTCAGTGCACTTCCACAACCAACCTCCCATGACCAGCCAACCTTCTGCAGTCCCTCCCCATGGCCAGCCGGCCCCAATTGGCCCAATAGGGCTAGCTGGCCAACTTCCCATGGTCCCTCTTACCTGGCCAGCCAACCTCCTGTGGTCCCTCCCCCCACAGGCTAACCTCCTGTGGCCCAGATTGGCCCCAATTGCCAGCCAGGTTGAGTAACCCATCCTGTGCACAAATTTGTGCACAGAGCCACTAGTTAATCATAAAATCATAAAATATGCTAAATTAGGCTGAAGAGGTAGAAAAGTAATTCCAAACCCGTAATTTCTAAATCATCCTCCACCACTATGTGGAACCAAAATTTTCTAATCAAATACCAGTCCTGAGCCTTAGCTAGTGTGAACTTTGTACACTCCAAATCTCTCATGTATACATACTATGACAATTTTTATCACTGACCTCAGTTAAAGGAATATTGAAAGGTATTTTTCAAATGAATGCGATAAATTATGCAAAAACAGAGTACCAGGACAGTGCGGTGATTACATTAGGTATTAAATAAATGACAAAACGTTTATTATTATTTTTGAGGACTTTTGCTTATCCATAGACTAAATGTGAACTAGTGTTTATAAAATGATCAAGGTCATTGCTGTACAAGAGGGCCCTGGATTTCCTTTTGGTGCTATACACTGGGCAGAATATCTCGTGGGAAAGGTGCCATCTTTTGCCATTTCAATTGGGTTTTCACGCACCAGGCCTTCCCCAAACTCTGAATGTGCTCGGCTTGCTGGGCAGTGGAAGCCATTAGAGGGTTCAGTGGTTAAATATCCTTACAAGCGGTTCCAAAATAAACTGTCACTTTTAAAGACAGACGGTGATACAAGCACATAAGGATAATAAATGCATGAGACTTGAGCTGATGGGGAAGTAGACAAAGAAACGCTGACACCATTCCTCACTAAAAGGAGACAGACGGCTACATCTAAGGGCAGTAGAAGCCCATAAAGGAATAAGTGGTAATCATGAGGCACATTATGGCATTCAATGGCAGGCACTTTATGAGACCAAAAAAAAGTCAATATAAGCATCAAATTTGCAAACTAACGTCGAAGTTATTGTTTCATTTGTCAAGGTTTTAGCCCGCAGAGGAGAAACATTTCAAGGACCCATTTAAGTCAAGCTAATCTTTTTGAGATTGTCCATTTATTCGAAACATTAAACTTAATTGGCGCTTCAAGACTTTCCTTTTTGCTTTCCATCTTGGTTGTCCTCACTGTAGCCACGGCCCTCCTGCTGGGTTCTCTCATTAGACTCCTTAAAGCCTCATGCATGAAGTTAGCGTGCGTCCTCCCTATCACCACTTGGCGTATTGACACGTGACAGCTCTGGGCAGTCCCCAAGCCCTCCAAATAGACTTTTATTTATTTTAAAGAGAAATTCACCTCACAGATTTATTTTGTCCTTTAGAAAAATAATCCCGCGTATTTGTTGTTATCTAGCTCCAAACATCATTGTACTGTTTTAGATTTTTTGTTTTCATTTTTTAATGATTATCATCTAAAAAGCAAACAAGAAAGAAAATGGTCATTTGTTGCTATCACCCACTGGGTGCCTTCTCTCCTTGGCTTCCCACTGGTGAGTTATAGAATGAAGGTGAGATTGGGCATCCATCTGGCAGAAAGGACAGGAAGTGCATTGTGGCTTGTTCTGGCTGTCCTGGGTACTTGAAGTTCCTGGAAATGTTCTTGTGTATGTCTGTTATTTATTTCACTGATCTTTCTCACGTGGCACTGTTTCCAGTGCTTTTTCATTAACCCTCCCAGGGATAGGTTCAATGTTGCTCCCCCCAACACCCCCCCCCCTTTTATTTATTTTTTTTAGATGAGATCACTTCTTTAAGGAGCTTGGGATTATTTGTTTCTCAAACATCTGCCCCTAGGAAAGGACAGAATGGGATTTGTATTAGCAGTGCCCCCCCTGCAAAGTGATAATGATAATAACAGTGTCCGTCTCCTAGGCTGTGAGGGTGAAGGAGGTGAACATGGCCAGAGCGCTGAGAAAGATACCTGGCACAGACGTAGCTTCTGTAAATGACTACTGTAATTCATGGGTGGTTCTGCTACGTTCTAAGGGAGAAAACCTTTTGAAAGGAAATTTTAGGGGTGAGATAGGCAGGCTTAGGAAATTTTAGAAATTAAGGGGTCCATGGGAAAAGCACAGGGCTACAGAGATGCAAAGGGTACATTTCCATAAGACAAGGGAGCTGGGGGTTGCAGAAGGTACATTTCCATATGATAAGTGAACTGGGACTGGCTAAAGGTACACATTTACAAAATTAAGGGAATGTGGAAGAAAGCCCAGAGAGAATAGGAGAACAATAAAGAAGAAGAAAAAGGGAACTTTACATACTTCAGGTGAGACTTGAGTACAGGAGTTGCTATAGTGACCAAATCAAAGGGAAATAGTGACCAATCAGAGGGGATATCAAGGCACAAAGATCTGCAATTTTTATAAACCATAGGAAAAAGGGACTCAGTGGGACTCTTTCCCCCTCTCCATGTGGGAGTCTGTGCTTGTTTCTCAATAAATTTTCACCTTTATTATACCATCTTCAGTCCGTGGTTTCATTCTCCTACTCCATTGGACAAGAGCCTGGAAACCATCCTACCCAGGGGAACAGTACATGTTTCTAGTCCAAATTTTTTGTTTCATTTTGATGATATGTTCAAATATTCTACAACAGTATTTCTCTGAGCACTCACAACCTGAGAATCATCTGGGTGTTTACTAAAATGGAAAATTTCTGGATCATATCCTAGACTTCCCAACAAAAAATTCTACAAATAGAGTTTAAAGAAATCTCAATTTTCAATAAATTTTACTTCAAAATATTTAAGCACACTAAAGTTTGAGAAATCTCCTATAATCTGGCCAGATTTATTTGCATAGTTTATGATGTGGTTTTTAAAGGTGAGGTGTAAATAATTAAAACTTTTAATGGTAGCAGAGATGATGGGGAGAACAAAAATTTACCTGTGTTAACTGGTGAGTTATTTGGATTTTTATAATATTGTAAGTCAAACACATAGGTTATTAGAAATAAGATGAAGATTCTTACTCCCCACTTTATAATGTTGATCGCATACATACTTAAACATTTGTTATAATAGTGGAGCTGAAGTCGTAGCTTTCCTACAGCCACAAGTCTACAAGAATTTTCATGTTCCTGACAATTAGCTCTCCTAAACTATTATTGAGGATGCCACAGGTATGAGTCAAGGACTGCTATCTATATTGTTCTTATGCTCATTTAAATGCAGTTCTTCTCATTATCCAAGGTCAAGGAGAACTGGAGAAACCTGATCACTGAAAACATGACTAATAGAAGATGACCAGTATATAGTGGAGCAAGCAATGAGCTAGAATAAAGGGGAACCTTCAAGTGTCCGGTCAAGTACACCTGTTAGCAGCCAGCAATGTCTTAGCAAATCTTAGGTATAAGGGAAGACATGTGATACATCACACATCTCCTCTTCTCCCTCAACCACTAACTTTCTTCCCTTCTCTCCACTGTATCCTCTTTTTCTACTACACATGCATTATAACTAATCAAAAACATCATTTAATAATAAAAAATACCATATGTATAGACAAAATGTATAGTTGCGTTATTTAAATATAGAAGACCGGTTTGGCTCAATGGATAGAGCATCAGCCTGCAGACTGAAGGGTTCCAGGTTCAATTCCTGTCAAGGTCAGGTACCTTGGTTGCAGGCACATCCCCAGTGGGGGGGTGTGCAGGAGGCAGCTGATCGATGTTTCTCTCTCATCAACGTTTCTGACTCTCTATCCCTCTCCCTTCCTCTCTGTAAAAAATCAATAAAATATATTTTTAAAAAGAAAAAAATGCACTAGTAAACCCTTTAGAGTTTCATACCTGTTATCCTATTATTTTGCATACCTATAAGTCAGTCACTTTTCCACTGAGATAGTCTCTTCGCATCCAATTTAAACACTTCAAATGCACAGGCTGCTCTTCAGAAACAAGGCAAGGAACATTTTTCAGAGTGCTGGATTACCTGTCGCATAATTAGATCCTGCAGAGCCTTCTAAAGGTAGTCAAATTGAAGCTGGGTTTCTGGTATAAATCAAAATATGTCAACGAGATAGCCAATGAAAACACCGATTTTCAATGCGGCCTTATGCTTTGGATTGTAACATTTATTTTTGAAATAATGGCTCCTGCTTCATGTCTGTGAAGTCCATGAAAGGAAAACCATGATGTAATACTCAAACTCAATCATGTCAACATTGAAAAGACATTTAGTTTTCGTAAAAACATGTTTTAGATGTTTGAAGAATACGATGTCGGAGTCTTCCATGGTTTGCCTCAAAGATCTTCCTGGCACGTTTCATACCACACTGTATTCATTATTGCCATCAACTCGGGCAGTCTCCATGCACAGGCGTGGAGTTTTTAACCATGACAGATAACAACTTACTCTCAGCTATTGGACAAAACCCAGAAACTCAAGGTGTTACTACTTTATTTAGCAGGCCAACCTCAATGCAGTCCACGTGTTCCCCAGATTTTTAAAAACATGCATCTAAGTATTTAAATGCTCTGAATGCAGAAGGAAAATATGTTAATATTTCAGACATGGGAAAACTAAGCCCCAATAAATTTCACTTATAAGTTTATCTTACCATCAGCCTTACGAGTGAGTTGCTAGGCTATTCCTATTTCATAGATAAGAAACTGGGACACAGAGAGATTAAATACATAATCTTGAGGCCGGACGAGAAAGACATCATATATCCCAGATCTGCCAGTGCAACACCCATTACTTTCATGGAATGAAAGCAATAACCGTCAAACACACAGGACTTCTTTCTGTGGCTTGGAAGTGGGGCTAAAATATCATTGCTTCTTATTGGGGCGCCATGAATGAGGGCTAATTCTGAAGTGGAGTCAGTGGCATTTCTCATTTTGAACGTGGCCTGGAGCTGTCATTAAGCACATTCTTTTGACTCCAGCAGGCTGCTCCTAACCTCTCTCAGAGCCACTGCAGGTGTAAGCACAGGCAACACCTGGTGGAGCGCTGGCCCCGCTGAGAATCCTAGACTGTCTTTCCATACAATCACACCTCAGTTGAGGAGGAATTCAGTGAACAATTGGCAATTGATGTTCATGAAAGGATTTTTTTCCAGTGGTATGCATTTTCATGTGCCTTAGTTTTAGAAATGAGTCTCAATGTCAGCCACAAATGTCAAAGTCTTCAGCATCAAGACTGACGTCAGGATGAATCACTTCTACATTCACATTTACCTTGGCGTAACACTTTTAAGATGTATGAACCTCCAAAATGCAAATAAGATGCAGAAAAACTATGGCAAAAAATAATCAGGTAAGCTAACATTTTCAGACATACCTGAGGGTGCATGCTCCCATGTTGCTGCAAAACTAGAACATTTGTTGCTTGATCTTTGTTGTTAAATATTCAAGGTTCTTTTAAAACTGATAGGATAATTTGTAAATTAATGCAGGCTTGGGAGGAAGCTGGACTATTTCACTGGTACTCTTTGTACATACTGACTTCCGTTCCACAGGAGCTTCTTGCTTTCCTTCTAATTTTTTCTGGATTCTAGGAAATTCCAATTTTCTGGAATCTGCTCAGAACACAGATTCGCAAAGATCCCCAAGACCCTCCCATTAGAATTTAAACAAAAGACAACTTTTTCTTGTGACTGTGGAGATATTAACATGTTTATGATGTGTTCTTTTTCCACAAGAGATGAGGAGTTATTAAGGTATGAACAGAAATACAATACCAAGTCATAGTTGCTCAGTGCTTAATGGGACCTCAAAAGTCCTCCAACGTGACAGCCATGCTCTTCTCTTGCCACTTCTAAAGCTTTTCTCCCAGATAATCACATGAATCCTTTTGTCACCTCCTTCACACCCTTGTTCCATTATCACATTTTCAGTGACACCCTTGCTGACCAAGTTCTGTCCACCTAGTGTCCTACAACCAGCACTCTGTTATCCCTTTATGTTTTATTTTTCTACATTATAATTATCACCTTCCAATATACTATATACCTATATTTTATTAATTAATTTGTTGTATCTCTACCCCTACTAGAATGGAAGTCTCTTAAAAGCAGGATTTTTTTTTTTGCTGTTGTTATTTTTATTTTTCCCTATATATTCAGGGCCTAAAACAGGCCTGGCACTTAGAGGTATTCAGCAAAAACATGGAATAAATGAATGAGTAAATGAATGAATGAATAGATGAATGAATGAAATGCTAGAAAATAGGAACCATATGAAGTTAAGAAAGAGAAATCATTTCCAGTTGAGGAGATTAGGACACCTTTGGGAAGAGATTACATTTGAGTGCATCATTTTAAACATGCATAACTATGACAAGAGAGGAAGGTTCTGAGGAAGCCTAAGATTCATTAAAATGGAGGTGATAATATGTAGAATTGTGTCTAAAGGACATGAGGAGTCTCTGAGAGTATTAAGAAGAAACAGTATATTAAAACTGAGATCCTGTAAATAATACCTAAGTATATCATAAGGAAATAAAATGGGGTCACCAAAAAGTTAGAACTCAGGTAGAGACCCA
Organism: Vespertilio murinus; assembly: GCA_963924515.1. NCBI lineage: Eukaryota > Metazoa > Chordata > Mammalia > Chiroptera > Vespertilionidae > Vespertilio > Vespertilio murinus. The sequence goes on from OZ004707.1 coordinate 9,761,421, forward strand.
TTAATGAATGTGAATGAAGTATGAAAAAAGAAACAAAACATTTAAAATCAGTAACATTCTTAAGTAAGAGAAAATAGTCTCAGTGCCTTATAAAACTTTAACATTTCTCCTTCTCTTCTATTGTGCACAGAAGAATTTCCCCCAGAAATAGCATTGCATACAGACTGGAGCAATGATTTCCCCCGAAGTACATCTTAATGGACAAATGTAAAACCATATTCAACTTTTGCTTCTGTGCCATGGCAAGCATTGATGCTGCTGTCAGTACCAACTGTTGCCCCAGTGGGCAGTGGAGGGAAAGCACAGGAGCTACAAATCATGGCTCATAATGAACAGGACATTTTCAGGAGAAATCAATACATTTCAGCTCTAATGAAAAGTGTACCTATGCACAGTCAATGGTAACAAAATACATCTAGGAAATTAAAAGCATGTCTGGCCACATAGTCTACCAATAAATAAATTGCAATTGTTTCTGGAACCCAAAGGGAGAAACTTCAAAATTTGTATTGCTTTGAGGAAAATCTCCAACGACAGTTCATATGATACACACATTAGGCTCTTCTCCAGGAGAGAACCTACATTTTATAGCCTGTAATGACTTTTATTCATTAAAATATATTTTATTGATTTTTTTACAGAGAGGAAGGGAGAGGGATACAGAGAAACATCAATAAGCTGCCTCCTGCACACTCCCACTGGACATGTGCCCATAACCAAGGTACATGTCCTTGACCGGAATTGAACTTCGGACCTTTGAGTCCTCATGCTGAGGCTCTAGCCACTGAACCAAACTGGTTAGGGCTGTAATGACTTTTAATGGTACGTTTGATATGTTGAGACTGAATTTCTGAGAATCCAGAAATTCTCCTCAGTAATTTCATATTACTGCACCAGATCATGAAATATACTATATTTCAAATGTACCCTTTAATGGTTGAAGAAAAGAAATTCTGTAGCTAATGATAAATATTACACATTGAACATTTTTTACAAAAGTAGTATAAGTATATCTTTTTTGGAAAGTCCACCATCAGTCTCTTGGAAAATAATATTATATTAACCAACAAATGGGGGTGGGGAGGTCTTAGTCATGACAAATTCAAAGAAACTTCCAGACCCAATATATTTCTGAAGCAATTCCATTGACCTTTTGCAACCCTTCTCAAAGGGGCCAATTCTGAATAGAATGACAATTAAAGATACAAACTACTTTCAGTATTATCTGCTTTTTCATTCCCATAAGAATGAATAGATAATAACAATAAATGTGGGCCAAAATACATTATGTCTGTTATCAGCTCTCAACAGAAGAGAGTTAGATACTGAAATATAATAAAAAGACGTGCTTACTTACTCAAATGAAATCCTTGTAGGTCGTCTACCATAAACCATGTGGAAGTAAGACCTGATTTCAACGTCTAAGAGTCACAAATTATTAAAGATTCAAAGCAGTATCAGGGTTGCTGACAGAAGCATTGGGCTCATACGTCCTTCTATCTTATTTTCTTTCAAACTGAGTATTATTGCCACTTTGGCTAGAGTGCTTTCCAGCCACGCTAATACCAATTACAACATTTTCTCAGAGCACATTCTCCTAAGATCAACTTCTCAGGATGCATGAAATTCCTGGAAAGAGTATGAAGTTTTCACTGTCTTCCAAGAAGATTGATGAACGGTGGGAACTGATGTGTGCTACTGTTAAAGTTTTGATTCTCAATATTCCTGTATGATACTTTTCTCTCAGTAAGATCCACTCAATCCTCTAGCTATTCCCAGAAGCACAATGTAAGGTACTGCATAGTGATGAGTAATAAAACTAAGCCTTGGGCCACTAGGTAATGAATGCCCCCCCTTTTTTTCTTTATCAGCAAACACACACCATCCACATACATCCTCTCCATTATTTTGTAAAAATGCAAATTCTTCATCTAATACACACATACATCTCTAGTGAGATAATGGAATTATTGCTAGAAGTGCAAACATGTCAAACTATCAAATTTGGATCCAAATGTATTACAGAGGAGGGATGAGATCGAGAGGACAGAGATGCACATGCTGAAAATCACAGAAAATGTTATTGGATTGAAATGCAAAGAGACACTCCAAGTCTCTCTATAGAAGAGCAAAAACCAAACATCCAATCTCACTGTTTATCTGAGACAAATATTTTACAAGCCATGTAATGACCAATGTATAACATCCACCTCAAATGGAAAAGTCACAAGGATGGCATGTACACGTAATATTTGAGGAGTTCTGACCCTCCATCACATCCTAGATAAAAGGAAGGGCTGTGGGAGGTAGAATTCTGGTTAAAGCACAAATTGCATTTTCTGTATGACGAACCAACCTGGAAAGCACCCTTGATTATGTCAATTTTCTTTTAAAAATGACAGAATTTTATACTATTGAAAAATTTCATCCTTTACTGCTAGCTTGCATTGTGTCTTTGATGAATAGGATGGGACTTTTTAAGGATGAATACTACCAATTTTTGCTTACATGCCATTTCGGTTACATTATAAAATGTGTGCAATATCAAAGCCAGGCCCAGTTGTACAACAATTGTGGACCTTCTTTTCCTCCCACAAACACAAACACTGATCAAACAACTCTGCCCTTTAATTTCCATCAAAAGTTCCTTTCTTTCCAGCCCTTTATGAAAGACCTTAACTTACTGTTAAGAATTCACTTGTATTCGATAATTTATAGATTCCATCAAATGTATGAATTGCCTCACAGAAGTTTTCCACTTACCCACACAACATTTTTCTATAGTACCATTGCCCAAATGATATTTTGTTTAACATTAATTTCATGAATGTATGCTAAAAGACTTTTTTTCGAATAAAACAAAAGAATGGAGACTGCATTGGCAATATTTTCTCCTGAAACATGTCTATTTTTTATTTTTATTTTTTAAATATATTTCATTGATTTTTTACATGAGGAAGAGAGAGGGAGAGAGAGTTAGAAACATCAATGAGAGAGAAACATCGATCAGCTGCCTCTTGCACACACCCCCACTGGAGATGTGCCCGCAACCAAGGTACATGCCCTTGACCAGAATCGAACCTGGACCTTTCAGTCCGTAGGCTGATGCTCTATACACTGAGCCAAACCAGTTTCGGCCTATTTTTTACATATATTTTTATTGATTGCAGAGAGGAAAGGAGAGGGAGAAAGATAGAAACATCAATCATGAGAGAAAATTATTGATTGGCTGCCTCCTGCACACTCACACTGGGATCAAGCCTGCAATCCGGAAATGTGCCTTGATGGAGAATCAAACCATGACCTCCTCTTCCTAGTTTGTAGGTCAATGCTCAACCACTGAGCCATGCCAGGGGCTGGGATGAAATTTGTTTTTTAAATAATGGGAGAAAAATGTATGAATGATGAATTTGTCATTAATAAATGGAGTTTAATAAATGGCAGGTCCAGAATCCATAAGAAAAACTAGTTTTCCCCATTAATAAGTTGTGAACCACACCTGAGATTTGTGAAAGGCCACACGAAGGAGAACTTGCTCTGATGTGTGTCCAATGTGATGTTTCATGTGTGTGTACTTTTATTTCTATTTTTTTGGTATATATTAATTTCAGACAAGAAGGGTGAGGGAGAAAGAGATAGAAGCATCAATGATGAGAGAGAATCAGTGACCATCTCTCAACCTAGGTAAGTGCCCTTACCAGAATTGAACCATGGCCTCCTGGTTCATGAGGCAATGCTCAACCACTGAGTCACACTGATCAGGCGATATTTTAAATTTTATTTTTGATTCATAGTAAATATTTCTACAAAACGTTTTACCTCATAGTTCTAGGGTTAAAATTAAGTTGTTTTTGTTTGTTTTTAATTCTCTTTTTCTTTTCCTTTCTTAAAATTTTATTTTATTTTTCCATCACTATTTATCCCCTCTAAACAAATTATCGTGTTTCCCAAATTGTTTATAAAAGATAAAAATGAAACATGATACTCAAAAGTAAAGATCATGGATGACAACCTTCTGTTTCTAACATTTTAGAGTAAAATTATTCCAGAAAAAAAAAGAAAATTGTTGGACTTTATATTAGTCTGATGTAACATATTTGATAGGCATAACATATACAGTTTCTATAATTCTTTTTCTAGACCATATACCTGTGTGAGAGCAAATCTCCTTGTTACATTGAAATGAAAAAAGAAAAGAAAAATGGAATAAAATGAAGTGTATAAATAAACACTTGGTTTTATATCTGCTTTGAAGATTAAAAAAGGACCTGGTTTCTAACATTTGACATATACATGATATAAGGGTCCCAAACACAGTTTTCATTTTAACATATTTTCTGTTAGTCATATTTCATAAGAATAATATAAAATGAAAGATGTTTTACTTTCTCTTTATACAATTTAGTAATGACTATAAAATGAAATATCATTGTTTTTCTGGCAAAGATTTAGGAAGGCAAATATGTTCGGAGATTGGAAGGAATGAATCTTTCAGCCACATGCCCCTGCAGATTCGAACTGAATAACAAGAGAGGAGCATGATGAATTATGAAGAGACACAAGCAGTGCAGACAAACGTGGTATGTCTGCATAGGAGCCCCGAGGATTAAAATATAGTGCCTTCTTTAGAGATACACACTCCAGAAAAATGTCTACCCTGGTTTCCCTCCACTCCCCCACATCTCCCCCCCCCCCCCCACACACACACACATGGGTACCCTCCAATTTCTGTCCTGAGTTGGAATTCTGACTCAACATGCTTCAGCCGTTGACAAGGAAGGAACCCCAGAGGTGTGGCAAAGAAGATGGGACTTTTCTTTCTTAACTTCTCTTTGGTAGGATAGACGTGCCTGGTGTCATGGTCTGGGACTGGGACTCAGGACAAAAAAAGAAAGGGATTTTGAGAGTGTCTTGTACCAATTTCATTGTAAATGGTATAATAAAAATGTCATAACTTCCCTATAATCGCTTCACCTGAGAAATAGTACAATATAAAGGGGCCATGTTGTCAACATGGGCTGAATCTAAATCCTCGTTCTGCTACTTGTTGCCACAGTTTCCTCACCCATATAAAACAGACATAACAATGCAGTTGTTATCAGATCTAAATGCTCTCAATGAGAAGACTAAACTTTAAACACCACTAGGAAGGAAAACTATAGTCAATTATAATATGACACAAAGCTCTCTTAACACTTTGAATTTGTGTACTATTAAAAAAAACTTTTAGAATTAATTATAGATAGATGCTTCTAATTATATACCACTCTTATCCTGTATAACAAAAGGATAACTTGCAAATCAACCAAACGACTGGTTGCTGTGACGTGCACTGACCATCAGGGGGCAGATGCTCAATGCAGGGGCTGCCCCCAGTCCACAAGCCCCAATTACCTGATTGGGACCTGCCAGCCAACCTCTCAGTCCCTTTCCCCACCAGGCAGGCTCCCATTGCCTGATGAGGAACAGGTAACCAGGGTGGGTGATGCCAGTCCAAAGCCCCAGCCCTGCCAGTCACCCCACACACAGAGAGCAACCCATGGTAGTGGGGCGATGGGGAGGCGCAAGGCTGGCAAGTGGGCGGAAAGGGCCAACCTCTCTATCCCTCCCCTTGGCTTGAGGCTCTGATCGCCCAATGGGAAATGGGGAACCAGAGATGGGTGGCGGCAGGGAGCAGGGCCAGCTGCCAGTAGCCAGGGAAGATGGCCCAGATTGCAGGCCAGGCCTAGGGACAGTACCCGTGCGTGAATATGGTGCACCAGGCCCCTGGTTCACTTATAAAAAGGAGATATAAGCAATGTACAATTCTCTTAGATATTTCTATGACTTCTTCATATTCAGATTCAATTTTTTCTGAATCACAATCGAATCTTGAATTCGATTCATCTAAGCCTGAGTTTTCTTTACTGCATTATCCATTGAGCTATCAAAAGTGTTAATGGTCCAGTGGGGTGGCTCAGTTGGTTGGAGCATCCTCCCCGACACCAAAGAGGATTCAGGTTCCATGCCCAGCCGGGGCACATACCTAGGTTGTGGGTTGATCACAGGTCAGTGCTCATGCAGGAGGCAACCGATCAGTTTCTCTCACTGATTGATATTTCTCTGTCTCCCTTCTTCTCGCTCAAAAATCAATAGAAACACACACGTATCCTCAGGTGAAGATTGAAAAAAAAATTGTTAATAAAGCACATGAACCCAAAAAATACACCATTGGTGCCAGCCTCCTAATCTGGCTTTACAGGTGTAGGACCTACGTGGGGCTGATGGGATGAATTCTGCTGAAAGTGAAGCTCGCCATCCATCCCCCACATTATCAACCAACAGGGACATGGCTCTTGGCCGTTAAAAAGGCGTCATTTACTGTCTTTGTGATTTCCTTCCTCGCTTCTGACATTTATTCTGCTTGTTTAAAGGCTGAAGTCTGTATTCTCACATGTTCTGGTAATAACAAACACCATTGTAGCTGCTGCTTCCATGGGTAGCAATTGTACGAAATCAATTTCAAGACATCTCATGATTTTAGAACTGTTAACATATGTGTACATTGCTGAACAGGTAGAAAATAGCAGTTGTTATATGGATTTATTTTAAAAATATATATTTTATTGATATTTTACAGAGAGGAAGGGAGAGAGATAGAGACCCTGAAACATCAATGAGAGAGAAACATCGACCAGTTGCCTCTTGCATACCCCCTACCGGGGATGTGCCCGCAACCAATATACATGCCCTTGACTGGAATCAAACCCGGGACCTTTCAGTCCACAGACAGACGCTCTACCACTGAGCCAAACCGGTTTCGGCTGTTATATGGATTTAAATGAGACAAACCATTTTAAGACCCTGGGATAGTGACTGATAGGTTGTAAGTACACACTGAATGTGGTCAGTTGCTATCACTCCTAGCTAATCTAACACATGTTCTTGTGCTCCAGCTGATTAATTAATTTAGGAAGTGTTCCCCCACCATCCTTTGTACTTCTGGCTCCCAAACATTGAAGCAAGTTCTTTAGAAAGTTAAATATCCAATCAATGGCTTTTCATATGTTGAGAATTAAACCAGAGTTTCCCTGAAAACAGATATTTGGAGTATCATCACCAGTGTTTCAAGTCCTACCCCAGTATAGGTAGAATCATATGTCACCCATGAAAGTGTGAATTTTATAAAAGACATAATTACCCTGCCTTTCCCTAATAATATGTCCTACCTATCAGCATGAAGAAGGGCAAAAATAGTTTTTTATTAAATGTATTGGGTGACATGGGTTCACAAAACCAGACAAGTTTCAAGTGTACAACTCAACATCACCTGCACACGGCATCGTGTGCCCATGGCATCAAGCAAAGTCTCTTCCTTTCCCCTTTATGCCTCCTTTCTCCCCCTCACTTACCCCCACCCCTCTTTCCCTCCACACTGTAGTCTGTGTCTATGTGAAATGAATCTCCATATTTATGCAAAACTCCTTCCCCTTCTTTCATCCAGTTCCCCCAATCCCCTCCCCTTCTGACAGCTGTCAGTCTGTTCCACATATCTATGCCTCTGCTTCTATTTTGTTCACCAGTTTATTTTTTTTCATTACATTCCCCATATAAGTGTGATCATATGGTACTTGGCATTCTCGGACTGGCTTATTTCACTTAGCATAATAATCTCCAGGTTCAAACAGTTTTCACCCTGCACTGCTGAAACCGGGGTGTGGGAAACACATTGCCCAATGGCTCGGCTATTTTGCCTTTGATTTACTGAGAAGAGACGGTGATGGCTTCCCCACCAGAAGTCCCCCATGGCCCCAAATCAGAGAGAAGGGCAGACTACATTCCATGCAGCGCTGGCAGGCAGCTGAGTGAGCCTTACTCTCATTCACAACAGCATTTTGAACAACATGAGCTCATACTTTCCTTAAAGAAGAACCTACCTGCAAACAGAGTCCAGGGGTTTGCTTCCTTTCATGAACTCACATTCCATTTAGAACCCAGTCCATTGAAACCCACCCCACCTCCACAGAGAAGGCTGGCTGCCACCTAGAGACACCGATCGGATGAGGGAGACAACTCAATACTTAAGAAAAATGAGAGGGTTCCAGAATTTAAATTAGAAATGTTTTGTTAAAATAATACCTTCGCAGAGAGAAATAGCAGCTGATAGCAGAGCAATCTTTCAGAAGGCAGATCCTTCGTCTGTTTCTCTGCGGCCCGATCAAATCATTTCTCCAAAGAGACGCCCGTGCGACCTGTGAGATGAAAAGGTATGTTTATTTATGTGGGATACACTGAGGTTTCAAAATACTAATTTTCCGCACAGTTGGAAACATGTAGAAATCGCAATGCGGAGGGCTTTCTAGTTTGTTTTCTGAGAGCAGCTTGTTAAAATGTAAAAGCCATGGCAATTGTATAGTAAACAGGAGTCTTCCTTCTCCACTAACATAAACAAAGAAAAAGTGAAGCATTGTTACTGCTAAAAAAAAGGGGGGGGAAACATACACACACACACACACACACACACACACACACACACACACAACAAACACAAAGGAAGAACCCAATAGTATTCCTCTACTAAAGTATTTCCTTATTTATCAAACAGAAATGTGCCCATATATTTCCCACAAATGCATGTTTCCAGCAAATCGGCCAGATGTTCAAACAATGAAATGCCATCTTGTGCACAAGGCTGAGCTTATGGCATTTTTGACATCACCATGCTCAAAAGTGGCTCTGGCCAGAATCTTCTTTCTGATGCTCTCAACTCATCTTTCCAGGTAAGAGTGGATCTTACAACTGATCGGTTGTAATTGAGCAAATAGGCCAGGAATTCATCTGCACCAATGGACACAATGTTCATGCCAACATTTTTTTGGTTTTAATCTAGGCATCTAATCCCACTTTCCTGATGTAGGACCCCTTTAATCTTTGAAGAAGTTTGGCCTAGACCCAAAGCATAGTTTTGGTAAAACCTGAGTGGATGGCCCTGCTGAGGCACTCGTTCCCTTTCACACAATAGGAAATATTTCTCCAAGAATTATTTTGATAACACTGGCCTGTCTATTTTTTTTTTCATCCTCATGTGGCTTTCCATAACTGTCTATTTTAAACTGATCAGAATTAGTATTTTATGTTCCACCCCCTTCCATGACTCACCGTGCCCTTTCCTTTCTCACCATCACTCACAAAGCTCGAGATATTCATGTTCTCAAATCTACATGGAGTGCACCCAGAGTTCATAAATGATAAACTACCGTATTTGCTGGCATATAAGACGATTTTTTGACCCTGAAAATACCGTATTTGCCGGCGTATAAGACGACTGGGCGTATAAGACGACCCCCTAACATTTCCACTCAAAATACAGAGTTTGTTATATACTCGCCGTATAAGACTACCCCCCACTTGGAGGCATATTTTTCAGGGCCAAAAAGTCGTCTTATACGCCGGCAAATACGGTATGTGTCAGTGTGGCAAATGTATAGTCAGTCTCAATAAACACAATAAATTACATTTCTAACAATATTTTTTTATTATCATGTTTATACCAAAGTGGTGTTGTAAAACTATGATAAAAAGGTCAGCGACCAACTATGTTTTCAAACACAGAACCAGAGCCAGTCCTGGCACTGACTCCTTGTAGGCATGGAGAATAGCTCGTGGATGTTGTTCGCACTCAGTGAGCCCCTGGAGGAGAGGCTGAGTGGGGAATCTCGGGGCAGACCATGGCCATGAGACTAACTCATAGCAATGAGTTTCTTAGCTTCTCAAGAACTAAGGTCTTCAATGCCCAGTTTATCTTAGAATCCCCGGTCTCTAACGCATCTTACTCTATTGCTTTAAAACAGTGGTCTTGAGTGTCTCTGCCCACAGTAAGATACACGAAATAGAAACATCTTGGTACAAAAGAGAAAAGAATTATACTTTTCTCTTTATTCCAGATTTTCTCCCTCAGTTAAAATTTGTTTCTCAGTCACTCAAGATTACTCAAGACAGGTGGAGAATTTGTGTCAGTTTATAGATAAGGTACTGCACTCAGTGTCAGACTAGACACATTTTGATTATTTATTCTATCCAGAGCTTTTATAGAAATTGTCACTTCCATTTAATGAATTAGAAACAGATGAGCATGCAGACTCAGTGGCTTGATCAGAATCAGACAATTGATGTGTGAAATGTAGGAATTTGAATCCAGGCTTTTGTCCATGTTCTTTGCATTATATTTTACTCAAAAGTGGAAGCTAACATTGGGAAACTGCATCTATAGGTTTTAATCAATGGCTAGACCCTGTTCTACTGTTATATAGTGTTTGTCTGTTTGTTTGCTTTTGGATAATCTATATTCATGTTTGTACTTGAATACAGAAAGTTAATAAGAGAACATTTTACCTCTTCTTAGGGAGAATAGCAATGGAAATCGATTACATAAAGTCATAAAAAGCTGTCTTCATTCCTTAAAAATAAGTCAAAGTCACCACAGGTAAAAATTATGTTTACTATACTGATAGTTCAAGTCAGTGTACAATCTGCATTGTATAACTTAAAACTACAGAAGATGTACTACTTGCATCCTGAAAAGTTTTAAGATTTGTACCTATCCCATACATATAAACATAGCTGAAGAAGTCAAATTATTACATAATTAATAAATCAAACTGATTTGAAATAACAATGTTATAAAGCTTTGTTGAATTTGTGTTAAATTCATATTTTAAAAAATATATATTTTATTGATTTTTTCACAGAGAGGAAGGGAGAGGGATAGAGTTAGAAACATCGATGAAAGAGAAACATCGATCAGCTGCCTCTTGCACAACCCCCTACTGGGGATGTGCCCACAACCAAGGTACATGCCCTTGACAGAAATCGAACCTGGGACCTTTCAGTCCTCAGGCTGACGCTCTATCCACTAAGCCAAACCGGTTTCGGCTAAATTCATATTTTCTAAAGTAATGAGCCATACATACTTTATTGTTTTTAATAATATATAATAAAAATAACTTAAGCATCATGCCTAGACTATATGAGTGACCTTGAAAAATACATAAATGGAAAGCCAGACTCAGAAGAACTGATGTAGGAAAACAGATTTCAGAATACAAAATTATATACAGGGAAATGGAAACATCACTTATGAATAGTCTTGATCCAACATGGGCTACAAATTTTTAGCTGTTAGAAAGTAGATCAAGTAGGACATTATTTTTTTTTTACTATATCAATGCATTTTTATAGATTTTTGAAAGAGTAATATAATTAAATTTAGTTGCACATATTAGAAAATGCATAACATAGCTCACAATTTTAGAAATTATAACATTAGTCATTAAAAATATCCTATATAATAAAGAGGTAATTTGCAAATTGACCATCACTCCACCACACAAGATGGCCACCCCCATGTGGACACAAGATCACCACCACAAGATGGACTGCAGGGAGGACAGTTAGGGGCCACCAGGCCAGCAGGGGAGGGCAGTTAGGGACAATTGGGCCAGCAGGGGAGCAGTTAGGTGTCAATCAGGCTGGCAGGGGAGTAGTTAGGGGACAATTAAGTAGGCAGGCAAGCAGGTGGTTGAGAGCCCTCAGTCCTGGATTGTGAGAGGGATGTCCGACTGCCTGATTAGGCCTGATCCTACTGGAATGGACCTAAACAGGCAGTCAGACATCCCTCGAGGGTCCCAGATTGGAGAGGGTGCAGGCTGTGGGCTGAATTCCATGCACTGGGCCTCTAGTAATTTCATAATAATACAAATGTGATGATATTCAATGTTATTATATATTAACATGCAAACCAACTCATTGTGTATAATTCAGTTTAGGTCACCTGGCAACAGACCCACCTTGAGCATGTGTTCAATGAGACACAGAAATGAAGTGATGCCATTTCTAGAAATATCTTCCCTGAATTGTAAACTGTGACAACGTGTGCCTCAAACTTCCAAAGCAACCGTGTCCCATGCCATGCACCCAGCATCAATATAAAGACAGGTACATAGAAGGAGGTCAATGGACATTTTTGTTGAATATGCATCATCCCATAGATAGCAAAATGTATGCTACACCTTTCAGGAGCAGGGTGGGATATTCCAAATAAGAAACAGTGTTTATGGAGCATCAAATGAAAACTGCGAAGGAGCAGTTGCTGTTTGAATCATACTTTCCCATCAGTTTGATTAACCGTATTTCTAAGCAACATGTAATACAAGTCCTGTCATGTCTCAGAATTAATAGCCCACGGTTCTTAATTCTTACTGAGGTTGACAAATTATTGTTCCTTATGGCACAAGTCACACTTGATCATAAGTAGCATCTCCACACGTAGCTCTCCTTCCATCAAATTGAGCCAGTTTATTTGTCTAACACAAGATGCCAAAAGGTCCAAGATGTGCAATAAATCAAGCGTTCTTCATTAAGGAGCAAAAGGTTGCATGTGTGGAAAATGTTTCTCCACTGTTGCAAAGTTATTGTTTTATTTCCAGAATAAATGAAAGCTGTGTAATATTTTTGGAAGGAGCACTAAATTGTTTTCAAGTCATTGAGCCTAGAGGCATGGAAATGTCACAGATATATACATATACATACACATATATATTTTTTTTCCTGGCATCATCACACACTTGCCTTTCTTCCTTCCTTCCTTCCTTCCTTCCTTCCTTCCTTCCTTCCTTCCTTTCTTTCTTTCTTTCTTTTTCTTTTTTTCTTTCTTTCTAAGATAATTTGTTTTTTTTAATGTATTTTATTGATTTTTTACAGAGAGGGATAGAGAGTTAGAAACATCAATGATAGGGAAACATCGATCAGCTGCCTCTTGCACACCCCCTACTGGGGATATGCCCGTAACCAAGGTACATGCCCTTGACAGGAAACGAACCTGGGACCTTCCAGTCCACAGGCCAATGCTCTATCCACTGAGCCAAACCACTTTCAGGGTCTTTTCTATAGTTCGTTTTTCTTAGCTTTCTTCACTTAAGAATATTGAGAGAATAAGGTAACACTATCATTGGATTAATAAACATTCTTCGAGAAAACAGGGTCTCTGAATATTCAATGACTTCGGTTCAGCTGACTTTTCTAAGCAGTCTGCATTGAAGTCTCTGCTTCATTATTCAGAGAGCACTATGAAGAAGGAGACAGAAATCTCAGAGACAGGACCAGGGCTTACATCTCAAGTTCACCAGTGATTAAGTGTATCACCTCAGGTGGTCGGTATTGTCTTATCAGCTGATCATCTACCAAATGAGCATAATTATACCCTATTTCATTATAAAGATTAAGTAAAAGTATTTATGTAAAATGCAAAGTTTAGGGCCCACCGAGGAAATGGTAGATGCTCAAGAGATATTTTACTGTGTCCTTTCCCCACTTTTGCACACGTGCACCCCAGTATTATTGGTAAGGAAGGAAAATCATTTCTTAGAACTCCTTTTTTAAGGAATGAATAGTTCTAGACCAAGGAAGGACCAAATGTTCCACCTTGACTGAAATGCTATAGAGGTGTAAGTCTATAGTTGGACTTCAAATGTAAATCCCTGAGCTTAGATCACAATGGTAGCACAAAATCCTGATGTTCGGTGACGGCTGGCATTAGGAAGGGCCAGAAGCACCCTCAGCCCCTCTACTCTGTGTGACACAGCAAAAAGGTAGAGACTGCAGCCAAACGTGAGTCTCAGCAGTAACTGCCCCCTGGAGGCCTTCGCTTGCCTGGGCCCCAAAATCACATGACACATGACCCCACTGGACAAATGCCCAGCATGCACTGAAGATAATTGCATTTGGTGAGGGCATTTCTGAAACAAAAACAAGACCAAGAAGAAAGCTGTTGAGGTTTTCTTTTGGCTGTATGTAGAGGCATTCCATGGACACCCTTTAGGGATGGGAACTGGAATGAGTACAGCTCCAGTCTCTGAGACATCATCACCTGAGCCATGCTTTTCCATCAGTGTCTCAACCCCCCTGATTGAAGGAGGGTGGGTTCATATTAACGCAAAAGCAAATGAGGCCCTTTTCTGTCAGACCCCTGACATTACAGCCATGGTTTCCACTTGATGTTACGTATGCTTTTGACCACTGAACTCAGACAGAATAAGCAAGCTGCTCATTTTATAAGCCAGTGAACAAGGCATGAACAGTTCTGTTTTCAGGGCCTTCATGACTATGAGGAATCTTGACTGATAAGATAGGGGAGGAAGAACTTCAGATACTAATCATCTCATCACCCCAGGCCATGTAGGTCTGAAGTTTTAATGAAAATCTAAGCTATTGCTTCTAGACGAAGGACATTGCATTTTAAACATTTTCTAGATGGCTGGTGTTACTAATATGCTATGTAATGGAAACATGAAATATAGAAAACATTACATCTATCTTCATTGCTATCTGTGTGTGTGTGTGTGTGTGTGTGTGTGTGTGTGTGTGTGTGTATAAACTGTGCAGCATGAAAATCCAGATCCAGCTACCAATCCCAAGTGAGGACGTCCTCTGAATGGGAGACAACAAAGGTCCTAGCTGTGCCAATCACCAGGCACAGCAGCCACAGACTGGCCCACTGCATCCCATGTGCTCAGACCTTAGAGGATGCCACACACAGGCAGTAGTGAGCACAGTGCTTTTCTCACAGAAAGGAAAAGGGACACAGGGAGATCAGTGTCTCTAGGGAGTCCGGGTCTCTCATGGAACTGGTCCACCCCCCATAGCCAGCACAGAGGTGAGATTGCACGTACCCCCCCTCCAAAGTGAATGAAGACCCATTCCTGTCCTTCCAGAACAAGTGCTGGACGAGCACACATTTAAGCATGTGGGGAGGTTCACTGAACAAGCAGAATGGATGTAAGGTCTAATAAAAAGGAAAAATCTGGAACCAAGCTGAGGCTCCGCACCCAGCATCCATATAAGGGAATGTTCCTGACCCAGGGCACTGTATAACCATACAATGGAATACTACTTGTCCACATAAAAGTGACACACCATTCATGCTACCACATACCTTGAAAACAATATTCTAAGTGAAAGAAGCCAGACAAAGACCCCGTATTATATGATTCTATTTATAGTCAATATCCAGAATAGGCACGGTCACACGCAAAATAGGCACTGGTGGGAGGATCAATGGGGAATGGTGGATTGAATGGTGATGGCCGCACACCTTTGTTAATATAAAAACCCCACTGAAGCGTACACACTTTTAAGGGTTAAATTTTATAGTATGTGATTTATGTCTCATAAAAGAAGGGTTACCTTAATTATTTTTCTAGCGGTAGGAATGAAGTAATACTAACATTTATTGAGCACATACTATGTGCCGGTCGCTATACTAATCCATTCTTTACTTTGATTGCCTCATTTAATTTGAAAATGATTGCTTGGGACTGGTGCTTCTTAATCCCATTTTATGGTTTGAGGAGCTGCATTTTGAGAGAGATGAAGAAACTTTCTCAAGGCCAATCAGCTGGCAAATAACAGAGCCAGGGTTCCAACTCTGGCCATCTGAGTCTGGAATCTACACTCTTAGCACCAGGCAGCCTCTGTGGGAGTAGACGCCTGGGAAGGCCTGGAGCACAGCAGGCGATGACTCCTGTGGTCTGCGTGTTCCAGGGATGGCAGTCACAGGGAGAATGCAGCTGCTATTGTTCAGCTGCATCTCCTTTCTGCTGGGCTTAAAATAACTCTGACCAAAGAGGTTATCCGACAAGCCTCCATTTTATAAAGCGCTGAGCTTTTCCACAAACCCCTGGGGTTGGAGGTGGCAGCAGGGAATCAGGCCAGCAGGAATTATTAGACAATAGGACCATTCTAGGAAAACATATCTTAAAATCTAGAGGAGTCCCAGCCAAAATAGGTCAGCCCACGGACAGTTTTGTGTTTTATTTTGTGAAATATTTTAAGGATTCTTTGCTTCGTGAACAAGTCAAAAATAAAATGGCATGTAAAAATTTCTCAGAAAACATGTGTGACAATCATAATAAATGTGTAATCCAGAAACTGAGAGGTGACTGAACAGCATTTATCATGCACGGGATATATGAAGGAATAATTATGGAAGGGAGGAAATTCTGCATGAGGGACATCAATGTATTAATATAAAAGTTTGACATACCAGGTAAAAGAAAACAAAACAGACAACATGTAATTGTAATTCTAAATCATGTTCAAACAGTTGAATATTTTCAACCTGCATTTTTGTTGAATCTTATAGGCTTATTTTGGTGCTATACAAAAATCCCAGAACTGCTTACTTTTCAATGTTTATCTAGGTCTATTTGTATGCAGTGCTCCTCATTAAGCAGCTGTCAAAAATGGAGGAGGATAAGTCTGCAGGTTGGTGGAGAGGAATGAATCGGTTGAGTCTTATGCTACTAATTTGGCAACAAGCCCTGAGTTGTTATTTGGCCAGTGAGTAATCAATCGTGTGTCAGGCAATCAACAATTTTCTGGGCATCTATTATTGCATCATTAAAAAAATCCAATTACTACACTTGGCAATAATTCTTTTGTCTGCGCCCCGCCCCTGCTACAAGTATAACTTGAATTTCTAGTGTTCCCTGGGGAAAGTATGTGAGGGTGTCTTAATCTTCAACTGGTGGTAGTGACTAGGTCCACTATTTCCTGAAATTAGGTGAATGACTTTGTAACTTTTAATATTTTCCTTATCATACATATAAAATATAGGTTGCT
Organism: Vespertilio murinus; assembly: GCA_963924515.1. NCBI lineage: Eukaryota > Metazoa > Chordata > Mammalia > Chiroptera > Vespertilionidae > Vespertilio > Vespertilio murinus. The sequence goes on from OZ004707.1 coordinate 9,778,077, forward strand.
AATTATACCTTGGAATGAATTCTGAATGTGTTTATAGGAAATATTTCCAGTTTTCTTACTCTTGTCATCATGCTTAAATATCTCTCCACCTGCTCCCAAATTTGTTTCTTTCTTCCTTCTCTCTTTCATCAACCATATAGTCTAAGTGATTGCTACACCAGTTTGGCACAATCCAGATAAATAGTATCCCAAACAATATTTCTGCTCTTGGCAGATATCCTGAAATATAATATTATTTGTTCATTTTTTCCTCCTAATTAATCTAATCTCACCCAACACCCTCATTATCAGCAATTATTTATGAGCATTTACTGTATGCAAAGAACTACATAGTGCTGATTCTTGGTAGAGTATCTGGGACTAGCATGTATTTTCCAGAGACAAATAATTGTGTTCCTGGCTGGGTTCCCACGAAGTTAAAGGTACATCCTCCTCTTCCACAAATGAAGAGCCCTGGGTTGTTACACATTTTCTCTGAAGGATCAGATGATGCTCCTCTTTGTATAGTGTTCTTCCTGGGATACCCTCAGAACCTAGTGGGATTCCCATGCATCAAGCAGACATGGCCACTTCAGCTGGTAGTGATAGTTCTGTTGTGGCTTGTTTGCATCACCCTTTCACTTACCATCAGCATCATATCCATCTCTCCGAGTGAGGCCATAGCTGCTAGCAGAGTCCTGTCTCCTGCTACAACCCCTACACACACACTGGGAAGGACAGAAGGAAACTTACTCCACTAATATAAATAGAGGCTCAGTGCACAAAATTCGTGCATGGGCAGGGGGTTGGTTCCTCAACCCAGCCTGCACCCTCTCCAATCCAGGACCCCTCGGGGAATGTCCGACTGCTGATTTAGGCCCAATCCCTATAGTCAGTCATCCCTCTCCCAATCTAGGACCACTGGCTACTAACTGTTCACGTGCCTGCCTGCCTGATCGCCCCTAACCCCTCTGCCTGCCTGATCACCCCTAACTGTCTCTGCCTGCTGGCCTGATCATCTTTAACCACCCTCCCCTGTAGCCTGATCTCCCCTAACCGCCCTCCCCTGACAGCCTGATTGGAAATGATCACATGGTTTTACTTCTCTAATATATTGATGTGGCAAATTACATTGATTTTTCAACTGTTAAATAAAACCTGCATGTACATTTTAGGAAGATTAATTAACCAGGGTTATAAAGAATAGACACCAGACAAGATGGAGTAGGCTAGAGGATGAGGATCATATTTGGAAGCAGTTTCAGCAATCTGGTCATTAGGTGATGAGGGTCTTTAACAGTGCCTAGACATGCTCACCTCATGCCCTTATAATACTTCCTCACACAGTTTTCAACGTAACTGCACTTGGCAACAAGGCATTGAAAATGCTACACATCCAGCCTTGCAAAATTCTGTTATTATCTCAAGGGGTTTTCCCAGCACAATTAAGAATCCTTGTTTACAAAATCCCATGTTAAGTCAATTTCTGAAACTTCAAGAACTTCTTTAACTGAGGACATTTTAGAATCTTCGTATAGTAGCATTCGCTAATAAATATATTTTTATGTCTGTGTGTAAAATATCTCAAGATGCAGGAGCTGCTCCTTTATGCTCCTGGATGTATTCATTCCACAGGAAAGGTGATTAATCCAGCTGCCTGAGGCATTTTGTTTAGATAAACTAGTTTCATGTCAAGTATATTATTATTTAATTAAGGGAAAATCCAAGTGTCTATTTAAAATTCAAGAATATTTAAATGAGCCAACCTCAGAAACTTAAATAGTTTTATGTTAGCAGAGTCTGGCAAGAATATTCAGATACTAACATTTTGAAACATACCATTATCAAAAGTAAACATAACAATAATAGATATAGAGAAACATTAAATCATCACAATGACATAACATCTTTCTTGCTAATTTACTGTTCCTTATACTAGATATTTCATTGCTAAAGTTCACAGCAATGCATAGGATTAATAAAATTGATAGGGACACTCCCTTGATACATTTTTTATTTTATTTTATATTACAAGTCCTATATAATAAAAGCCTAATATGCAAATTGTTCCCTTGGGTGTTCATTGGACTGAGAGACCGGGAGTTCGACTGCTTGCTATGATGTGCACTGGCAGTGGGCAGCAGTGGAGGCATTGCTGGCCCCATTGGGCCCCACCAAGGGCAGGACCACAGCGGGATGGTGGAGTAGGTGAGTGGGCGGTGCCACGCCAACGTTGGTGTGAGCAGGGGCCTAATCACCCCACCAATCGCCCTACAGACAATGACCAGCAGTGGCAATGTGGGGGTTGGGCTGCCACCTGGCTCCCAAATGCCCAGCCCAGATTGATTGCCCCACAGGTGGGATGGTGGAGCAGGGGAGGGGGCAGTGCCAGGCCAAGGTGGGACTGCAGGGATGCGATGCTGGGGGTGTGAGCTGGGGCCCGATCTCCACAGGCCACCCCAAGGGACCCCACCATGCATGAATTTGTGCGCCGGGCCTCTAGTATTAAATAAGTAACAATGGTATATACATGCTTCACTCCATTACACTAAAACTAAGAGGAACATCTATCCTATATGGTTTTGCATATAGAATGTTAAAATAGTAAAATTTATACTGAGCTTAAGTAGTATTACTGAAGGAAAAAAACATATTCTTCATGTGGGATTACGTGTTCAATTTGGGCCCTTGTCAGGAACTAGCTAAATCTTTCTTTCTTTCAAAAGGCCATAATAAAACATTTCTCTTTATCCATGTAATTCAGAGAGATCATAAGAAGGATAAAGCATGCTGTAAGAGAGTTATATAATTCTTGGCATTATAAACTTTTTTTTTAAAAAGGAACATTTTTCAAAGCATACTAGAAACCAGCAACGTTTCCCTAATGTGGAACTTAACCACTTTGAACACATGCCAAGGGACTAATATAAGGACGGATGGGGCTTTCCTTATGTACTGAGTCTCTCACGGCATCAATTTATAATGTAAGTATATCTGAAAGACAGACCCCCATAAATGGTGATCGTTTTATGTTTCAAGGCATGGAGGGATATTTAAATACACACAAAAATGGTAGATGAGCAAGAAGAGCTTGGAGGTATGATTCATTCACCATGAAATTCAACTCTTTAAAGTGTATAATTCAGTGCTTTTTTGTGTACTCCTGCAACCATCACTACTACCTAATCCCAGAGCATTCTCGTCATCCCCAAAAAGAAAGCCCATACCATTAGAAGTCACTCCCATTCTCCCCTCCACCAGCCCCAGAAACCAGTAATCTTTCTGTCTCTGGGTTTTCCTCTTCTTGATACTATAAGTGAGTAGAATCACACAGTATGTGTTTTTTTTTTTTTTTTTTTTTTTGTCTTGGATTTAATTTAGAATACACTTTTCAAAAAATTATTCTTATAGTATGAATCAATATCTAATTTCATTTTATGACTGGATATTATATAGTCTGGTTATACTAGATTTTGTTTCTTCATTCACCTGTTGAACATTTGAGTTATTCCCATTTTGGAGGCTTATGAATAAGGCTGCAGTGAACATGCATGTATTCATTTTGTGCATGTTCTGTGTAAATGCATGCTTTCAATTTTCTTGGAATTTCTGGGACATGTGATAACTATATTTAAACATGTGAGGAACTTGGAAACTATTTTCCAAAGAGAAGTACCATTTCCCATTCCCACTAGCAATGGATGAGGATTCCAATTTCTCTGCATCTTCTCCAAATGTGATATTATCTGTCTTTTAAATTATAGCGGTCTTTTAATTATAGCCATCCTAGGGGGAGTGAAGTTAGCATCTCAGTGTGGTTTCCATTTGCTTTTCTCCAATGAAGAGTGATGTTGAGCATCTTCTCACATGCTTTTTGGCCATTTGTATATATTCCTTAGAAATATAGCTGTTTAAATCCTTTCCCTTTTTCCACCAGAACAAGTTTGGCTCAGTGGATAAAGTGTCAGCCTGTGGTTCGATTCCAGTCAAGGGCATATATCTTGGTTGTGTGCACAAACCCGGTGGGGCTGTGCAGGAGGCAGCTGCTCGATGTTTCTTTCTCATCGATGTTTCTAGCTTTCTATCCCTCTCCATTCCTCTCTGTGAAAAAATCAATAAAATATATTTTTAAAAATTAAAAAATAAAATAAATAAATAAATTATTTTCCTTTTTTTACATGCATTTCCTTCACTATATTACAAAATGCATCCACATCTACTCATACAAGTGAAATACATAAGTATGATAAAAAATAAAATAAACTTTCTGGTGGTAAATGAGGTAATAAGGAGATATTCTGTTAGCAAGTTGCAGTCAAATCACTGCCCACATGATTTAACCAAAGCATCTAATTTGGGAAAATAAAAAAATGAAAACTCATCATGTAAAAATCTGAGTGAATTCCAGCAAACTATTTTCTTTTCCTTTTTCATCTATGTCATTATCTTCTAAATACAATTTCACTAAATACAATTTCACAAGGACTAGCTTCCATCAAACCTATACTTTTTTTCTTGATACCCACAAGAAAATTAAAGCATTTTATTATTTTTAGATAGTACTTACTCCTTTGCCCATTTTTAAATTGGGTTGTCATTTTGTTTTGATTTATGACTGCTCTTCCTATATGCCGAACATTACCCTCATCACATATATGCTTTGCAAATATTTTATCCCATTATGTCAACTGTCTTCTCACTTCACTGACAGTATCTATTAAAGCAAAAAAGATTTAATTTTTATAAAATCCGATGTATCCACTTTTTCTTCAGTTGTTTGTACTTCATTATTACTAACATTATCTCAGAAATCAATGCCTAACCAAAGATAATGGAGATGTACCCCTTTGCTTTCTTGCACGAATATTAAAGCTTTGATATGTAGATTTAAACCTTCAATCCATTTCAAGTTTTATTTTTTAATGCATATGGAAATCCAGTTGTCCCAGCAACTTTTACAAAAAAATAAAAATAAAAATGATTCTCCCCTCTACTAAAATGCTTTGATATCTGTTGAAAGTCAATTGACCATTGAAGACTGTAAGTTCTATTCCATTTGTCTCTACCTTTATTTGTATGGAAGCACCATATGATTCTGAATACTTTTAAAAGTCTTGGTAGTTTTATGTTAAATTTTTAATTGGAAAATGTGAACCCTCCAACTTTAAATTTTTTTCAAGATTGTATTGGCTATTCTGGGTCCCTTGAACTTCCACATCAATTTTTTTTAAATATATTTTATTTATATTTTACAGAGAGGAATGGAGAGAGATAGAGAGCTAGAAACGTTGATGAGAGAGAAACATCGACCAGCTGCCTCCTGCACACCCCCTACTGGGGATGTGCCCGCAACCAAGGTACATGCCCTTGACCGGAATCGAACCCGGGACCTTTCAGTCCGCAGACCGACGCTCTACCACTGAGCCAAACCGGTTTCGGCTTCCACATCAATTTTAGAATCAACTTGTCAATTTCTGGAACAAAAATGTAGGATTTGGAGATGGATTGTTTGAAGCTGTAGATAAATTTGAGTAATATTGCCATATTAATAATGTTAAGTCTTCTAGTATTTAAAATCAAATATATTTCTTTGTATTTCAATTATCTGTAATTTTTCAACAATGTTTTATAATGTTCAGTGTACAAATCTTAAACATCTTTCATTACATTAATTTTTATGTATTTTATTTTTAATGGTATTGCAATTGGAATTGTTTTCCTAATTTTATCTTTGGATTATTCATTGACATATAAGTAGAAATACAATTGATTTTTGTACATTAATTTCTGTTCTATAATTTTGAATTTGTTTATCATCTCTAAAGATGATTAGGTTGTCCTTAGGATTTCCCACATACAATATCATGTCACCAGCAAATAAACAGAAATTAACATTTTATATTCCAATACGCTTCTTTTTCTCATAATATTTCTCATAAAACCTATAGTAAAATGTTGAATAGAAAAAAGGTGGAGAGGATAGCTTCAGTTTTCCTAATCTTACGGAGAAAGCATCATTCACAGTCTGACCATGAATTTTTATGTTAGCTGGGGTTTCATAAATTTCTGTCATGGACTGAATGTTTCTACCTCATCCAAACCCATATATTGAAATTCTAACCCCCAATCTGATGATGTTAAGTGGTGTCAGAACTGAAGAAAGAAATACACAGTTTAACTGAAAATATTTGTTGACTTGAATACTACACTTTAAATAATAAATGGACCTACAGAGAAAACCAACATGGACACAAAAGACAAAAATAATACTATAAACCAACAAATAAAATAGAATACCAGAATCCTAATTATACGAAAGACATCATTTCAAGGATAACTATATTCCTTGCTAAATCTTGAGAACTGTGTTCATTCCTGGGCTTCTCATTTGAAGTGGTATGTTGGACCAAGTCCCAAAGAGAACAACCACAAATGAGAAGTTTTATTAAGTGAGACAAAGTTAAAATGATGGCTAATTTTAAGTGTATAGATGATAGAGGACTTAATCAGAAATCTGGCTGTTTTCTTCAAATATATGAAAGACTATTGTATGGAAAATTAATTGTGCTTATACTGCATTAGCACATGAAATAGGTGTTTCATCATTAATAGATATCAACTCAATGTATAGAACAATGTTCAAAAATGAAATAGGAGTGTATAGGAGATAGAAAATATTCAACCTATTATAACAACAAATATGGGGTAGAAAGGAGCAAGTAGATATTTAAAAAACTGATGGGATTTTAATCCAGAAGTTATTTCTAATCTCGATTTTTTGAATTATATTTATATCTGATATAAACGTTTGACCTTCCAGGTACCCTGGCTTTCTACTGTATAACTATTATGATTAGATATAGTGGAGCTCAAAGGCTATAAATAATTATAAAGATCCAGGTAAGCGTACTATCATTATTCAGTTAAAATTTTCCATCACAGGGAAAAATGACATTTTTATTCTCTTACATGTATTCAGAGTTCACTTTAAAAAAAAAAGTGGTGCCATTCATGTATTTTCCTAAACAGAAAAGTATCTAGAGAATAAAATAGGTCTCTCTCCTAATAACACGTTAGTGAAGAATTTCTTGCATTTGTCATCATCATTAAAATAAAATATGTGTTGATACTAATTTAAGGTTTGAAAGGAATTTCATAGTAACAATTTTATAACCAACAGTTGTAGGATAGTCTCCAATTGTTTTTGCGGTCCTTTCCAAAGTCCAGAATATTTTACTAAATAGGAAAGGAAAAATAGGAGGAAGAAAAAGTTTGGCTGACGGTGGGTGACTCTGATACATTTTATAGAGTCGAGTCCACATTTAAAGCTTTGGGTGTATCCTAAGCCCTTTCTGAGAAAATGCTTTTCACAACCACAATTTTGGCAGATGTCTTCTTTTGTGGGGATCGGGAGTAAAACAAATGTTTACTGTTGTACTCTATCTGGCCAGAAAAATTATCATAGCAAAAAATATCCCTTTTCAGTAAACATTTTACTCATGAAATATAAAAACAAAACATCATGTTGGTCTATTTCCTGAAATGAAGCCCTAACAAACAAAACAGTTGCAGACAACAATGTGGTCACAGATGTGGGACCGTAAGAAAAACAAAAAACAAAACTCGAACACAGTAAGGCAGTGCATTCACAGATGCAGAAAGAGTCTCTTGTAGTTTAAGGGCAAAACTTTTTCATCTGAAATCCTTGGTTATATTACATTTGTTAAATTTTACTTTAGAACCTAACTATATTTATCCATTTATCTATTTACGTATAGTGAGTAGTAGGTAAAAGGAGAATGTTTTGCTCAATGGTTGGCAAACCTCAGCTCTTGAGCCACATGCAGCAATTTTGGCCCCTTGAGAGTGGCTCTTCCACAAAATACCATGATTGAAACTTCGTGGCCCATGCACAAAAGTAGGTTTTTGGCCTGGGCGAGTCTAGTTTGAAGAAGTGGCTCTCAAAAGAAATTCCAATCATTGTACTATTGATTGATGAGTTTAGCTAATGAAAAGTTACTATATCTATTCCTTTAATAAGTATGTGAAGATATTGATAGGAAAACAAAACAAGCAAATGTTGATCATTCGGTGTGTAGTTCCTTTGCTCAGTTGAATTTTTTTTTTAACTTGCCTGGGTTTTCTCACCAGTTTCTACTTAAAATAGTGGCTTATATATTAATAAAAACATACGGTAATATGCAAATAGACCAAAGAGCCAAACAGTGGAACAACCCTCCAGACAACTCCAGACAACCATCTGAATGACCATGCTATGAAACCCACTGGTGCCAAGCCAGCCAAGATGGGTGTGATGCGACTGGTTGGGAGCCCAGGCATTGCCCATGATCGCCCTGCAGAGAGAGGCCCAGGCCACCAGCCAGAGGAGCAATCAATCAATTGGGGGCTCCACGATTTCCCCCAAAAGGACTGTGGTGGGTGGGATGAGCCTCCTCCTGCAGGGGTCATCCATCATGGAGCCCAGCCAGGTGGGCAGAGCCTACCACTTTGGGGCAATCAATCATGGAGCTCCCAAACTGTGAGAGGGCACAAGCTGGGATGAGGGACCATTCCTCTCCAAGTGCACAAATTGTGTGCACCGGGCCTTTAGTTTTATAACAGTGGTGTGTAGTAAAGATACCCTGAATATCACTAACACTGAAATCTCACCATTTACTAAGCATATATGTTAACCTGTAATCCTGCATGATGGATATTTATGATTGTGATATTATTTAATCAGATAAATAAGCCTCCAAAGATTGTAGGAAGCAGCTAAAAACAAATAACATAAATTTTCTTGCTATAAAACTATATGGTTGGTAGCTTACATATATACTTTATCTTCCAGAGTTTTTACATTATCAATAATTTTTTGAGCCCCACTGGCATGGCTCAGTGGTTGAGTGTTGATCTATGAACCAGGAGGTCATGGTTCAATTCCAAGTCAGGGCACATGGCCGGCTTGCAAGCTCGATCTCCAATGTGGGGCATGCAGGAGGCAGCAGATCAATGATTGTCTCTCATCATTGATGTTTCAGTCTCTTTCCCTCTTTCTTCCTCTCTGAAATGAATAAAAATATATTTTTAATAAAAGAACTTTGCCAGAAATTCAGAATTACACTTTGAAAGCTGACTTAAACTTTCTTAATTATATTAATTACATTATAAAGCCTTCCTTATTAATTTATTATGCTTTATATTTTATCTGTATTGAAAATGGTTTGGCACTCAGCTGTGGAGTTATCTGTTTTAACATTGACATTTTTAGTAAAATTTTAAATGTTTGCAACTTTCTTAAAAATTGAAGTGCTATCTTTGAAACCACCTGAGGTAATTTTTGTTAGAAAATATATTAACATGTGCATATTTTTTAATGGTATTATCTTTCATTTTTTAAAATGTTGTGGTTTTTATTATTTGGTCAGATAAAATAAGAAATTCAGGAGTGACATGGAGCTAAGACAGTGGCCAATAATTGACTGAACTAATGAGGTGTCTTTTGGCCTTAATGTAACCAAAAAGTTGCCTTTCTCTAATTTATCAATGTCAAATATTTTTTTTTAAAAAAAGGAAGTGAATTTCACTACCATTAAAAGGAACTTGTATGAGGCCAGAGCATATAAATTTTGTCATTTTACTTATATCTCAAGAAGGATTTCTTATCTAAGGTTGAGACAAAATGTATTTGCATTGATTTGTCTCTTCTGCATTTTGATGTGAAACATGTTAAATTGTGTTTTGGTTAATATTTTGAAAGTAAATTCTTAGTCAAATTGCAATAAAAAACAAATCTAGCCCTGGCTGGTTTGGCTAAGGGGATAGAGTGTCAAGCAGCTGACTGAAGGGTCCCAGCGTTTCAGGATCAACCCCAGCCCTGGTCAGGGCATGTGTGGGAGGCAACTGGTCCATGTGTCTCACATTGATGTTTCTCTCTCTCTGTCTCTCCCCATCCTTTCCACACTCTCTAAAAAAACCAATGGGAAAGTATCCTCAGGTGAGGATTAAGAACACCAACAAAAAATATGTAATATTTTAAAATAAACACATAAATAAATAAATCTAAAAAACTGTCAAATGTTGTTCTCAAGTAAAAGTAGCCACCCTAATCACAGCTTTGCAGTGCAGCTCAATATTGCATCTCTTCAAGATTGATTTTATTCTCCAGGCCTTCAGAGAACTGTTTTCAATATACTCTTTACTGTTATTCCTCTGCAGATTTACAGCATTGGAAAACTAACTACATGATTTACTGTTGTTTATTTGGAACCCTTTTAAGAGAAAGGCACTACAATTGATCTAATAGGGAAATGTTTACAGAGAATTTAGCCAGAAGAGTACAACTAAGACTTCTTAGATTGCTTTAATATTGAAGGAGGAAGAAATTCACTTGAGTATCGATACCTGGCTTTCTTCATATAGGAAAAAGGTAATTGCCCTAGGCAATTGAGAAAGAAAATAATTTACTGCTGCCTTAGTAAAGCTTCCTTTTTTGTTTTACTAAAATAATATACAAGAAATATGTAATTTTCAGTTAATGACAAGTTGGGGGATAGGAGAAAAAACAACAAATTTATGTCAAAAATTACATACAATTTTGATAACCATTATGATATTTATTCTTCTGAAAATATATATGAATATTTTCAAATGAGTTCCACTCAGATAAGATAACATATTGCATCAACCTAACTAGATGAGAAATCCTTCATTTGGGTGTAAAATGAGACATAAAATAATAGTAAAATAGAAAGTAGATCTTCACTTGCTGTGCTACAATAGAGTTTCTAAGCTTATAAAATTTTAAATAGCACATCTTTTGAAAGCATTTTTTCAATACTTAGTAATAATTAGGTAGCCATGTTTTCTTAACCACACAAATTAGGATGCATGTCCTAGTGTCTCCTATCACTCTGTGGCAGAACTAGGACATATTATTTTGGAATCTCTTGGTGCTGATAAATGTAGAGCATTTGTACCATGAATAAAATAACTAAACCTAACATCCTATACACGGATGATCTGAACCCTGACACCACAGAATGATACCCTTAGGACCCTCTCTTTTTGGGGCACTATGTTACAATTTGGAAACATAAACAGTTCATGCCCTTTGCTTAAAGGGGCTTATTTTGACAAAGCAGGGGCAGGTGTGTTTGAGACATGTATGAGATGCAGTTTTCCAAAGGAAGGAAAGGAAGACTCCTTAGAAGAGGTCATTTTTGGGGTCCTAAGTGGATCCATATGTACATGCAGCCATAAATGTAGCTCCTTGGAGAAAAATGAACACCTTAGGTACACTTTAAATCGATAAGTAAAACATGCTAATAAATAAAAAGCCAGGGGCCATCATGACCGAGACAGAAGACCAAAAAGCAGGCTGTGTAGGGTGACAAGGCCAACAGAGGGGTTAGTGAGGGACGGCCAAACAACTGAACAGCAGCTGCGTATTCTGACCAGGCCATCAGGGGAGTTAGGGAGGAATAACCAAACGACTGAACAACAGGTTGTGTGGAGCAACCAGGTCAGCAGGGTGGGCAGTTAGGGGTGACCAGGCCAACAGGGGGCTGGGGAGGGGGGAGAATGGAGGCCCTTTTGGGGGTGACCAGGCCAGCAGAGTGGGAAGTTAGGGGCAATAAGTCAGGCGGGCAGGTGAGCAGTTAGAAGCCAATAGTCCCAGATTATGAGAGGGATGTCTGACTGCTGGTTTAGGCCCAATCCCCAGGATTGGACCTAAAGCAGCAGTCTGTCATACCCTGAGGGGTCCCGTATTGGAGAGGATGAAGGCTGGGCTGAGGGGATCCCACCCTCCGTGCATAAATTTCATGCACTGAGCCTCTAGTGAAGTGTAAAGTTCAGAAAATTAATATATTGCTTATACTTTAATATTTAAAATACATCTAGGTTCCTATTTTTGCTAGTCATGGTAATTAAGGGAGTTGATTTCAGACATTAGGGAATTTTGGAATGGGAAGGCAACTCATTTCTACACAAGTGCTATGTGGCTATCACCCCGGTTGTGACATTTCCTGAGAGGAAGCAGGAATGCAGAAACCTAGGACTTGATTCCATTTTTAAAGGTGGCAAACTCATGGCAGTGGAAGGACATAGGAGCAGGAAATGGATGGCATTGGGAGAGAGCTTACCGATCCTGAGATCCAGGCAAGCTTGGAAAGGTCTCAAAGTCCAGAGAAAGCTGTGAGATGATTAGAACTTACGAGACTCAGTGAAATGAAGGTCCTGATGAAGTTGCAGCTTCATGAGAAAGGAAAGGGTAAAGATGCAGACTTGAGGAGAGTAGAGAAATAGTAAAAGAATATCAATCTACAGTTTCAGAAACTGTAATACTTGGAGAGAGGTCTTGGCCAGGGATCTGTTATGGGGAGGCTAAATGAAGCAGAATGACGCTCTGCGGAATCAAGAAGGGTGAGGCTGTGTTTAGTCATGGTGATGACAACAGTGAGGATGCTCTGAGTTAACAAGGAAGGTAGGAGGAGGCAGAAGAGGAAAAACACATGAGCCAAGTGATGCAGAAATTTGACCATTGACCACAAAAAGAGTGTGAATGTCAAATCTTGGGAAATGTAAAAGCGGAGACATGGGGGCAGTTCCTGTGCCCTAGGCTATGTTCCCAATGTGGTTCCAGCAGGAAGATTGGCAGAGAATGTCCGGTAGCCCTAATTATCACAGTCCTTGAAATAAGATAATTTCCTACTATAAAACCTTTATTTGTGGTTGCTGTTTTCCCTCACACCATCACCCATCTCCATATATTCCAGAAAGAAAAGAAAAGTGACAGGTGGCCCCTCTGGATATGTTTACACAAAGTTGGACCTGAAGTTTCAGTCTCTGAAACAGATTGGTAAAATCTGGTTCTCTGTGAAATTTATCACAGTGCCTTGCTGTTCCGGGCTCTGGCATAACTCTTCGCCGTTATGTGAAGTGAACAGTGATGGCCATCCTCGAATGCTCTGCTCTTTGGTTGAACCTATAATGATTTGCTGGCCTTCTATTACATAAGAGAGCAAGGGGAGTGGGACTGCTGAGTTATTATAATAAGAATGTTTGTCCTGGGATTGAGGCAGCCGCCGACCCGACCGAGAGGTCATATTCTCTCTCTACTTCTACATTTGCCTTTTGTATTGTGGTTTCCTTTTGTACTGGCGATAATAAATAATACATCTCTCAACACAGCTACCCACAGCCGTGAATTCAAAAGCCATTCAATCTCAAACTCTCCCTTTGGAACTCTAAGTCCGGAGCTGCTGGTGGAGATAGACACACCACAATATTCAGAGATAATAGAAAGCAGAAGTTCAAAATATCAGTGCTGTTATCAAGCAAAGGTTACACTGCAATCCAAAAACCAACAAAATTCAAATGGGTATCTTCCTCAAGCAGTAAGAATTCTCAACCCATTAGAAAAGACTAATAATATTATTCTATATAAATATCTAAATATCTAAGATGTTCTTACAAAGGAGATTTAAATGTTTTGCTAACATTTTTCCATTAAATCTACCTTCATCTCCATGAAATGTGTGGTGAGAGCTGTTACTGATATTTTTCTTGCTTTACCTGGGGTCAAAGTGACATGTGGCATGGTGAGATCATAGACCTGATTAGGATTCCTTTTACTTGTTTCGCCTCTTTGCGCTGTGGTCAGTGATAATGTCCCCTTAATTCAGGTGTTCAGACCTCTAATCAGATAGGTGAGAGTATATCTAATCCTATATAATAAAAGAAGAATATGCAAATTGTCCCCTCAACTGGGAGTTTGACCTGGAGTTTGACCAGGGGGTGGAGCTGGCCGACCAACTTCCCACATCCCCACCTCCTGGCTGGCCAGCCTGACTGGACCGATAGGGGCTGGCCAGGCAGACCCCACCTGTGCACGAATTTGTGTACCAGTCCTCTAGTTGAGTATAAATGCGCTAAGATTATATACTAAATTCATGATAATATCAACAGACTTTCATTTATCTATGTTCTTAGCTATTAATTAAATACTTTCAAATAATTATCTATCATTTCTCCAGTAGGCAGTGGGGAAAATGTGTTATAAAACATAAAAGGAGAGAGTAATTATTAATCAGCTCTGTACATTTCTGCTTTTATAGGATAAGAATTCAGGAGAGGAGAGAATCACTGAAAAGCTGAGAGAAGCACAAAAATGCACTAAAATTATATGAATTTTTTTTCTTAAATAACAGTCTTCTGTGAATATGGTAATATTTCCAATGTTTCCCCTCTGCTTATTAGAGAAATGATAGTTGATTATTTGGAAGTATTTAATTAATACTTAAATATACTTTAGTAATTTCAGAGAGGAAGGGAAAGGAAGAGAGATAGAGAGATAGAAGCATCAATGATGAGAGAGAATCATGGATCAGCTGCCTCCTGCACACCCCCTCCTGTGGATCAAGACTGCAACCTATATATGTGCAACAATGTTCTCTTATGATTCTGTGCTCTTGCCAGACCCTTCCTGATACCCTAAATATACCACAGTTTTGTCATCTTTTTTGAGGTCTATTCTGAACCACAGAAAAATGTAGTTCCTTCCTTCCACCAGATCCCTGCTGCACTGTGCAAAAACATTGTTTATAGCTGTCATCTCAACTGTTCAGTATGTGTCAATGTCCCAGTCCTCTCTTAAGACTGTGACCTGCTTGAAGGGAAAGGAGTGTAACTTATCCATCACAGTCCCAGGGCCTGGCATAGGGCATGTGATATGCACTCTAAATGTGAAGAATGGATGATCAAGTCAATTATGGCTGGTTGCACTGTATCTTAATGCCTTACTCCATTTATTTACCAAATGAGCCTGTAGCTACATAAATGATAAAGCAATGAATCATTCCCCTGATCAATAAATGGATTGTGATACACTTTAGCTTCCTGCAGCTCTTAGTAAAAGAGCCCTTCAATAGAATGGTTGGCTTTCAGCACCTTGGAGTAATTAAGGTGTGTGCAAACTCAAACCTGGGCCATACCTTGAGCCTCTTGGTTTCTACACTTTATTCACAATGAAGACCACAACTTTTGTTGGTAATATTGTTCATTGATATATTATTTATGTTTTCTTGTTTTCAAAAAATGTATTGGTTGCCGTCTTGAATATCTATCATTAATCAAGTTGTTAGCACAAGATTTAAAACACTTTTCGCGCAACTTTTTCTCCTGTCCCCAAACACAGATAGTCATAACAATTACTTAAAATCATTCTGTGTTTTAATACAGTGGAACTATTGGGGCCCTCACACTTCTGTCAAGATTGGAGTATTTTGGTTTCTCTCTCTTTCTCTCTCTCTCTCTCTCTCTCTCTCTCTCTCTCTCTCTCTCCATATATATATATATGTGTGTGTGTGTGTGTGTGTGTGTGTGTGTGTGTGTGTGTGTAGCATTATTCACATAGAAATAAATATTCAATAAATATTTAACATACATTTTTAAACAGCGTATACAGAAGAAATTGTGATCATCAAATGTCTTATGACTCCAAATAGGTAAAATATTTTCTTTAGTTTATCTTCCTTTCATGTAGGACCCCACAAAAACCCATTAGTAGAGATAGAACTTAAAGAAAATGCATATACATTGTGATAACAATATTATGCCTCACTGTATTAATTGACAATTTAAATCCTCTGGTGTAAAAAAATTAAAATATATCTTCATACTATTACAAAGCATCTTCATAGACAGAGCCTTTGGTGTTAGATTAAATCATTAGCAACGTGAGAATGTGCTGTGACAAGGCACTGAAGTAAGAACTTTCCCCAGATAATGAACTTACTCAGCTCCCATTATGCATTGTCAAACAAACGCAGGGCTCAGTATCCTGAGAGTTAAGGAAGCATCTTTGATGGTCTTTGCATCAAGTCCTTTAATTCAGTATCTCACTCAGCACAGTGGGCACAGAGGTGTTGCTGAGCCATTAGGGATGCTATTATCATCATCATATTAATTCTGGTGAAGAGCATTCTGCAGCAGTGACTTTGCAGGAAAGTCTGACTGACGGCTCTGAAATGGTGCTGAAACATAAGAGATTAAGTGCACCTTATCGATCAGTCTGCAACTGTACCATGAAAATGCATAAGCTTCCCGTGATGGTGTAGTCCAGTAATAATAAATTACCCAGTGAGTTTATTTATTTAGGCTTTTGAGGATTCCACCAGGAGTTTCTTTTTAAATAGAAAATTTTACTAAGTATCCAAATAGACATAGAGAATGAGTATCCCATTGAGTTCTTGATTTATGGTGTACATGGATTCAAGGCTAACATTTTCTCTTGTCCATGGGTTTGTGATTGTCCTCAGGAAGAGATTAACCAGCTATCATCAATTGAAATGGCAATTTAGTTTGAATGTACTTTTTATGTGACTGCTTCTATTGTCTTTACTATTGCTTTTCTGATACTAATGTCAGATGAGGATACAACAGCCAAAGAAATTTGTACATCAATATCACTGATAAACGTAGATATAAAATTATTTGATAAAATATCGCCAAACAAAATGTAACAATATATCAACAATATGGTGTACCACACTAACAAAATAATGGATAAAAATCTTCTGATCCTCTCAATAGAGGCAAAAATAGTGTTTGGGGGGGAAAAAAGCTCTCAAAAAGGGTATATAGAAGGAATGTTCCTCAACATAAATGATTTTAAAAAATGAAAACTTCTCTATGATCTGGTTCAAGGTAAGGATGCCACTTCTGTCACTTCTACTCAACATGATGCTAGAAATTATAACCAGAGCAATTTAGCAAAAAAAGAGAAATAAAATGCATCCTGGTTAGAAAGGAAGAAGTGAAATTTGCTTGTATATGACATGCTTTATATATATATATATAAAGATTCTACACACATACAAAAAAACTTAGAGCTATTAAACTCAGCAAATGCAGGGTAAATATCAGCACAAAAATAAGTTGCAATTATATACACTAACAATGAACTATCTGAAAAGGAAATTATGAAACAATCCCATTTTTCATAGCATTAAATAATAAAATATCTATTTTTATTATTATATATTTAAGAAGCTATAGTAATCAAACAATAAAAACAAACATACAGACAAATAAAACAGAACACAGAGCCCAGTATTTAAGCCACACTTATGTAGTCAACTGATCTTCCACAAGGATGGCATAAATACACAGTGGGGAAATAAGAACATCTTCAATAAATGGTGTTGTGAAAACTGGATATCTACAAGCAAAAGAGTGAACTGAATTAAAATGAATGGACAACTTAAAAAGTTATACACAAAACCATAAAACTCCAAAGGAAAAAACATAGACAAAAAGCTTTTGACATACAATAGTCAGGAAGAATTTCATCAAATTAAAAAGCACAGCAAAATAAACAATCAACAAAATAAAATGGCAACTTATGTAATGGGAGAGAGTATATGCAAGCCATCTATATATATAAAAACCTAATATGCAAATAGACTGTGGAACAACCACACAACCAGTCTCTATGACATGCACTAACCACCAGTGGGCATGTGCAGAACATGGCAGGTGTTGGTAGCAGTCGGCAGAGCACTGAACATGGTGAATGTCGGCTGTGGCAGGATGGTGGAGCAGGTGAGTGGGGGCACCAGACCAGGGAGGGGGGCACTGGTTACTGTCACTATGGCAAGCCTCTGGTGGTTACTGAAAATTCTTTGCTCCTGTGTGCCATGGTCCCACCCAGTGCTCACACCTGCTGCAGGCACCAGCCCCACTTGCATCTATGGCTAGCACCAGAGTAGCTGCTCACACCACTGCCAAATCCTAGCACTAGCCCCGATCACTCGGCACCATTAGTGGATGCAAGCAGCAGTTACCAGCTCTGATCACCCCTCAGGGCTTCTCCACCTCCCCTTGCTCTTGAGAGGCAATTGTGGCCAGCAGCCATTTCTCACACTTGCTGCTGGTGCCAGGCACCAGCCTCAATTGCCACTGAGGACTTTTCTGCCTCTCCCTGCTCCTGAGGGGGTGATCAGGGCAGCAGCTGTTATTGCTGGCACTGGCCCCAATCAATCTGCACCATCAGCAGGTACAAGTGGAGCCCGCACCATCAGCACGTAGGAACAGTGGTGGTGGGAGCAGGGTTGCCAGCTGACAGGGAATTAGGGGCTGTGGTGGGAGGCCTTGGGCGGAGGCACAGAGGATGGGCTGAGACACATCCCTGTGCTCACAGCAGCCTTGTGGCCCACAATTTCTTTCAAGATGCACAAATTTGTGCACTGGGGCCCTAGTATATTATAAAGGATCAATTGCCAAAATGTACAAGAAATTCATGCATCTTAATAGCAAAAACAACCAAATAAACTTATTTTTAAAATGGCAAAGGAACTGAATAGACATTTCTTTAAAGAACACATACAAATGGCCAACGGTTATCTAAAACGGTGCTTAATAATCACCAAAATCAAAATTAGATATCACCTTATATCAGTTAGGATGCCAATTATATTTTTTAAAGAATATTGAGTAGTTGCCAATAGTGTGGAGAAAAGGGAACCTTTGTATACTGCTGGTGGGAATGTTAATTGGTACAGATACTATGGAAAACATTAAAGAGGTTCCTCAAATAATTAAAAATAGAAATTCCCTATGTTCTAGCAATTTCACTTCTGGGTATATACCCAAAGAAAATGAATTCAATATTGAAATGGTATCTACATTCCCATATTCATTGCAGTAGTAATCATAATTGACATGGTATGAAAAAAATCCAGATGTCCATTGAGTAAAAACAATGTGATGTGTGTGTGTGTGTGTGTATGAATGGAGCACACACTATAATGGAATACCATTCTGTCTTTAAAAATAGAAGTTTGCCATTTGTGGACAATATGGATGAACTAGGGAAACATTATGCTAAGTGACTAAGACAGACCACAGAAGGACAAATACCACATGATACCACTTGCATAAAAAATTTAAATGAATCAAACTCCTAGATGCAGAGAATAGAATAGTGGTTGCCAAGGACTGGGGAAGAGGAAAATGAGGAGGAATGAGTTACAGGCACAAAGTTGTGGTTGTACAAGAAGAATAAATCTTACTGATCTTCTGCACATCATAGTGCCTCCAGCAAATGGTATTGTAAACCTAAAATTTTTCTAAGAGAATAGATCCCATGTTGTGTTCTTATCATAAAATAATAAATTAATAAACAGGGCAAGTGGACGTTTTGGTGGTGGTGTTACATGTTTACGGCATAGATTGTGGTGATGGTTTCATGGGTTTATACTTTAAATGTATCGACATGCTGATGTGCGTATTTTGGGAGAGCTTTTAGTGAGCCTCTGAGAGCAGAAAACTCAGCCTTTTATGTTTTAAATTGTCCTTGGTTTTTTTCTCAGAATGATTACACTGTCTCCTGATATGTCTAAAGATAGCCCCTCATTCGATCCTTCACAAGTGGTCTGTGGTGTCTCTGTCGTTGATGCTTGGCCTTCTCACCACAGTGGTTCCAGGTGGAAACTGGGTTTGGTGTGTTTTTTTGCATGGAGCTTAGCATAAACCTTCAATATGTGCACTCATGCCTTTCTTCAATTTTGGGAAATTTTAAACAAATCATCTTAGAATATTGCATCATTACCATTTTCTCAATTTCCTGCTTTTATACATTTTCATAGAGAAAGGCTGGAGCTTTGCTTTCACTCCACATTTTTCAAATTCTTCATATTTTTATTCCCTTTCTTCACTGATCTACAGTCAGTGATTTCATCATATATATATATATACCAATTAATCCCATGAGTGCTATACTCAGCTTTATGTAATCTAATATTAAAATATCTGATTTTTTAAAGCTAGAAAAAATTATTTTTAATAAAGTCTTGTTCTGTTTAAAAAGTTTAAATTTCATCATTTTATTCTTTCTCTTTGATCGTTGCAAATGCACTTTATATAAACTCTTAGAACTTTAACTTTTAGAGTATATCCCTCCGAGTTTTATATTACTACCTCACACTCACACCCATTTATTTCCTGCTAGTAGTTATAATTTTTATGATGATTTTATAATGTGTTCATTTCTCCCTTTGAATCAGGCATGTATTATTTGTAGCATTTGTTTCTTTTGGTATTATAAGTTTTTCAAAAAATCTTAACTAATTTTAGGTTTCTCATGAGGAATTCTATCGCACTACATGTCATGTGAAATTAGACTCCCTGTCAGAATGTGGCAGCTGTGTGGCATTCAGTTTTGTGTTGGCGACATTGCTTCTCTGGGCACCTGGGCACTTTTAACTAGTCCTCATTTCAAAGAGGAAGCAGTACCTCCTCAGGGTTCTTGGCTTTATGTACAGAGGTCATTTAAAATCTTGCCTCCTCTATTCATGCTGGTGATGGAACTCTAGACCCTAATCCTCTAACTGGTTGCAATATTCATAAGAACCATTTAGCTTCCACATTCCTCCCAGCAACAGTAACTTGTGTGCTTCCTTTCTTGATCGCAATGCTTGTTTTGTTTGCATTTTCCTTTTCTTGTTGAACTGGCTATCCCTAAAACTAGAATGTTGCTATATAGACTATTGATTTTGCACCAAAATTCCTGTGTTGAAACCCTAATTTCCAATGTGATGGTATTAAGAGATGCAGGCTTTGGGAGGTGGTAAAGTCATGAGGGTGAAGCCCTCATGAATTGTATAAATGTCCTTATAGATGGGACCTCAAAGAACCTCCTTGCCCACTCTTAAAGGTGAGGACAACAAGAAGACAGCCATCTATGAATCAGGAAGTAGGTGGGCCCTCACCATATACTGAATTTGTCTACACTTTCTTTATGGACTTCCCAGCCCCCAGAACTGTGAGAAATAAATGTCTGCTGTTTATAAGCCACCCAGACTATGATATTTTGTTATAGAAGTCTGGCTGGACTATGAAAATGTCTACCATCTTTAAAAAAAAAAAAATATATATATATATATATATATATATATATATATATATATAATTGATTTTTTTTTACAGAGAGGAATAGAGAGTTAGAAACACCAATGAGAGAGAAACATCGATTAACTGCCTATTGCACACCCCCCACTGTGCCCGTAACCAAGGTACATGCCCTTGACCAGAATCAAACCTGGGACCGGTTTCAGCTGTCTACCATCTTATAAGTAGTTGTAGAAAGCAGTTTAATTTCCATAAATAGCCAGCATATTGTTGTAGGAAGCAGATGGATTCAAAATGTTGCTCTTTCATCAACTAGCTGGGTGCTTCTGGGTTAATTACTTAAATTTTCTGAGTCTCATTTTCTCCACCTCTCATTGAACATGCCTTATTTTATAAATTTCTGGCTTTTTTAAAAAATCAAATAAGTAACTCCAAAGTGAGTTTGTTTTGTTTATCTTGATTTATTTTCTACTCATCATTGAATTAACTCTCTGAAACATATCTTTTCTGTGCATCAGTGTCCTATTACTTTGTTGGGGGTGGGGATGGTAGTCCAGTGGCTGGAAATAAAATGGAGCCCTTCTATTAAAATTTCAGTCATGGAGACCATGATTTTGAGACTTTTTTTTTCATTTGAATCATATTTATATGACTTCATTGGTCATCACTTTTTGTGAAGTTAATTGAAAGTAGTGTTTGGTGGGGTGGTGTCAGCAAAGTGCCTTTATGTTCTCTTATTGGCTTCAATGTATTTTCATTCAAGCTTCCCCACTGAAAGTCTGAGTTAGAACATCAGCTGAGCAAAGAGACAAATGAGAAATGCTTAAAGTATCCCAATCAAAAATTGGAGGAGTCATTTAAAATTATGTTGAGTCATTTCAATAGAGATGGAGTCAAAAGGTTTATACCTGGGTTATATCCAGTGTGACATGGAAAACAGATAATGCTAAACATTTAAGAAAAATAAATTACCAATTTTTGCCTAATTCTTAACATAAACAACAAAAATTACTTTGTTTTTTTTTAAACTGAAATATTTGAATTACTTATATATTATTCTAAATGGATGACTGGTATATCTCTGTAATAATTTTTATTTGGAAGTCCCATAGTTAAGGACTTCATTAACCTCTCATTTGGCACATAATGTCTGTAATCCACTGAGTTGGGTAATAAATGGAAAATTATATGAAGAAATAAAAACATGATGGAATACATCACAAACATTATGTATTTCCCTATGTGTATATCAAAAATGTAATCTTTGGACTTATTGTTTCTTTCAAACTATTGATGACATGAAAACCTTTTTCAAAATATAACTTAGATCTACTTGTATATTTTCATGTGAATTGCTATTTTTTTATAACTCAATGCTCTAACAATTAGGAAAAACTTCCATAGGCATTTGAATCTCATCCTTAAAATGTTTTAGTCCTACTATGTGTGAAAGCAAATAATAACTTTGAACTCTAGAGTCAATTTAACAAGAAAAATTGCTATTAAGAAGCACACCCTTGCCGAAATCAGTTTGGGTCAGAGGACAGAGCGTCGGACTGTGGACTAAAAGGTCCCAGGTTCGATTCCAGTCAAGGGCATGTACATTGGTTGCTGGCACATCCCCAGTAGGGGGTGTGCAAAATGCAGCTGGTCAATGTTTCTAGCTCTCTATCCCTCTCCCTTCCTCTTTGCAAAAAAATCAATAAAATATATTTTTTAAAAATAACAAGGATTTAAAAAAGAAGCACACTCTTTTCACAATTTTGTATCTATAAAACCCCTAAAACTATTTGCAAAAATAAAATATAAATTTTAGTAATAGCCAAAACCGGTTTGGCTCAGTGGATAGAGAGTTGGCCTGCAGACTAAAAGGTCCCAGGGTCAATTCCGGTCAAGGGTATGTACGTTGGTTGTGGGCACATCCCCAGTGGGGGCTGTGCAGGAGGAAGCTGATCGATGATTCTCTCATGGATGTTTCTAACTCTCTATCCCTCTCCCTTCCTCTCTGTAAAAAAATCAATAAAATATTTTTTTAAATTTAGTAACAATTTTATGAACATGTTGCCAGAAAACTTTTCAGGCAAAAATATAATCAAGTATTGATTTTTATGTTCTACAAAGCTAAAAAGGTGACTTTCAACAGACTTTCTCATAACATGAAAAAGATCATTCTTTTTCTTCATTATTCATAACTAATCTTTAAAAACTTGAAACTAGTTTGTTTAGAGCCCTTCATGACCTGCAGGAATAGACATGAACTTCTTGGTAGTTACAAAGAGAGATTTGAAAAATGGATTGCATTGTGTTATGGTCTGAAATCATTGGATAAAGGAAATAGGTTTTGCATACAAACACAAAAATAGGAAAAGGCTGTTAAATAATGCTTCCTCAAAAAATTAGGTAATATCAGTCTACCTTTGTGCTCCACCTGCTACTACTACTTGAGAGGATCCCAGTAGCAGTAATTAAGAGTTTATCTTAAATACAGAAAATCCCCATGACTCTAACATTTTATAAATATTTCCTGCTTTCCATTAAATAGTTTAAAGCAAAACCCTAAAAATAGCAAATTTCCCTATAAGACAAATAAGTAAATAATTTGTGTGAGATGTCGATGTGGTTGGATAGGAGGAATGAGATACACGTGGAAGGGTAATTTAAAAACATCAGCCTTGCCAAAACTGGTTTGGCTCAGTGGATAGAGCATCGACCTGCGGACTGAAAGGTCCCAGGTTCGATTCCGGTCAAGGGCATGTACCTTGGTTGCGGGCACATCCCCAGTAGGGGTTGTGCAGGAGGCAGTGATCAATGTTTCTAACTCCCCCTTCCTTTCTGTAAAAAAAATCAATAAAATATATTTTTAAAATTAAATAAATAAAACTAAAACCAGCAGCCTTATGTTACTAAAGGCCAGCAAAGCTAAGAGCATAACGCATTTCAAATACCCTTACAAAGCTTCCAGCTTACTATAGCTGATCAGCTGAGTCTTGTAGTTGATTATTGGACTAAAGCATCCATAGAGGTATAAAGTGTAACTGTATGTTAAGACTGATATCTGGCAGTAGGTGCTTTTAAATATACATCTAAACACATGAATATTTTTAAAAATTCGTACACCTGTTACGTTTGGACAGTAACAAAAACTTTCATCAGGCAGCCAAATGTCAGTATTGTGCGAGTTCATTCTGTATGTGTATATCCCTTTAAGGAATTTTGCATTTGGGGTTGCATGTGCTAGACAATGCTGTTAGGAAGGGAGCTTTTCTGAAATTCTCCTGGGTCTACCTCACGGTGTTAATTTCCCCAGGTTCTTCCCTGCACTTGTCAGTTATACACACACGAAATGCTGACCTACAGCTCTGAGAAGAGGAAGGAGCCAGGTGTGATTGCCTTGATTGCTATGGAGATGGATCTGCTTTTGTGGCTGTTTGTCAGCTGAAATGGAGATGCGCTCTGAGCAACTCAGGATGAGATGGCTGTCGTTTAGGATAAATAGGGCCTCAGAAGCCTATTTAGGAACAAGAAGATTCCTCCACATCGCTGAGAGGCTCTGATCATTTAGGTTGGACCTCTTGAATTAATGCCATGAACTCTCTGCTCACTACATAATTGCAGTCTGTTCCGGTAATGGACTGAAGTTACCAGATTTCACACCGACTTTTACTTACCTGGACAGCTCACAGGAGTGAGGCAAGGCAGCTGTCAAGATTCTGCCCAGCCATTGAGTGGCAAGAGAACACTGTCACGCTCAGAGGAGGTCACCAATTGAAAATGAACCTCAGTTTTTGGGTTGAAATGTCTTTCGATGGGTTTCATTCTGCTTACTTTGTCTGAGTTTTATTTTCAGTTAATGTGAATGGAGATCATGATAAAGTTGAAACGCTTCAAAAAATCTTACTATTGTTTGTCAGAATTCTAATTCTATACTTCCTTCATTTTAATCTCTAGAAAAGTTTCCTATGGGTTTACCCAAATTCCTTAAAGTTTGCCTCGTTTTCTGGAGAAAAAAATGAAGTCACTGAATTAATATTTGGGTGCTGACACAGATAGTCACAAAGGAGTAATGATGTGATTTGTCTACATCAACCTTGCATATCAGTGAGGATGGGACTAATGTGCTTATTTGAGTTGAATAAGATTTTGACCAAATTTCTCAAGTGGCAAGCAAAGGGAACCATGGATATTTCTCAGGGAAGACTGACTGAAAAATATATTCTGCCTTATAAATATCCATTTATCAGACATAAAGTAGAATATTGATACCCCAGGGACAGCGAGGGCTTGCAGAAAGGGGTAGCTAGCTCCACTTTGTCTCTTTTCTCTACCTTTACAATTGATCTTTCTATGATTATTCATCTCTCGGGGAATATACAGGACCATAAAGAGCTAATAAACCTGTTTGTTCGCACAGAGATGCTATATTGACAGAGCAGAATTGCTGTGGGAGTAGAGGATGCATTACCTATGTTGACCTTATTGAGCTCCAGTTAGTCAATTAAATTTCTATCCCGTCTGTATTTACTGAGTTCAGTGTCACGGGTATCAGGGCTGCTTTGGTCATTGTTATCTCTGCCCACCTGTCACAGTTTTCCAAGCAATGGAAATTCAGAACCCTCTTTTGTTACTATATTCATTGAAGAGTAAAGCTTGTCAGAGATGGTAATTTAACATTGGCCATTCATAAAATATCTTCTTGTGATACTATAGTTTTGCTATTATACAGATATTTCGGCCAATCCTGAAATTGCTGCCAACCATGAATTTTCAAAATCTAAAATTTACCTCCACGGAGTCCCACATTATGTCACACTGAAGTATCTACTCAGATCATTTTGCTTTGACATATTAGAGCAATCTTGTGGCTAGGAATATAATTTTATGGAAAAAAAATAAAGTGAATTATATACATTTTAAGATACTGATGCTGATCTTTTAGAAAGAGGATGGATTCTAAAAGATAACTAATCTAGAAAAACTCTTCCAAAATAAGGTCATATAAAAAGGGGGGGGTAAATATCTTCCATAATTATATTCTGGTAAATTTATTATTTGTCAACCTGTGAAAGAATGAATTCCAGAATTTTATCACATTTGTTGTTCATTCACTTCAAAAGGAGAACACAAGAGCAATATTCTCTTAAATGAACAATAAAAAGAAGGTTGGGGAAAACAAATTTTGATTTTCATTCACTAGTGACATGAAGGGATAAATGGTGATGGATATCAGTGTCACTGTGTATTAGAGGTAGAGGTTATGAATTTACTCTGTGTAGGGCAAAGTAATCTGGCATTGGTTCAAGCTATTATTTGTTTCCTTTCAATGCAAGGTGTATTAAATATGTAAATAAACATGTCAAGTTAAAGCTATTTATTGTCCCAGGAAAGCCATTAGGTACAGACTGGAAAAGTAACATGTTTTTAGACACTTTTTCCCCCCAACAGGTTGGTACATTTAAAACAAATATATAACATAGCCCGGTGTTGTTAAAGGTATATCTATGCCTCTTGCATCTGGGATTTAATAAAAAGTAGTAAAACAAGTTTTAATGTTTGTTCAAATTTGTGTCTTAACTTTAATTGAATTTTGATCATTTCAAAGGTATATTCATGCCTGTATGTTCATTACTCCACAAAAGAAAAATTTAGCTTTAATCAAATTTAACAAAACCAAAAAAAAGGGAAAAATATGGTTGGCAAAGCTATTCTCATTCGCCATCATGTTTCTTTTACTTGGCTGCCCAATCTACATACTGTCATAGAAAAGTGGCAAAATGGAAGAGTTGATCTCAGATGAACTTCTGCAAACTTCTCCTGGCCTGGAACTTTTGGGAATGTCTTCCAAGGATGGGAGAAAAAAACTACTGCCAAGTTTGATGTAATCAGTACTCTAACTCAACAATTAAGAATACCAAGCAAAATAGAGACAGGCTGAGAGAGAACAGGCAGTTAGCTCTAGTGAAGGGAAGTAGGGAGGTGGTGTTGGGGGGTTGAAGGGTTGAGCAAAAAATAGAGAAAAAGAGGGAGAGAACTCATAAACATAAACAGCAGTGTGGTTATTGTGGGTTGAAGCAGGAGGTGGAGGTAGTAGACAGCATAGAAGGGATAAATGGTGATGGAAAAAATAAAATATATGTTTTAAAAGAATACTTGCAGCAGCAAACACACCAATAATAAATACAGAGATGAACACGGAATAATATAAGAAAATATAAAATTTTTGTCATCACAACAGTTTGAAGAATAATGTCTTAAAATAAACTAAATTTAAAACCCCAAACAAACAAAAACACGACTTAGCATGCATAGTGTGAATGAAATGATGACACATGCATCCAAGTCATAAGGAATTAATGGTAACACTTAAAGTACTTTTTTAGAGATTTGCTTATTATGACAGTTATTATTATAAGTAGTAGTCATGGAAAAAGGTACAGATTTGGAATAATCCAGCATCACCAATTTATAGAGGGAGGACCAGAGATTAATCAGAATTGCTAAGTGTTCAGGTGAGTAATGAAGGCCATAAGTCAGTCAGTGGCAAAGGGGATAGAGAGGGTGACCATGGGATCCAAAATGATGTTTCAGACCCGCATGTGTTGCTCAGTGGTTGAGAGAGTTGACCCATGAACAGAGACATCAGGTTTCAATTCCTGGTCAGGGCACATGCCCAGGATATGGGAGACAGCCAATCAATGATTCTTTCTCAACATTTGATGTTTCTCTCTCTAGTCTCTCTTTCTCTCTCTGAAGTTAATAAAAATATATTTTAAAAACAGGATGTTTAATTAAATAGTATTAACAATATATAGCAAAAATGTATGAGGGTGAAGAAAGACTTGACCATTAAGACGATAGTTAGGTCTATTGAACCAAAGTCTATGTCACAAAATGAGAAGAAAAAAACACAGAAGGTGAAGCATCTCAGTGAGGCAGAGGGAGTCAGTGACATCTGGTTTAGAAAGAGAGTCCGAAGAGCACATGGGATGCTGAAAGGGCAGTTTTATAAGTAATTCTAAGTGCATGGAAATATGCTAGGTAGAAATATACATGTGGGTTCATCATGAGAAAACAGAATGGACCTGAACAAGAACACCTGAGGAAACCAATGTCATAAAAAGCAAAGAAATCCTATGCTTCCATCCTCAGAAATAGCATCATTTAAATGTGGATGGAGAGAGATGCATCCACTGAAGAGCAACAGGAGGGAACAGCCAGAGAATAAGAAGGGAGCAAAAGAAACTGAGGGCATCAGAAGGAAGAGAAAAGAGAATGTCAGGATAACGAGTGTCCCCTTTGTCAAGTACTCCAAGAGAGCGGGCAAAATAAAAGAAAAACAAGAAATAAGATTCCATTAGGTCTGATTCCTAGAGACTCAAAGGTAACCATAGCAAAATAGGTTCAGTGAAGCATAGTCAGAATATAAATAAATAACATATTTCATGTTGCCCTTATCCTCCCATTAAATAGCAGCATAAAGATATTTTGTTCTTTTCTATCCCCCCTACTATCTACACTAATAAAAGAGAAATATACAAATTGGCCATACCTCTGCAACATCCACCAGCCAATCAGAAGTGAGTATGCAAATCAACCCAACAAAGATGGCACGTTAATTTGCATATACAGACATGGAGTGAAGACTGAAGGCTCTGCCCAAGCAAAGACTGAAGACTAAAGATTGAAGATTCCAATGCTACCAGAGCCAAGCCGAAGGCTGAAGGCTTGGCTCTGCTGCAGCCCAGGTCCCAAGTGCCAGAGGAAAACTGGTGCCAGCGGCCAGGGGAAGGAAGTCCTATGGCACAAATCTTCATGCAACAGACCTCTCCTTATATGATAATGACTTAATCTTAGTTGCCACCCTGGCACCTATGGCTACCCTTCATAAGATATTTCCTCAATTATTTTGATCTTTTACATGATAGTAAACCTGGGCAAAAACCTAAATGGAAAATTTATCTCTAAAAATCATTTTTCTACACAGAAAAGCCATTATGTTTATTTTCCAGGGGGAAAAAAATTAATACAAGTCCGTATATGTTACTATAGTGCTGCTAATGCAGCATGAATTTACACAGGGAGAAGAGGAAGTGATCAAGGACTAATCCTCTACCTGTGAACCTGAATCCCAGGTGATCCTTGCAGAATAAGATAAGATATTTTAAATTATTGTATTGTAGGTTTCCTAACCTCGGAGATATAGAAGTCAAAGCAGCCAGAGGCTCGGTAGAAAGAAGTAGTGATGGCTCCCCAAACAATTTTGGCTCAGAGAAGGTAACAGTGGGAGGCAATCCAATCATCTTGTTGTTTATTATAGACAATAACTATCTGGCTCACTGAGGGTTCTGGATCCTTGAATCAGACAATAAACAAACAACAAAAAAATGCCCCAATTACAAAGTGTTAACTGTTCTCTGGCAGCCAAAGAGCTTAAAATTCAAGACCAGGCAGCAATCAACTGTGTCCCATCTGCAGTGATTCTCTCAAGAGCCACCTTGAGCCCTTCTACCACTTTCCACACTGTGCTCTCGTGTGTTTGATTTTATGCCTCTGGGTCCGAAAGAGAGTACAGCACGCCAAGTGACTGTGGACCTGGACTAGGTAAATAATTAATTCTCAGCTCAGCTGGAAGCCACTACTGCTGGCTTCATATGACAAAAGGCAACGATTACCCTGACTCCAGCACCGAGTGCACAGATTCAGGAAACGCCCTGGAGTGTCATATTTGCAATACCTGTGACTGACGACCCCCCTTTAGCACGGTTTCCTACCTGCCACCTTCCCAGTGGCATCCTAGTGACCAGGAGGAGCCCGAGAGAGTCTGTGATTCTTGCACTCTCTCATTTTTTTTCCTTACCACACAATAGCCTGATTCAGTCTGTTGTTATATACCCTTTACTATTTTTAGAATCAGGAGATCTGTTTTAAAAGTATTAAGTGATGAAAACTGGCAGAAACTTGGAACTCTCTTCAATGTAAAACCAATTTACATGGCACATTTCATTACTTGGCCTTAGAAATTCCATTGCTTTCACAAAGCTGATTACACAAGCAGGTTAAAGCAAAAGGTCTATTTCAAGTTTAAAAAGTTTCTCTTTTAAAATTTCAAAATCAGATACATTGGTCACTCGTTTGAAGTTCTTCTCTATTTCATGCTAACCATGGCATGTCTAATAGGAAAATAATAAATAAAAGGTCTTGATTCAGATGAACGCTCTCTTCCTCCTAGAATATATACATGTATATATCCTTTATAATAAAAAGGTAATATGCAAATTTTAACATTTTTATGTCACTTCAACACACAAGATGGCCACCCCCATGTGGTCAAAGATGGTTGCTCCCAGGTGAACACAAGATGGCTACCACAAGCCGAAACTGGTTTGGCTCAGTGGATAGAGCGTCAGCTTGTGGACTGAAAGATCCCGGGTTCGATTCCGGTCAAGGGCATGTACCTGGGTTGCAGGCATATCCCCAGTAGGAGATGTGCAAGAGGCAGCTGATCAATGATTCTCTCTCATAGATGTTTCTAACTCTCTATCCCTCTCCTTTCCTCTCTGCAATATATATATATATATATATATATATATATATATATATATATATATATATATATTTAAAGATGGCTACCACAAGATGGCCAGCAAAAGAGGGCAGTTGGGAGGAACCAAACCTGAAAGGGAGGGAAGTTGGGGGTGACAAGGCCTGCAGGGGAGGGCAGTGGGTGGAGGGGGAAATCAGGTTGGCAGAGGAGAGCAGTTAGAAGTGACCATGCCAGCAGGGGAGGGCAGTTAGGGGCAATTGGGCAGGCAGGGGAGCAGTTAGGTGTCAATCAAGCTGGCAGGGGTGGGGTTAGGGGGTGACCAGGCTAGCAGGCAAAAGCAATTAGGGGCAATCAGGCAGACAGGCAGGTGAGCAATTGGGAGGCAGCAGTCCCAGATTGGGCCTAAATGGGCAGTCAGACATCCCTCAAGGGGTCCCAGATTGGAGAAGGTGCAGGCTGGGCACAAGAAATATCTTATATATTTCTTTTCACATACTAATTTCTGTCAAATCAATTATTTTGAGTAAACTAAAGATTTAAAAAATAGTGTAATTGATTAAAATAGTCTAGAGGTTTAAATGATGCCTAGAGAGTGAAGAAGCATTTCATATTAACCCAACTATGTCACTGGTGATGCTTTGATTGCCCAAGGCCATAGTGATCTCTGGAAGCCCCCGGTGCAGGGCTCTTTCCAAAGCCTGTGACTATCAGGGCTATGGGCCCAGTAACCTTACTTTCACCAGTAACACCCTCATTGAAGTCTGGCCACCATATCTAAACATGGCTTTGGATGGAGAAAGAGGTCCATAAAATGTATTTGAACTACTAACTTCATACCTCATCAGTCATCAGTAGCTGGGAATATATCTCATTTTTTTGCTATACTCAAAGATAATTTCCTCTGTCTCCTTTTTATATATGTATCTTATTTATTTAATGTCTTCAAGTTTATATATATATATATATATATAAAAATGAAGAGTGGCTAAAAAAAATAGTTGCTGTTTTCCTGAAATTTTGATTCAAGTATACAAAGACTCCTGAAACAAAATAATACTAGGGGACATGGAAGAGATGGCCTAGGAAGAGAAAATTCAGAGCAAACAAAAATTAGTACATCAAAAAAATATCCTGCTAGTAAAGTGGTTAAGAGCCTAAGCAAACCTATATTCATATGCTGGCCCAGCCATTTATAAGTTATATAACTTTGAGCTAGACATTTGAAATCCCCCCCAACATTTTATTGAAAAAGAATAATGTAAATATATATATATATATATATATATATATATATATATATATATAGAGAGAGAGAGAGAGAGAGAGAGAGAAGTGCAGTTACCTTAAGTGTATAGCTCAGCATATTTTCCCAAGGTAGGAAACCCAGGCCACCAGCACCCACACTCAGAGAAAAAAAAAATGGCATTGGCCCCCAAGCAAGTCCCTTCTTCTAACACCCTCCTACTCCCTTGCTAAGGTAACCACTCTTCTGACTTCTAATGGCACAGCTAGTTACTGTTTGGCTTCTGTGAACACTGTCTCCGCCTCTTAGCTACATTTATGAAATGGGGGTTTCAACAGTACCTTCAGGCTGGGGTTGTTAGGAGAATTCAGTGAGTTAATAGTTATTAAAAACTTAGAAGAGCCTACTGCAGAGTAGGCAGTGTGTGTTTGTTTATTAAAAATAAATATTTTAGAAAAGTCAATCCATGCTTATATGTAGTGTAGTATAAGTTGCATAAATCCAAACCCAAGAACTGTAATTAAAAATAGTTAAATTCACACACAATGAAGTACGATTAAATAATTACTCTAGTTAGACTGAAAATCAACTTCATAAATATATTGTTCACTTTTACAGAGACCTTAGAAAACTGTTATACTGATTTTTCAGATTGGTGTGATTGAAATAAAATTTAAATGTAAATATACAACTCAATCATGATTGAACATAGTTTCTCTCTGAAACCCAATACTTATTTTTCTATTGTGAAACAGTTATACATCATGTCAGATGTCATTTCAAAGGACCTCTGGATATTGTCCCCATTTACTTGTTGTATTAAATATTTGCATCTTATTCATACACAAGTATTAAGTTAAAAAAGTAGACTTAATAGTTTTGCAACTTAAAAATAGAACCTTATTAAACAAAATGTATGTAGTAATGATATACCTGCCATCAGATTAAAGTGGTTCATTACAAAAAAGGAATGAGATTAACATTAAGAATCCTGTTTCATTTACCGTCATTCAATTGATTTTCCATCTTTAGAAATAAACATTGTAACTGAGCCACCAGAAGACTATATGACTTGACTCCAAACATTCTTTTAAAGGAAAAGAAAAAGAAAGCACAAAATAATTGCTCCGAGTTGAAAGAACGATGTGTAGATTAAAACAGCATTTCTAGTACATTTTATAGTTGTTTTTCTTATGTTCATATTGAACATCTATTATATTATCGCTTTCATTTTCTAAAAATCTTTACACTTAAGCACTCATAAATTACGTGTCTAAATATTCAGTGACATTAGACAATCAAGCACTCGTATATCAAGATACAATTTCCAGTGTTAATATTTGGGAAACTGTAGAACCGAAACTAAAATGAAGTCGCTTGCTTGAGATGTAGATAACGCAGGCTCATTAAAGAAAAATAGAACCGTACCTAATATCAGATGCGAGAACTCACGGCTCTTCTCTGATGCCAGCAGAGGATGCCAATTAATTCCCAAACTCCAAATCTGTCCTCGCGATGTTTGACCCTCCTTGTTCCTTTGACTCAGCTACTCTGACTTAAGTAAGGAAAAAGATCACCAGGCAACCAATTAGCTGAAAACGGCAGATAACTTTCACGTTTACCCCATTAAACCCCTTTGGTCTATGAGCAAATTGGAACTAATTGGTCCCATAGCCTTGAGGTGCCTGCTTGCAGGTCAAACCCTTGTGATCAATTCATCCTTCTGTCTGCAGTTTGGTTTTGGGTGAAACACATGCCACAACAACTGACACTACTGAACTTCAAAGGTTTAGCATGAAACTTGAGAAAAAAATAATTTATTATTATAGTTGAAAGTATTACATATGTGCCCCTTTTTCCCCGTTGACCCCTCCACCCTGCAGTCCCCTCCCAGGTCCTCACGGCACTATTGTTTATGTCCATGGCTTATGCGTATATGCACGTAAGTTCTTTGGTTAATCTTCCCCCACCCACCCTCCGACCCCCGCCTTCCCTCTGAGATTCAGTCTGTTCCAGACTTCTGTATCTCTGGCTCTACTTTGTTCATCAGCTTATGTAAGACAAGTGTCACATGATCTCACTCAGATGTGGACACTAATGAGAGAAAATATTTCAAGAGCGAACTTGAAGACACATCATGTTGTTTAGAAGTCCCCTTCCTTACAGCGGGTGATTCTCTGAAGCTCCTTCTCCACAAATGAAGCTCCGATATTTTTTCAATTTTATTGAAAGCCCTCAAAAGCAAGAAAAGGTATCCATATTTGGCAGACATGCATTGTTTTAGGAACGATGTTACTTTGTGGCTGGAGAAAACTACTTGAATCTTTCCAGGGAGGAGGGTATCCTGTCCCTTAGAATGTTGGCACTAAAACCCTTGGGGGTGTTAGAGGTAGTGCAGGCACCTGGCCACTTAGCCTCTGCAGCTACAAGGGGTCTGGCCCTCACAGAGTCTTGACTTGTCATCTGCGGTAGCTGCCCTGAAATTCTCAACCCTGTTTTCATAAGATGTCACTGTTTGCCCTTTGTGTGTACCAGGCCCCGCACACTACATAGTCTTTCCTCATTAGAGGACTGTTCAGTGCCCCAGGCCTCTCTTTGGCCAACATGCCCAACGGACATTTGCGCATGTATTTCCCTGAAGACCTTCTAGAAAGAAGGTAAGCAGCAGCACCTGTCTTGCCTTGTTCCTGAATTGTGGTGTGACTATGCAAATTGGTTACATGCTGGTTTTCATTGTGTCACTTGGGACATGTATTTTTTATGTCGTATAGATTGTGTGAGCATTGTATTGAAGGCAAGAATCCAGGAAGGAGGGAGGGAGAGAGAGAGAGAGAGAGAGAGAGAGAGAGAGAGAGAGAGCGAGCTAACCTGCTAGCCAAGAACCCCGGCACCTAGCTTGTCTATACTCATCTGAACTTCTTCCCTTGCTAATTAATGTCTGTCTCACTGAAGCACACCATTCCTTGTCCTAATTTCTGGGGTTTATTTTTATTGCCAGGATAATTCGCCAGCAAGCCATCCTTAGTGATTTGTCATTTGGATCACAGACTGTCTCTTCAGTCTTCACCTTGTTAAATTTAAATGCTAATGACCTTCATTATGCCACAGACTTTGCCTGTGACAATTACACCGGAACACGGGGGAACTATTTGACTCTGAGTGAAATAGCTAATCTCTTGTTTAGTCACATTTGAGGTGTAAAAAATGAAAAATATTTTGAATCGAGTGTATGTTCTCAAATTACTTAATGGCAGAGAACACAGGAGAAATAATAGGCAGATGTTTTCAAAGTTTAAAAAAAAAACAGATATGGTCAGAAAAAAAGGGATGACTTAAAAATTACCCTCTGATACTTCCAGCTTCTCAGAAAGGACATTGGTTTGAGGGCTTAGAAGGAGTTTCTAATGAGCTTCCAAGCCTAAAATTCAGAACTCCAAAAGGAATTCTTTTTTTTTTTTTCTGATGATGATCTTAGAACCAAATTCTTGAGAGTATTCATTGTCTGGTGACCTACAACCCTAGGCCTTTGAGTCAGATTATTGACACTATCAAGAAACACATCTTCTGTCAACCACGTACTTCTCACCCCTAGAGAGCAGGGCATGCCTACCAGGTGGTGAGATCCAGCCTGTGAATGCCCAACTTAGACCAGGGTGTTGGACACACGTGCAGCCCTGCCCCCGGGGGAGTGGAATGATGGCCATGCGCATCCTGTGGAAGTTCAAGCACGGCATCAGGTAGAAAAGCAGAGCAGGAGGCTCCCATCCTATGTTTATTATATTTTTGCGGTATTATATTTTCAAATACAGAGAAATTTCTTCTACAACTATAGTTCACCCATTTCTGCTTAATGATGCTTTGCTAAGATACTGAACCTTTGTCATTGGTATAAACCTCCAAAAAGTACATTTTATAAAAAGGAGGAGGAAGGAAGGAAGGAAGGAAGGGAGGGAGGGAGGAAGGAAGGAAGGAAGGAAGGAAGGAAGGAAGGAAGGAAGGAAGGAAGGAAGGAAGGGAGGGAGGGAGGGAAGGAGGGAGGAAGGAAAGAATATGACCTGTCTTACCTGCCTATGATTCTTATGTTTAAATACTCTTGCTTATGAGTTTCTTCTTTAAATAACATCCTTAAAAATTTTCAACCCTAAAAACTCTAGAAGAGTTTGCATTTCTGTGGTTAAACACGCCAATGTGCGCTCTTTAAATAACCCACGAGGGCTTCATAAGCGAGACTCAGACGCCTGGGCTGTGCCTGATGATTAAGCAGGGCTTCAGCTGTGGTTTGTGGGCGCTTTTAAACTAAACCCCATGAACCAGTGCACGGTTAAATCTTGTGTGTGATCCTCCAGGACAAAATGCATTGACTGGCTTTGCCGCTGTGTGAACACTCTCTTCTTACTTTTTTCAGTGGTCTCTGCCCTACATTCATTCCATGTCCGGGAACATAAAAAACATTCAGTATCCCCAATGCTCTGCACGATGTTTCTGCAGCCTTAAACCCAGCGAAGCGAGCCAAAATCCTTAGGAACCCTCCCCCAGGCCTGAAGGCTCTGCTTAATGAGCCCTCCTACCTCTCACTCCCACTTCAGCCTCCTTCCTCTCCACCCTCCTCTGCACGCAAGTCACACTGGCTTCAGCCAGTTCCCACCCTGTCTCTCCTCAGCACCCCTGCGCCTCCTGCTCCCTCAGCCCGGATGCAGCCAGTCTGGCTCTTCTGATCCGTTAGCCCTCATCTTACACATCAGCACAGCAAAGAGGCTGTCCTTGACCCTCCTATGGAAATTAGGGCTCCCTAATTGTTTGCTCTGAAGAACTCAACACAAGCAATAATGATTCTCTTTATTTCCTTCTACCTGGCTTATTGTACACCTCCCTTTCTAACATATAAGCTCGGTCCATATCAATGTAGTTATTTTAAACATCTTGTTTGCCATTTTATTTCCATCATACAATGCCATATTTGGGAGAGAAGGGTGTGCAATAAGTTACTTTCAAATGCTTGGGTGGATGTTGGCATGTAAATAAATCCAAACAAAGTGTCTAAGTCTCTTTTGATAAGCATAAGCATATGCAAATAACTTTATTAAATCATTCTAGTATCATTCTGTGAAAAGACAACGAATGATCTATAAAGACAGACAAGAGTAACTACTGAGCTTATATTATTAGTTCGGTGCCTGTCACACTTAATGGGAGAATGTTAAAATTTGCTCTCTGAATGGCTTCTTCATTACAAAATAAGGGAAAGAAAAGTACCTATTTCTCTAGCATGTGAGTCATCTCAATGCAGCTGGAGAAACTTTGAAGTTTCTACACTGGTTTTCTTAACACAAACTGGAGAAAATTGGAATGACCAAAGTTTTCAATCTCATTCACCTGGATCTATATTTTGAATATATAGATAGTTACAATGTAAGCCAAAGAAATAAATATTTCTGAAACATTGTATTCCATCAGACTTCTTTGTTACCCATTTATGTCAATTTTGTCTGTTTTTTATGTTTTAGACATACCAAGATTTTCTCACTTAGTGCTAAATTAGTTCCAATTAAGATTGATTCTAAAATCTAAGTGTAACTGGAGGAGAATTCTGCAAGTTGATAGGATAGAAAAAGTTTCTCAAGGAGGAATGAGAGTAGGACATTGTTAGAAGAAAAAGCAAGATTCAGCTAGTGAGAATTTTTTTTTAATTGTAAAATAATAGAGTTTCCTCTTCCCAATAATGCCAATGGTTTTCCAGTTCATAATAAAATTAAAAAGATAAAGATAGATAGATAGATAGATAGATGATTGATGTTGATTATGACAGTAGGTGAGAGAAATTTATTTAATTTAAGTTTTATTACATAAATGTAGAAATTGAAAATCGTGTTTGTATTACTATTTTTGCTGTGAAATTTTACTAAACTGTGAAATCTAAAAATCTAGGAATTAACTGATGCTAAAATAAAAAAAAGTAACATATTAATGATAACCAAAGCAGGAGTTATATCGTGAGAAGATATCAGATAACAGCATGGGAAGATTGCCTGTCTGTTTAATCACCATGAGTTCTGTGGCACATTCCTCAGGTGGAATTTATTAGCTTGAGAAAGGTGCTGCAGCCAAGTGTGTTTGCCAAATATTAAATTAACATTAGACTACAGGAGGTAACCAGATTATTACAAAGACTGCGCTTTTTAGTGTAAGCCAGTAATTTTTGTAAGGGAAACATTCCAAACTAGAAATTCTTAATAAACTTAAGATATAATTGAAATAATATGGACATAAGATTGCTTAAAGGGTGATGTTTCAAACAAAGTTATTCAAAAAATTTTACAAGACTGACTCATGAATGTTTTTATAATAAAAATCATTCTTTAAATATTGTTTATATTTTTGTTAATTATACAACAATGTTTTTATAAAGGGTTTTGAAATCTTGAAGGCTCATTTTATAAAAGACACATTTTAGTGAAAAAAATTAAAAATTGGGGGAATTTAGAACATTAAAGTTCTGAATCCTTAAATCAGTCATATTAAGGTGACAACAAAAATGCCACTTGAATCAATGATTAAAAATGGCCAGTTAAGTAAACAGGGATCTGAGAAAACTTCTTAGATGTATAAACAAAGGAAAGAAGAAAGGTAAGGAAACAAGGAAAGGAAGAAAAGTATAAAGGGAAGTGAGAGGAAGGAAGAAGGAAAAAGGGTACTTAATAAAGATCTAGAGCAGTTCTAAAAGAATCTGGGAAATGCTAACATATTTTTTTAGATGGGTGAAAGTATGTATCTGCATTCATTTGTTTGTGTGAAAAATATGTGCTTAATAAATGTGAAAATGTTTAACATTGTGCTTCAAATAAACATCTTATTTTCATTTAAGTAATGAGTTTAAATTTTATTAAAAATGAAAATGGTATTTTATTATAAAACCATTTCTGCAGCTTGGCTGGTGTTGCTCAGTGATTGAGTGTTGACCTATGAACTAGTATGTTCCTAGTCCAATTCCTGGCTAGGCCACATGCCGGGGTCCTGGGCTAGCTTCCCAGTAGGAGGCATGCAGGAGTCAGGAGGAGGCAGCTGATCAGTGATTCTCTCTCATCATCAATAGTTCTATCACTGTCTCCCTCTCCCTTCCTTTCTAAAATCAATTTTAAAAACACATTTTAGCCGAATCTGGTTTGTTTCAGTGGATAGAGCGTCGGCCTGTGGACTGAAGGGTCCCACGTTCGATTTCGGTCAAGGGCATGTACCTTGGGTTGCGGGCACATTCCCAGTAGGGGATGTGCAGGAGGCAGCTGATCGGTGTTTCTCTCTCATTGATGTTTCTCTCTGTCTCTCTCTCTTCCTCTCTGTAAAAAGTCAATAAAATATATTTTTAAAAAACATTTCTGCAAATTTAGCCACTAATAGAAATTATGTTGTCTTTTTATTTGACCCTAGCAGTTATGCTAATTCCTGAGGTAGGAAGTGAATAAATAAATGGGTAGATGAGTAATAAATTTGTAAACTAGGCATTATTAGTTCTGTCATGGTGGAGAGTATTTCCAAAGCCTATTTCCATAGGCTACTCTCTCATATATTTATGGTCTTAAAATAGAGACTTTATATCACAGAAAAATAAGTTTCTTGCACTTGAGATTATAAAAATAAAGTAATATGAACAAGAAGATGGTTTTCAGAATAAGTGATAACTATCAAAATGTAGAAAGTGCATAGAACACAAAATTAGAATTCAGCAGAGAGAACAGGGAGGAAGACGTAGCCCGAGTTACACTCTAAGATAGAAACCATGTATGTTGACAGGGTGCTGAGATGGAGCACATCAAAGAGAAAGAACAGGGGTAATAAGCAGATCCAGAGGAGTGCACATGTGCAGGTGTAAAAAGAAGAGATGCAACAGGATAGTAAGACAAGAAAATAGGTAAAGTTTCCACAGAAGCTGGTACATACTATAAGTGCAATGCTTGCTTTTTGCGAGTAGAAAATGCATGCTAGTAGAAAACCTGTTCTGTACCTAAGACTCTGTGCTAACTTATTTTCTTTAGCTACACAATCTGATCAGCAATCAAATGGACATGGAGTAGTATTGATATATTCTCTGTTTGTTTGTTTTTTTGTTTTTTGTTTTTGTTTTTGTGTTTGTTTTTTTTTATGAGGACCATTCATTGTAACAGGTATTAGGATCATCTTTCTGAGTCCTTCGAGGAAAAATAAGTCCAGCAACTTTAAAATGCTATATGAAATAAGCAACTATGGCTTCTCTTCTGTTTTGTTGCTCCAAGAAGAGCAGACAGCAGATGATTAATGCAGCCCCGAAAGAGGGCCCTATCCACTGAAAACCAATACAAGAAAGTCGAGCAGGCCAGCAGAACTGGGCAGTGCGTTGAACCTCCATGAGAAAGCCCTCTTCTCTGAGCGCTCTATACCCTACTTCCCTCCCCCGCCATCTGTCTTGGCACCGAGAGCTGGAAGAACAGCTCTTCACCCAACTCCTTTGCTCCATGACCAGGATCTTGAAAGCTAAATTGGCTCCTTTTATTGTCTGCTCCTTGACTGGAAGCCAAACTAGCCATTCACTGCAGGCAGTTATCAGTCAAAACTCGCTACAATGGTCCAAACCAGCTTTCCAATGGAAACCTATCACACTATTAAAGGCAATGCATAAAGTGGTTTTTTTAAAGATTCGAGGATGCCAACAAACTTAAATCTAAAATGGTTTCAGAAGATGGGTAATTTTTACAGCCCTAATGTGCAAAACTTAGTTTGAATCACTGAAATTGATTCCTTTTGTTTCATTCTTCTCAAGAAAAACATGTACAAGAAGTAGATTGTGGGTTTGTTCATTTTTGTTTGTTTTCTCTCTTTTTAAAAAATATATTTTATTGATTTTTTTTTTACAGAGAGGAAGGGAGATGGATAGTGAGTTAGAAACATTGATGAGAGAGAAACATCGGTCAGCTGCCTCCTATACACCTCCAACTGGGGATGTGCCCGCAAGCTAGGTACATGCTCTTGATCAGAATCAAACCCAGGACCTTTCAGTCTGCAGGCCAATGCTCTATTCACTGAACCAAACCGGTTAGGGCTATTTTAAACAAAATTTTCTGGGTACCTACTCTGGGGCTAAACCCTGTTTTTAAATATTGGAAGTATAGAAATTTATATGACAGATAGTCTCTGCTCTGATGGAGTTTAAGGGAAAGATAAATTATGCAAATACCTACATATTACTATAGATGGTGTTAAATGTTATGAAGAATATTAAACACTAGAGGCCTGGTGCACAGATTCACGCACCAGTGGGATCCTTCGGCCTGGCCTGTGCTTTCTCGCAATGTGGGACCCCTCAAGGGATGTTGGACTTGCCAATTTCAGCCTGATCCCCACAGACTAAGCTGAGAGAATCCCACTGGTGCATGAATCCAGGCTCCGGGCCTCTGGTATGTATTTAAGATCTTTGGTTAACCTCTTCCTGACCTTTCCTTTCCCCCTTCCCTCTGAGATTCATTAGCCTGTTCCATGTTTTCATACCTATGCATTGAGTGTCTGCCCCCTGGTGATCAATGTGTGTCATAGCTACCAGTCGAATGGTCTAACAGTCAGAAGGTCACTTAGGTTTTTATAGATAGATAGGTGATACAGAGAATTAAAGTGGCTACAGGGATGGTTGGGGGACATTTTTGTGTGAATAATGACCTGTTTAAGGAACTACCATTTGAAATAAAATGTGAAACAATGGAAATCCATGAGTTTTTTTAAATACCAGGGTGGGCAATTTCAATCAGAAAAGGCAACTGAAAGCAAGAGGATGACAGAGAGCAACAAAACCAAAAATAGCACGGCTGGATAAGTGAATGGCAGAAGAACGTTCAAGATGATGTTGGTGGAGAAGGCAAAGGCTGAATTATTTAGAGCCTTATGGACCTGAGAAGACATCTGGAATTTATTCTACCAGCAAAGGGAATCCTTGGAGCATCCTCCACAAAGGGATGCTGCAAATTGGTTGACATATTGAACCTGCCCAGGTTCTACTTGGTGGGTTCATCGCAAGAGAGCAGAGCTCCTGCTATTATTTCCCCACGTGACTGCAAGGAGTAACAGTGCTACTTTCCTGAACAAAAATGCAAGGAGTGAAAGCTACCTCCACGTTCAATAGGTCAAGCAATTCCACTGAGGAAAGCGCTTCTCACTGAAACAATCACTGGTTTCCACCAGACTGCGGAGGAGGTCTTTACTGAGTGAAACACATTTCCTCGGTTCTTACACCTAAACATACCCACGCTCCCTGTTATTGTAACTCGAAGCAATAACAGCATCCAAAGAGGTGCAGTTTTCACTGGAGTAATAGGGCACATGTGCTCAAGTAGAAGAACTTCCGGAATAATTCAGAAATTATAGCCACACTCCTGTAGCCAAGAGAAATGGATATGGCAACCCCCAAAACAACAACGCATCGTGCAGGCAAAGATTAGCAGCAGTAACTGAATACCAAATGAGCTTAAACCAGGACAAGACCCTGTGCCAAACTTCTGCTTCTCCTCATTTGGCCCCTTGAGTCTATATCTATAAGAAAGTACCAGAAGATGTTGGCTGCTGTAGTGACAATAAATCTATCAAATTTACATGCTTTGAACTCTCTGAATTTTTTTTTCCAAAATAGAAACCTCAATCTGGAATAGTTGTGTTCACCTGGGACATTTATGTGAAACTAAATGAAATATTACATAAAAGAGACAATGACCCTAACTGGTTTGGCTCAATGGATAGAGCATTGGCCTGTGGACTGAGAGGTCCCAGGTTCGATTCCAGTCAAGGGCATGTACCTTGGTTGCAGGCACATCCCAGTAGGGGTTGTGCAGGAGGCAGCTGATGAATGTTTCTCTCTCATTGATGTTTCTAGCTATCTGTATTTCTCCCTTCCTCTCTGTGGAAAATCAATAAAATATATTTTTTAAATAAAATAAAAATAAAGGAGACAATGGACAAACCAATATCAACATTAATATAGTTTTTGCTAGTGACTTTCAGAAGATGCGTATGATATGCAAAAAGCATTTTCTTCTTTATAGATAGATATTATATATATATATATAAAATCAACATTATATATATATATATATATATATAATATTGATTTTTTAAAGAAAGGAAGGGAAAGGGACAGAGAGAAATATTGATGAGAGAGAAACATCAATCAGCTGCCTCCTGCACACCCCCTACTGGGAATGTGCCCACAACCAAGGTACATGCCCTTGACCAGAATCAAACCTGGGACCCTTCAGTCTGCAGGCTGATACTCTATCCACTGAGCCAAACCGGCTTCGGCGCATTTTCTTCTTGTTTACATTTCTTACCCTGAAATTTATTGAGCAAACCCTTTGATGTAAGTGTCGAATTGGCCTTTTGCTCTTTAGCACAGCGGTACGAGGGCATGTTACCAAAGTGGGGGCAATCATGAGGGAGCCGCCCTGAAATGCCACGCTGACGTTAAGGATAGTATTTCGATTAAAATGTCAGCTTTGATGATTATGGGGAAAATTGTAAGGCGTTTTTTTTTCCATTTAAACTTATCAGACTGATAATGCCAAAGTAGGCGCACAATTTCCCGCTGGGCAATGATTCGTCTGGTACGTAGAAAATG
Organism: Vespertilio murinus; assembly: GCA_963924515.1. NCBI lineage: Eukaryota > Metazoa > Chordata > Mammalia > Chiroptera > Vespertilionidae > Vespertilio > Vespertilio murinus. The sequence goes on from OZ004707.1 coordinate 9,821,376, forward strand.
TATGGATACTTTTTCAGTTACCAGGCTGACAGGCTCCATCGTATGGCGGGGGGAGCACAGCCTGTTGGCTAGAGAAGACCCTACCAAAGTCCCCCAGGTGATGAACGCACCGCTCTGGTGTGTGTTTGCTGACTGAGTACGTAGACCAAAAATGGGGCATGAATTTGTGAAGCCCGAATTAGACCCCCTTTCCCATCCTGAGGATAAACTTTATGATGACAAATATGCTATGACTTGGAGTACCATATAGAAATCACCTGCTTTATAGAGTACCCAGGTAGTACCAGTTTTTTAAATTTCCTACAAGAAATATTTAAATAGAATATGAATTTTAAAAATATATAATGAATGAAGTGGTTTTCCACCGTGGGGTGTACACAGGTATTCATTTGCCTTGAAAAGTGAAAGTCGAAATGGGAACTGGTCAAAGTATGTATGCACAGAATGTTAATAAGATGAGGGAAGTATAGTTTACTAACTAATAAAATGAGTACAATTTCTAGACGCTCCTAAAAGCTGGAACTAGGCACAGTAGTCCCCAGGACTTACTTTCCAAGATCCCCAGTGGATGTCTGAAACCATGAAGAGTACCGAACTCTAAATACAGCTTCTCTTTTGCATAGCTGAATGGCCAGAGTCACTTCTCTTAAACTTTGGGACCTTTATTATGTAAAATGAGGGTTCCTCGAACACCAGTTCTGTGACAGAGTGATAGTTGATCAAATCACCAAGTTGGCTAAGTGATTAATGGACAAACAGCATATACAGCCTGGATATACTAAGCATATAAGCCTTAGTCACAAGGAACAACAACCTGTAATTATGGGAATCCAGAGTAGGCAAAGAGATGATTCATCTGAGAGGGGCAGGACGGGATGACTCAAATTTCATCACACTACTCAGAACAGTGTACAGTTTAAAACTTGTGAATTGTTTATCACTGGAATTTTTCATGTAATATTTGCAGGCCACAGTTGATGGTGAGACCATGCAGAAAGTGAAACCTTGAATTAGGGGTAGGGTGCTACTCTGGTTTTGAAACAAAACACAGGGGTTATTCTTCTTTATTTACTTAAAACATATGGGATAAATATTCATAATCACCTAATTATGTAACACTAGGTGTTTGAAAACATTTAGACCTGTCACTCCCATGCCACCTTCATATTACTTTGAAGCAACCATTTCGCCTTTATCATAGTTTACAACTATAAGGTGTTAGCAGCAAGCCCCAAAGCTCACCATTCAATTAATACCGGTCAAAACTGAAGTACAGAGCCAGATGCTGTGAAAGAAGTTAGAACAATGAGACATTGCTCTTGTCCTTGACCCTGGGAGAGTATAGACAAGAAATGGGTTCAATGAATTACTAAGGCAGATAGAGAGTGATGGCTGCCACTCCAGAGTTTAAAGGTAAAAGTAAGAGGTAGGGGTAGTGATAAGGAGGTTTAATAGAGTGGGTACCATTATTTAAATGTAGTTTAAGTGCTCATAAGTTAAATTATGCATGAAAAAAATCTAATTTGGATATAGCACAGATGTCCAAGGGAAAAGCTGGGGGTTTTGGACTGTGAAGCAAAAACAGATCTTTAAATTATCAGTTTAATTCTTGCTCACCTAAAAGCATCCCAAAATTACTCCTCAGAACACTCAGAAAATGGCCCATCTACCTCAACACTTTCCTTTTTAAATAATTTAACATATTCTTTAATTTTAAGTGCTATTATATTAGATTTTTAAATTTACTTAGTTGTTTTGTTTTCTATGTTCTATAATTTTACTACTGATACAATTTGGTTCCACTAATTAGAATTCGTATCTTATCTAAGGCCAGCCAGCATGCTTCAGTGGTTGAGTGTCAACCTATGAACCAGGGGGTCACAGGTCAGGGCACATGCCCAGGTTGCAAACTCGATCCTAGTGTGGGGTACACAGGAGGCAGCTGATCAATGATTCTCTCTCAACATTGATATTTCCATTTCACTCTCCCTCTCCCTTTGTCTCTGAAATCAATGAAACTGTTTTTAAAAAAATATATCTTACCTAAAATAACTTGCTTGTCTTCCATTCTACCATATCTAGCCATCAGCCTAATATTGAAGTAATTTCTCTGTGCATGTGTTCCCTCCAGCAGTTGCTGTACTCCTGGTGTCAAAATTTCATCTTTGAAATTTACATAATATTTAGATATGTGAAATACACATGCAATGAATATTTACTGAATTGAACCGATATAATGTACTGATGCACACGCAGTGGTAAACATAATACATTCAGATTTGTATGGTTTAAAACTCATGTGTAAGTCGAAGGTTTCCTCATTACAAAAAGAACAAAGCCCAAGTTATATGTAGTATCAGAACTGAAGAATCCTTCTCATATTCACTTAAATAATTTTTATTGAGAGAGAATAAACGCTTTTTAAAAAAAATATATATTCTCCAAACAAACCCAGACTCTCTTATAACAGTTGGCTTTAGATCAATAAATATTTTATAGAGCATTTAACTATTGTATGCATCACCAACTAAAGTAGACCCTAGGGATGCATCAGGGAGGCGTATGCAGAGCCTAACTTCATAATAGGTGGGGAGACCACATTTTGACTGCATTCATATGTTACCCATTATTTTCGCCAGGGTGTTTGGCCTCGAAGCTAACGAACAGAAGCTGGCCGACATTGTTGCCTGAGAGGGATTTAATACCTGTGGTTCTCTACCATTTTACTAGCACATACATCTTCCCTTCCCCCGAAATCGCTTCTCTAAAATGAGTCATGAAGACTTGAAAAATACCCTATCAAGTTTATAAAAATAAATTACATAAGGGCATTTGAAGATTGCTATTTGGAGAGTGATTTATCACTTTTATTTACTCCCACAGAATTCATATCTAGTACTGCAAATGGCTGAACATGATTTTCTTATCCTGGACTTTCGTAGTTTGTTAACATAAATAATTGGCCGGCTTCGTTTCTTCTAAGATTTCTACGTTCTCACGTTCCCATCAATCATTGTATCCTTATGGTCCTTACCAGCAGAAACACCTGACAATGTGAAATTAGTGTGTGGATCAGTCGTTAGGAGACGTATGTGCGACTCGCTTCCTGTTCTTGGTGAGAGGCACCTGCGGACCTTTGTCAAAATAGTTACCAAGGCTTCGTGGACACCACAAAATGTTCTTGCGATTCAATCCGCTCTTCGGACTCTGCCCAATCTACAATGACTGCTGCCACACACTGAGAAATGAATAATACTGTGCAGTTTCTCACAGTTTCCAGCTAACATTATAGGTCAATCAAATACAACCCAAATTTGTTAGATGATCAAAGTGTGCCTGGTTAATGTTATTGACCTGTGCGCTGCATTTTCAATAGGGCAGAAATTTAAACATTTTAAAGACCAGTTTCCCTTTGCCATCCTAAACCTGAATAAACATGTTGGCATAATTGGATCCATCTTTTGACTCAGGAACCCAGTTCTCTTGCACTTTTGGATTCAAGTTTTTATCTTAAAAGGGCATAAATGATGCCTCCTGCTGCCTCTCTGTTATTTTCTTTAGTCTTCATGCCTTTTCTTAGCAGAAGTAAAATGTATTTCCTTTCAAAGTGACCCTTTTTGCCTTTCTCAGCAGATGTTCTATAGCAAGTCCTTGTTATTTCATATTTCTCTAGTGTCTTTAGTGACTTTCTGGTTTCACATGGTGTTTTCTATCTTTCTTGCCTTAGAAAATGCTGACTTCTCTTTTCTTCATTCATTTATCCAAACATAATGACCACCCACTTTAAGTCAGGAATTGTCCTAGGTACTTGGGTAGATTGGTGGATAAAACTTTCATAGTCCTATCCCATGGAGCTTTCAATTGAGTTGTAGAAATCTTACTAATAGTGCAAACAATCTAGTACTACCATTGTAAACTAGAGAAATTAGAAATTCAGTAAATATTCTAACAAGAGGTAAAAATGCGAGCTCAAAAGACATCAAGGAGTTCTCATATTTGAGTTTGTAATAAATGGAGCTTATTAAAATACAGATTCCTGGGTCTGTCTTTAGAGATTCTGACTTCAACAATCTGATGCATAACTTACTAACCCACCTCTTTAACCAGTTCCCAAGTAATTCTGATACACAAATATATCGACCAAACTACTGTCCTACCAGGGAGCCAAATATAAAAGTTAAAAAAGGGGTCAACCATGCTTCCCATGACATGAGGGTGGAGTAACAATCAAAGTAAAGATGAGAAAATGACCAGGATGGAATTTTTACACAAAAGAGGATATTTGGTAGAATGAAGCCACTCCTTCTTTCTTCAATTTGAATTTGCTTTCTTCTGTTCCAGGGAAGATACAGTGTAGGAAGTTTCAGGAAGTCATCCAGTGACTTATTAAAATATTCTGAGTACCTACTCTACACTAGTTTTGTGCTACCTGCAGAATAACACAGCAATCCTACCAGCAAGGAATCAGTCTAGAGAGGAATGCTGATGAATAAAAATCAACAATGATCTGTGAGAATTGCTATCATGGAGGTGGGGATGTGTTTACCATGCAGGCACTCAAATAATCAAAGCCTCTTAGCTTCATAGGCCCTTCCAAGGCCCTGTACTTTATCCTAAGGCAGTTGCAACATTCCAGAAGCTTCTGACACCATGAAACCTGGATTCATTCCTAGAGAATGAACGAAACCTTAGACAATGATGTGAGGGTGAGAGAGGACCTAACTTTTTCAGAAATCTGGAGAGAACCAAAATACGAACAGCTGAGCTGAGCTTGAAACAAAGCATAATTGTTTTAGAGAGGAAAATATCTGGAATAATAGTGAAAATGCTGGCAGATGTGAAAAGATGTGATACCTTCAGTAGCAGGGAGTGAGTTCCTGCACCTAGAAGATGTGGCCAGCCAAAATTAAGTGAGTAACCAGAGGAGAAATGAGCAGAGGAGAAACTGCCCACATTATTAAGGGAAAAATGATAAAAGGCCATTTATATCAACCGGGGCTTGGACTTGACTATCAAGGTCAGGGGCATTTAACAAATCACCTGAGAGTCCTTTAAAAATGCCCATGTAGCTGAAACCGGTTTGGCTCAGTGGATAGAGCATCACCTTGTGGACTGAAAGGTCCCAGATTTGTTTCCTGGTCAAAGGCATGTACCTTGGTTATGGGCACATCCCTAATGGGGGGTACGCAGGAGACATCTGATCGGAGATTCTGTCTCATCAATGTTTCAGACTCTATCCCTCTCCCTTCCTCTCTATAAAAAAATCAATAAAAATATATTTTAAATAATGCCCTATCCTCAGCCATACCAGCAGATAATGTGTTTTAATAGGTAAAGAATGGTGCTTGAGAAGCATTACATTGTGTATTCATAAGATAGAGAAGAGCAGGAGCATATGAGACAGAAGAATGGAAGAATGGGAACTTAATAACAGTCTGTTTGAGGAAATGGTGCTAAGGCAAGACCTGGAGGAAGTGCAGGCAGATGCCAGGCACACGGTGAACGGAGAGTATTTCAGGCAAGAGAACATGCTGTCGGAGAAGGGAAAGTTCCAGAAGGAACACAGTACACAGCACGCAGGGGCCACAGGAAGGGCAGTGGGCCAGGGGCCACAGGCAGGGCAGTGTGCCAGACCACTCAGAGAGGTGGCCCAGTTCCTCAGCTGGTGGGCCATGGGACAAAAAATAAACATTTACTCTAAACATAAAAGGAAAGTTATGGAATGGTACTAATCGGGGGAAATGACATGGTCCTGTTTTCATTTGTAAAATGTCTCTTCAGCTGCTGTGTGAAGAATGGGTGAGGCATGGACAAGGGATGAGTTGGTCCAGCCTCTTTAGAAGAGGGCCATGAGATGTGGCTCACACCAGGGGAGTAGGCTTTGCAAGCAAAGGAGATGGCGTGTTTGTTCACTTAATAAGTACTTGTTAAATGTCTAAGCTGAGGTACTGTAAATACAACATCTGTCCATAATAACTATAACGTATTAAGCAGCAATGTGGTAACATATATGTGCTTTATAATCATCACAACCATCCTCTACTCCGTTTTCCATGTGAGGAAATATGACTTAGAGTATTTATATCTTTACTCAGTTTCAAACACCTACTTTTTACTGGAATTTGAAGCCAGCCTGGTTAGACTCTACAATTAAGAGACAGTAAAGCATGCATACTAGAGAAGAATTAAACAAATAAAAATGATAAAGGGTCTCAAACCTTCCAAACTTTTTATTTTTGAAAAATACACTAAATTCTTTAAAATATTTGGAATGCAAAATTCAGCTAGTGGTTTATGACAAGATTTAATAAAAAGCAATATGTCATAAATCTAATCCATTACAGAGCATCCTGTATCTCAATAATATATGATAAAGTGTTCTGAAGACACTCTTTGGTTGGAGGGATTTTTTAAAAGTCACAATATGAAATATTATGGCAGCCAGAAGTGATACTTTTGTTCCAGTGACAGGTAATCACCTGCTCTTTTCTTCCCATTAGCACATGATTACTTTTGTTGCTAGAATAAAGCAATGTATACAAATGATCGATTGCAGTAAAGACTCAGATATCCAACAAGAAGATTGGTAGATTGTATGGTGCTGGGAGAAAAAAATCACTGAGCTAGAGAATATATCTATCAAATCCCTGAAAACCAAAAAGCCAAGAGAATAATGATTTTATAAAACAGGACCGGCTATCCAAGGACCATTACACAACTACAAAAGGTGTAACATTTGCATAATAGTACTACCAGAAAAAGAAAGAAGAAAGGAAGAGAAGAAATGTCTGAAACAATAATGAGGAGAATTTCCCTACGTTAATGTTCAATACCAAACTATAGGTGTAAGAAACTCAGAGATAGTCCCTTTAACAAGTGATGTGGAATAACCAAATATCAACATGAGGGGGAAATGAATCTAGATACAGACCTTAAATCTTGCACCAAATTTATTCCAAACTGATCATAGACATAAATTTAAACACAAAACTATAAAATTCTCAGAAGATAACATAGGAGAAAATCTAAGGGGGTATGATGATGATGGTGTATGATTATCATTTTTTAAATAAAACACCACAGACAGGATCCATGAAAAGCATCATCACTTAGCTGGACTTTAAAATTAAGCATTTCTGCTCTGTAAAATATATATATATATATATATATATATATATATATATATATATATAATATATATATAGAATTCAAAGGCAAGCCATAGACTGGGAGAAAATATTTGCAAAAATTTGGCACATCTGATGAAGGACTGCTTTCCAAAATATGCAAAAAGAAAATAT